>JACYXH010000726.1:0-30000 GCA_026745465.1 Lota lota
GAGGTGGACAGAGTGGGGGGGGGGAAGGAGAGAGGGGAGGAGACAGAGAGAGTCAGAGAGAGAGTGAGCGAGAGAGAGAGAGTGACAGAGTGAGAAAGAGGGGGAGAGCGGAAAGAGAGAGGGAGGGACAGAGGGGGGATGGAGGGATGGAGAGGGGTGTGAAGTGTGAGAGGGATGGTCACATTGTTGAGAAGATGTGTGAATACACATCCCTATCCCTATGGGGTGCTGTCATTTGTAAATGGCAGGAGGTGGCATACAGTCTTAACCCATGAAAACTGTCATTTGATTTACTGACCATTCATGGATTAGATTAGCATATATTCTATAAATATCTCACAAATATCCTCAAAATTTAATAATTTTAATCCAATTCTAATCATGTTGTGAAAGTTTATCTTTAGTCAATAATCACTATCAATATTCTAAATCACTGCTGTTTCCTAAAAACTTAATCCCTATATTATCCTTAGCTAATATTATTTAAGATAATATTCTCTGTCCATTTGAATATGTTAACACAGTGCATCTCTCTCTCTCTCTCTCTCTCTCTCTCTCTCTCTCTCTCTCTCTCTCTCTCTCTCTCTCTCTCTCTCTCTCTCTCTCTCTCTCTCTCTCTCTCTCTCTCTCTCTCTCTCTCTCTCTCTCTCTCTCTCTCTCTCTCTCTCTCTCCCCCCTCCCCCCTACCTTTTCTTGGTGTAGTTTCCAACCACGCGGATGCAGCCCGTGCCGTCGCCGCCGCACACGCCGCACTTGTCAAACTGCAGCTTGGAGCCGATGATGCCGTCGCAGCCCGTCCGCACGCACTTCCCCTTCACACACACAGAGCTGCTGAACGGCCGGCACTCCGTACCGTCCACCACCTATTGGAGGAGACGCCTGTCAATCATCCTGTCCACCGGGGTCTTGTTGGTCAGTCCCACGGTTCGCGTTGAACGCCAAAGCCATGCAAGATAAGCGTACGCTGGTTCCTGATCAAACGTTGCCCATGTTTGCAAACAGCGATTTCATGAGCTTTGCCCTCAGAAAATAAAAGAAGTGAATGATTTAAGTTTCCTATTGGTTGTGCTAATTGGAAAATCCAATCGGCTGACTAGTTTTTGTCCTTAATGTCCTTGATGGCCTAATCCATTGGATTAGTAATTACTGTGTTAGAGAGGCAACCGTGCTTCAAGATCCTTTGAGAAAAGACAATGAACTGTCCCATCCTACGACCTACCCTCTGAAAGAAGACCTACCCTCTGAAAGAAGACCTACCCTCTGAGAGAAGACCTACCCTCTGAGAGAAGACCTACCCTCTGAGAGACCTACCCTCTGAGAGACCTACCCTCTGAGAGAAGACCTACCCTCTGAGAGAAGACCTACCCTCTGAGAGACCTACCCTCTGAGAGACCTACCCTCTGAGAGACCTACCCTCTGAGAGAAGACCTACCCTCTGAGAGACCTACCCTCTGAGAGAAGACCTACCCTCTGAGAGAAGACCTACCCTCTGAGAGACCTACCCTCTGAGAGAAGACCTACCCTCTGAGAGAAGACCTACCCTCTGAAAGAAGACCTACCCTCTGAGAGACCTACCCTCTGAGAGAAGACCTACCCTCTGAGAGAAGACCTACCCTCTGAGAGAAGACCTACCCTCTGAGAGACCTACCCTCTGAGAGAAGACCTACCCTCTGAGAGAAGACCTACCCTCTGAAAGAAGACCTACCCTCTGAGAGAAGACCTACCCTCTGAGAGAAGACCTACCCTCTGAGAGACCTACCCTCTGAGAGAAGACCTACCCTCTGAGAGAAGACCTACCCTCTGAGAGAAGACCTACCCTCTGAGAGACCTACCCTCTGAGAGAAGACCACGTAGTATCCTACGACCTACGACCTACCCTGTGAGAGAAGACCACGTAGTATCCTACGACCTACCCTGTGAGAGAAGACCACGTAGTATCCTACGACCTACGACCTACCCTGTGAGAGAAGACCACGTAGTATCCTACGACCTACGACCTACCCTGTGAGAGAAGACCACGTGGTATCCTACGACCTACGACCTACCCTGTGAGAGAAGACCACGTGGTATCCTACGACCTACGACCTACCCTGTGAGAGAAGACCACGTAGTATCCTACGACCTACGACCTACCCTGTGAGAGAAGA
Organism: Lota lota; assembly: GCA_026745465.1. Classification (NCBI taxonomy): domain Eukaryota; kingdom Metazoa; phylum Chordata; class Actinopteri; order Gadiformes; family Lotidae; genus Lota; species Lota lota. The sequence goes on from JACYXH010000726.1 coordinate 2,148, forward strand.
CCACGTAGTATCCTACGACCTACCCTGTGAGAGAAGACCACGTAGTATCCTACGACCTACCCTGTGAGAGTAGACCACGTAGTATCCTACGACCTACGACCTACCCTGTGAGAGAAGACCACGTGGTATCCTATGACCTACGACCTACCCTGTGAGAGAAGACCACGTAGTATCCTACGACCTACGACCTACCCTGTGAGAGAAGACCACGTGGTATCCTATGACCTACGACCTACCCTGTGAGAGAAGACCACGTAGTATCCTACGACCTACCCTGTGAGAGAAGACCACGTAGTATCCTACGACCTACGACCTACCCTGTGAGAGAAGACCACGTAGTATCCAGTGCCCCTCGCCCTGCAGGTCAGCTTGCACACGTCCTTGGGCAGGACCCCGGCATACTTGGGCACCCACTCCACGAAGGTCTTGACGCCCTTGGGGTCCGTCTGGGGTCCGTTGCGCACCTCACACTGCTCCTGGCGGAAGCTCTTGCCTGGAGGACAGAGTGATCACCGCCCCGCTAAGAGCTTAAAGAGATGGTCCTTCTGTGTGTGTGAGCATCTGTGTGTGTGAGCATCTGTGTGTGTGAGCATCTGTGTGTGTGAGCATCTGTGTGTGTGAGCTTCTTTGTGCGTGAGCTTCTGTGTGCGTGAGCATCTGTGTGTGTGAGCATCTGTGTGTGTGAGCATCTGTGTGCGTAAGCTTCTGTGTGCGTGAGCATCTGTGTGTGTGAGCATCTGTGTGCGTGAGCATCTGTGTGTGTGCATGTGTATCCGTGTGTTTTGATCTTTCTAAATGCACCCGATCTTTATGTGAACCACGGTAGTCCCATGCCTGTGTGTGTGTGTGCCCGTGTGTGTGTGTGTGTGTGTGCCTGTGTGCGTGTGCCCGTGTGTGCGTGTGCCCGTGTGTGTGCGTGTGCCCGTGTGTGTGTGTGTGCCCGTGTGTGTGTGTGCGCGTGTGTGTATGCCCGTGTTTGTGTGTGCCCGTGTGTGTGTGTGCTCGTGTGTGCCCATGTGTGTGTGTGCCCATGTGTTTGTGTGCGTGTGCCCGTGTGTGTGTGTGTGTCTGCCCGTGTGTTTGTGTGGGTGTGCCCATGTGTTTGTGTGCGTGTGCCCGTGTGTGTGTGTGTGTCTGCCCGTGTGTTTTGTGTGCGTGTGCCCGTGTGTTTGTGTGCGTGTGCCCTTGTGTGTGTGTGTGTGTGTGCCCGTGTGTGTGTGTGTGTGTGTGCCCGTGTGTGTGTGTGTGTGTGTGCCCTTGTGTGTGTGTGTGTGTGTGCCCGTGTGTGTGTGTGTGTGTGCCCGTGTGTGTGTGTGTGTGTGCCCGTGTGTTTGTGTGTGTGTGCCTGTGTGTGTGTGTGCCCGTGTGTGTGTGTGTGTGTGCGTGTGTGTGTGTGTCTACGTGTGTAGGTCAGACTCACTGGTAGCGGGGCAGGGCGTGACGCTGCAGGACCGGTGGATGGTTTCTCTTCCCGGTGCAGTAGCGGCCGTTGTTGCGTGGGGGGGGGTTGTTGCACAGCCGCTGGGCCAGCTGCACCCCCCCATCGCAGGACCGCGAACAGGACCCCCACTCCCCCCAGGAGCTCCAGCTGCCGTGATTGGACGCCTGGGGAAGAGAGGGGAGGGAGGAGGAGGAGAGGAGAAGGAGGAGGAGGGGCGGGGGGAGGGAAGAGGAGAGGAGGAGGAATGGAAGGAGGGAGGAAATGAGAGGAGGAGAAAGGGAGAGGAAAGAGGGGAAGGAGGAGGAGCGGAGAGGAGATGGAGAGGAAGAAGAGGGGAGGAGGAGGAGGAGAGAGGGAGAGGAGGAGAGGAGGAGGGGAAGGCGTGAAAAAGGAAGAGACGGGAGATAAGAGGGCAGAAGAGGAGAGGAGGAGTAGAATAAGAGAAAGGAGACAAGCGGAGAAGAGGGGAGACAGTAGAGGAGACAGATCACATTAAAGAAATAGTGATGACATCCCATCATCCCATAAAAGACAGAGGAGGATAGATCAGACAGCAAAGGAAAATAAATGGAGGGGGTGGAAAATTGGAGGAGTGGGGGGGGAGAAGGGGGGAGGGTAGACAAAAGAGAGGGGAAAGTTAGAGCTTATCAGACCGGCAGGGAGCCAGACTGGATCCCAGCCAAACCACGGGATTCACTGGGACTCCTATTTATTCAGCTGACGAGTCGCTACGAAAATAGTCACAAAAGGTATAAGAATAAAGACACCCAGTGTGGTTCAAAGTGGAGAGAGAGATAAGTAAAGAGCTAGAGATACACGACACAGAGAGAGAGAGAGAGAGAGGGAGAGAGGGAGAGAGAGAGAGAGAGAGAGAGAGAGAGAGAGAGAGAGAGACACGACAGAGAGAGAGACACGACAGAGAGAGAGAGAGAGAGAGAGTGAGAGAGAGAGAGAGAGAGAGATAGATAGATACACGACACAGAGAGAGAGAGAGAGAGAGACACGACAGAGAGAGAGACAGAGAGAGGGAGACAGAGAGAGAGACTGAGAGAGAGACACACAGAGAGATAGAGAGACAGAGAGAGACAGAGAGACAGAGAGACAGATTGACAGAGAGACAGAGAGAGAGAGAGAAAGAGAGCAGACCTAGGGCGTTCCTCATGAGCTGAAACTCATCAGTCATGAAGAGTCTTGTTGCAAAAAGGATACCATCCATTCCGACCCAACCCCTGCTGGGTTGAAGGGTGGGGGGGGGGGGGGTGCTTTTTATATGTGAAAACATTTGGCACGCATTTTTCGGGAGAGATGGCGCCCAATTCTGTCACTTTGTGTGCACAGCTTTGTCATATCGGTTGTGTTAGCATTTTGATTAAATTCCGATCGTGCATCAGAATACAGGTGACTGGCAGTGTTTGTGTGGCTTGTGGAATGAACGGAATTGGTTGGTTGGTTCTGCGACAAACGAAACTCTTCTCTATGCCTAAGTCGCGATGAGACTCCAAACGTCACCTGATGAACACAAGGGAGCCATTCTTAGCGACTCCTTATTTCCACTAAAAGCCAGCAGGCTAATATGACGCTAGCTGCCTCGAACAAGTTCGGTAATTAAGCTAACTCAAAATCAGGACAGTTTAAATGAGGCCAGCTCAAGAAATAACATAAATCACTTGTGGCACAAATAGCTCAGACACATAATGAAGTCATGCACATATCGCATGACTCTCTAAAAACTCTCTATTTCCCACCCTTGCCCTCTTCCCTGCGACGACCCGTCATTTCATTTAAGCCACTGATATCCTTCTCTTTGTTGTGTGAATAATGTGCTTTAAATATCACCTTATCCTGAACTGAAGAAAGCTGAAGGCTTTTGCCTTTGAAAGCGTTACAGTTTGGGATTTATTTCTCTAGACTCTTATGCGGGTTCTTGTTTTCACCACAACGAGCTCATATAGAAACTATACAATGATCCATCCATCAAAACATCCACCCATCCAACCAAAGATATCCATGCATCCATACATCCATCTATCATCTGCCCAATACATCCATACATCCATCCATCCATCATCTGCCCAATACATCCATCCATCCATCCATCCATCATCTGCCCAATACATCCATCCATCCATCCATCCATCATCTGCCCAATACATCCATCCATCCATCCATCATCGGCCCAATACATCCATCCATCCATCATCTGCCCAATACATCCATCCATCCATCCATCCATCCATCCATCCATCATCTGCCTAATACATCCATCCATCCATCCATCCATCCATCATCTGCCTAATACATCCATCCATCCATCCATCCATCTCTACACTCTAGTCTTCTTCCCTCCATCCACCGCCACCACCGCCGCCGCCACCACCGTCGTCACCACCACCACCACCACCACCACCACCACCACCACCACCATCACCCGTCCTCCATGCCTTACCGAGTACAGCCTCTTGCGGGTCTTGTCCGCGCACTTCCCCTGCAGGCAGATGCGGCCCTTTGCCGCACGGCGTTCCCTCCACGGCAGGCAGCTTCTTGGTGAGGCACACCATCTGGCCCTGCCGCGTCACCGCGCACCACAGCCGCGCGCACATGTCCATGCCGGGGCACACCGTGTACTCGGGCCCGAAGGCCAGGCGACACTGCCGGACGGCGTCGTAGCTCTGGCCCGGGAGTTCCTCCGGGCCGGGCAGCGGCACGCGCGGAGAGTCCAGGAGGCACTCGGCTGTGGGAAGACGAGGTCAGGTGTCCCACGATTGCTTGTTTGGGTGGGTGATGGGACATGTAGCTCGCAAGATAGCTAGCTGGCTAGGTTGCCGTTAGGTCGGTCGCTGTGAGACCTATCGGGACAATAAGCCAAGCTAGGTTGGTCTGTTGTCCCATTAAGTCTCACAACTACGTAACTAGCTACGTAACTAGCTAACAACATAACACAACTACCTAACTAGCTGGCATCCGGCTTGGTCTGGCGTCACATTAGGTCTTGCAGCTAGCCAGCACATTCTTCTAGCTAACTCGCTAGCTGGCATCCGGCTTGGTCTGTTGTCACATTAGGTTTCATAGCTAGCAAGCACATTAGTTATCGATGCTAGGTAACTAGCTAGCTAGCAGTTGCCTGGGTCTGGTGCCTCTCAGTTGGGAGCCAAGTGTCTTTCTCAAGGACTTACCCCCCCTGGATCCTCGCCATTTTTTTTTACACATACTATTAGAACAATGTGTCACAAGTAAGCAAAACAGATGGAGTTACTGAAAAACAAAAAGACTGAAATCAAAATTTGACAAAGTCATTGTAGAATCTTATGTTGTGCATTACAAAATGTCAGCCAGCCACGTTTCAAAGAGCAGAATGAGTCAAATTTGACAACGTCCAAGATGTTCCAAGATCGGGCCGATTTGTACTCGACATTGCCTGGTCGGAAAGAAATACCAATAGCGCAATACCAATACCAACAGAGTATGGTGGGTGGTGCTCACCATTGCCGTCGTCGAAGAAGTCCGTGATGGTGGAGGACGTGCACTGGCTCCAGGGCTTGGAGGAGTCGATGGAGGTCAGCACGGAGGACATGAGCCTCTTGTCCGCGCTCGCCCCAAAACGCTCCTCGCAGAACTTTGAGTCGTCGTGGGACAGGCCCAGCAGATGGCCTGTTGATGGAGAGACATAGAGTCACACAGAGAGAGAGATATGGGGAGAGAGACATAGAGACAGGGAGAAATGGGGAGAGAGACATAGAGAGACAGAGAGAGAGAGAGATATGGGGAGAGAGACAAAGAGACACAGAGAGAGGTATGGGGGAGAGACACAGAGAGAGGTATGGGGGAGAGAGACAGAGATAGATAGGGAGAGAGAGAGAGAGAAAGAAAGAGAATGAGAGGTCGTTAGGATTGGTTGTTGTGCACGCAGGGTGTTGGTGTGTAAGTGTGTGTATGTGTGTGTGTGTGTGTGGATAATTGAAAATGAGGACTCAATTAATATAAATCGATCAAATCAATAGAGTGCTATAGAGAAAATGCAAGGGAGTGAGAGAGAGATAGAGAGAGAGAGATGTGTGTGCATGTGTGCATGTACATTCGTTTGTGTGTGTGTGTGTGTGTGTGTGTGTGTGTGTGTGTGTGTGTGTGTGTGTGTGTGTGTGTGTGTGTGTGTGTGTGTGTGCGTATGTGTGTGTGTGTGTGTGTGTGTGTGTGTGTGTGTGTGCGCGTGGCCCACCGATCTCGTGCGCTACTGTGAAGGCGGCGTGGAGGCCATCGTCCTCGATGACAGCGCAGCTCCTCTCCGGAGAACACACCGTCCCCACGTCCGCCATGCCCAGCGTGTCACACGAGTGGTGCCCACACAGGTCCTGCAGGAACAGCCAGCAAGATACAGCCAGTAAGATGCAGGTAGTAAGACAGTCACTAAGATACAGCCAGTGAGATGCACTCAGTAAATAACAGCGGTGACCACACAGGTCCTAGTGAGTGAGATAGAGAACAGTCAGTAAGAAACAGTCAGCAACCAACCGTCAGTATGAACAGCCTGTAAGAGACACACAGTCCCAGTCAGCCAATGACTACTATTCAGGTCCAATGGAGAGAGAGAGAACCGTCAGCAACAGGCAGTCAGTAAGAACAGTCAGTAACAGTGATGACCGCAGGGGTCCTACATAGAGATTCGGGGCGGCACATTCAGCAAGAAAAGTCAGTAACAGCCAGTAACTACAGTCAGTAATTTACAGGCAGTAACAGACAGATCAATAACAGTCAGTAACTTAGAGTGACTGATTGCCAGAAACATTACTCCAGATTAGACGGATAGAGACCAGTCCAGGGGTCTAATGGGTTTCAGCGTTGCCCAGAAATCTTCAAAATACTTTGCAAAAGCCCTTAAAACGAGTGATGCATTCCTCCAAATTAAAAGTCCCTTGAGTTGAATAAAAATAAATAATGAAAATAATGATATCCCTTATCCCCCAGAATGTTACCCAGGGAGCCCGTTGCCTTTCACAGTGAGGGGGATTTAATAAAACAAGCTTCCATCTGTCATGTCCCGTCTCTCTCTCCCCCCTCTCTCCCTCCCTCTCTCTCTCCCTCTCTAAGTCTCTCTCCCCCTCTAAGTCTCTCTCTCTCTCTCTCTCCCCCTCTCTTTAAGTCTCTCTCCCTCTCTCTCTCCCCCTCTCTTTAAGTCTCTCTCTCTCTCTCTCTCTCTCCCTCTCTCTCTCTCCCCCTCTCTTTAAGTCTCTCTCCCTCTCTCTCTCTCCCCCTCTCTTTAAGTCTCTCTCTCTCTCCCCCTCTCTTTAAGTCTCTCCATCTCCCTCTCTCTCGCTCTCTCTTTAAGTCTCCCCCTCTCTCCCCCTCTCTAGCATTCTTTAGCTTTCCTATACAGTTTCCCAGGCGGCGTCGCCCACTGCGGCCATCTTTCATTTTGTTCTCTCCTCTTCTCATTTACTTGCCGTCAGAAGCATGTCTTGTTCACTCCCGAACAGAAAACACGCCACAAAAACAACCAGGTTTCCTCGTGCGTGTCTTCCTACCCCCCCCCCCCCCCCCGCCCCCCACCCCATCCCCAAGATAACTAGGCAGACAAACAACGACCTGACAAGTGAGTCATCTTGGGAGTGTAAGTAGAGGGCGATGGTTTCATCCGTGAGGGAGAACGACACGCTAGGCGCGGGGCGAGACCCGAGACGGACGACTTGGCATCTGAGGCGGGAACGTGACACGCTGGAATGTTAAGTTGACGGTGAAAAGATGCGAACACGACACGTTTTCTTTTGGCGGGTCGTAAAGTGCACTTGCTTTGGGCGCTCGTCTTTCTTTAATCCCCCCTCTCGAATCCTTCCTTCATGCCTTTGCTCTTTCCTTACTTCTTTTCCTTTTGCCTTCCCCTCTTTCCTTGCTGTCTTCTTTCCTTCCTTCCTTCTCCCTATCTGTCCATCCATCCATCCTTCCCTCCTTAACCTCAAGCCAATTGTATTTGAATAGCCCTTAATCACAGTAAGTGTAAATTGCTTAACAGGTCATATATTTATGACACCCTTAACCCCCAAAGGGCAAGAGAAACCCCCTTAATTACCAAGAGGAGACCTTGAGAAGGAGACCTTGAGAAGGAGACCTTGAGAAGGAGACCTTGAGAAGGAGACCTTGAGAAGGAGTGCAGGGTGGGGATCCCTCCTTCAGGGATGGAGTTCAAAAGGTGCCTTCCTTCTTTTCTTCCTTTCCTTCCTATTTTCCTCCTTCCTTCCCTCATTCTGTTCTTCTTTTCCTCCTCAAACTTCCTCCCTCCCTCCCTGCTCCCCTTTTCCCTCCCTCCCTCCTTCCTCCCTTTTTCCCTCCCTCCCTCCTTCCTCCCTTTTTCCCTCCCTCCCTCCCTCCTCTGGTCCTTCAATAATAATAACCAGGTCTTGCAGTGATCAGTCTGTCATGGCGGCTGCCATGTGTCCAGTACTGTGTATTGATCCAGGGATCTGACTCCCACACACAGCCATGCAGACGGGGGGGGGGGGGGGGGGGGGGGGGGGGGGCAGTCTGCACACGGATCAATCAGTCAATCACCCTGTCCCCCCGGGGGGCCACGGAAAAGACAAACACACACACTGGCTAAGTACAATTACACACACATGCACACACATACACAAACGCACACCAACAGAAAGTCACAAACGCACACACCCACACATACACACAAAGTCACACAAGACACATACACACAGTAAACACACATGCAAAGACGCACACACAAACACAATGAAAGTGCATGTATGAATTTACACACAGATTGCATGTGTGTGTGTGTGTGTTGCATATTTCCCCCTTGCACACACACACACACACACACCAAAACATAAATAAAACACGCACACACACAGCAACACCCAGTGGGTGTCCTAGTTAAGGAATCCTGTCTCTTGCCAAATGACTGCAGGATGCACAACAGGGAGAGAATGGACAAGTCACAAAATGCCTCTCTGGTGCCAAGTGTGTGTCAGAGAGATTTTACTTTGTTCAAATAAGCTTGAAAAACCCTCAATGGACCGGGACTTTCATGTTCTAGTCAGAAGCTCAGGCCCCTCTCAATGTACCTCACACACTCACACAAAACGTCTCCTTAGTTCTTGGATAGTCTCTTTGTTTCCTTGTGTTATCTATGGTTCCATCGCCTTTTTCCGACACTTTATATGCCATTAAATTCTTGGCACAGGATGACTCCTTCGTCAGCTGTTTGAACCTCTCCACGTTAATGCCGACTGTAGCCTGTAGGCGTTGATGTTAAGGGTGAATGCTATCTCATGAGCAAGAAGTTACCAACACACTCTCTCTCATGAGCAAGAAGTTACCAACACACTCTCTCTCATGAGCAAGAAGTTACCAACACACTCTCTCTCATGAGCAAGAAGTTACCAACACACTCTCTCTCTCATGAGAAAGGAGATACCAACACACTCTCTCTCATGAGCAAGAAGTTACCAACACACTCTCTCTCATGAGCAAGAAGTTACCAACACACTCTCTCTCGTGAGCAAGAAGTTACCAACACACTCTCTCTCTCATGAGAAAGGAGATACCAACACACACTCTCTCGTGAGCAAGGAGTTACCAACACACTCTCTCTCTCATGAGAAAGGAGATACCAACACACACTCTCTCGTGAGCAAGGAGTTACCAACACACTCTCTCTCTCTCATGAGAAAGGAGATACCAACTGTAGCAATGTCCATACTACACGTCACCTAGGTGGCTTTTCTCACTCCACCTAGGTGACTTTCCTCGGGTTCCTCCAAGCAATTGGACACAGGGTGGTGATGTTGAAAACCGGTTTATTGTAAAAGTGGCATACGATGAGGCCGGCAGACGGTGCTCCGTGCTGCCATGCCGAAGAGCTCTCTCCGAGTGTGTGTGGTGGTGGCTGGTTTAACCTGTGCACACTGATTGCTCAATGTGCAACAGGTGTGCAGCCCCACCCAGCCCCAGAGTCCAATCAGTCTGACTCAGGCCAGGTGAGGCTGCTTAAACCAGCCACCATCCACACACACTCCCACATACCCCCAACACCCAATTGAAGCCGGGGAGTATCCCCGGCTGAAACCTACCCCCCCCCCCCCCCCCTCCTCCTCCTCCACCCCCCCCACCCAAAAAAAAAAAATCCTAAACCGGACTCTGACCCAGGGTTACCATACCTAAAAAAAACTAAAAAAACAACCCCAACCCCACAGTCCCCACACCTCCCCAGGGTGACACCCCAACCCACCCTCCCCCTCCATCCTGGAGACTCGGAGGCCTGGGCTGCTGCCTTGACTGGCGGAGGTGTCGGCGGACTTGGCGGTCCACTCCAGCCCACCCTCCCCCTCCATCCTGGAGACTCGGAGGCCTGGGCTGCTGACCCAGGGCTGTCTGGACGGGCTGGCCGAGGAGTTGGTTGGGCAGCGGCGCTGGCTGGATGCCGGGGTGGCTAGCTGCAGACGGTTGCCTGTGGCGGTTGCTGCGCTGCCTCCCCCGTCCTCCGCTGGAATCCACAGCGCCGTTGGGGAGAGGGATGGTGTTGGGAGAAGGCTGTCCGTCGTCGCTGCTGGTGACCCAGTGCGCCCCTGGACAGCCTTCCTGTGTCCAACGCAGTCTGGAGAGGCCCCACGTTGGGCGCCAGTGTAGCAATGTCCATACTACACGTCACCTAGGTGGCTTTTCTCACTCCACCTAGGTGACTTTCCTCGGGTTCCTCCAAGCAATTGGACACAGGGTGGTGATGTTGAAAACCGGTTTATTGTAAAAGTGGCATACGATGAGGCCGGCAGACGGTGCTCCGTGCTGCCATGCCGAAGAGCTCTCTCCGAGTGTGTGTGGTGGTGGCTGGTTTAACCTGTGCACACTGATTGCTCAATGTGCAACAGGTGTGCAGCCCCACCCAGCCCCAGAGTCCAATCAGTCTGACTCAGGCCAGGTGAGGCTGCTTAAACCAGCCACCATCCACACACACTCCCACACCAACACACACTCTCTCGTGAGCAAGGAGTTACCAACACACTCTCTCTCATGAGCAAGGAGTGTTTACAGATCATTGAAAACTAAGACTAAATTAATAGATCAATCAAATCAATAGAGTGCTAGAGAGAAAATGCAAGAGAGTGAGTGAGAGAGAGACGGAGAGAAAGAGACAGAGATAGACAGCAAGACAGACAGACAGACAGCAAGACAGACAGACAGACAGACAGACAGACAGACAGACAGACAGACAGACAGACAGACAGACAGACAGACAGACAGACAGAGAGAGAGAGAGAGAGAGAGAGAGAGAGAGAGAGAGAGAGAGAGAGAGAGAGAGAGAGAGAGAGTGGGAGGCAAGCAAGAAGCAAAGAGAGCCGTTAGAAAGTCAATCAGACACCAGGGAGATGTTGTGGAGGGAATTAACAAGTAGGGTAGAGATGGAGGTGGGAGCAGTCCCACAAATGTTGAGAGAAATAACATAACAGGTGTGTGTGTGTGTGTGTGAGTTCATCTGTGTGCAAAAGTGAGCTGAAGGAGAGTGAAGGGGTGTGCATGGATTTTTGGTCTACAAAATAGGGGAGGTGGACACAAACACACACACACACACACAGATAATCACACACACACACACACACACACACACACACACACACACACACACACACACACTCTCACTTTCACTCAATCACACACACCACAGGGTCCAATAACCAACTGTGTATTAGGGCCTGGAGTATTCATCTGATGCCAGTAAAATATTTTTGGTCCAGTTTCCCCACTTAAGGACATAATCTGTAATGTTTACCACAGACACACACAGTAGCAGTCACTGTTTCCACAGTTTCCTTTGACCCTAACACTTATGCGCACGCATTCCCCTTGTCACTGACAATAAACATAATTCATTTAAACACAAGCCGGTGGACTTTCACAATTGGGGCTGGGGCTGGGGCTGGGGTTTGGGGCTGGGGTTTGGGGCTGGGGGTAAGGGTTGGGGCTGGGGCTGGGATTTGGGGCTGGGGGTAAGGGTAAGGGTTGGGGTTGGGCCTGGGTGGAATGAGGCAGGCGTGACACACCCCGTGGAAGGTTGATGGTTTGGATCCAAGAGCTTTCTGCGGGCTGTCAACATGCGGCAGACGAAATGTAGCATGTGTGAAAAATGAACAGTTCAAACAAATTGAGGAGACATAGACTACACACATCCTCTCACACACACACACACACACACACACATATAGACACATCCTCTCACACACACCCACACATATAGAGACACAAACACACACATATAGAGACACACACACATGCTGAGACAGACTACACACATACTCCCACTCCCACACACACCCACACATAGACACACACAGACACACACACATGCTGAGACACACACACACACACACACACACACAGATTTAGACACACACACACATACTCTCACACACACCCACACATATACACACACGCACACATAAAGACACACACATACATGCTGAGACACACACACACACTACCATTTTACACATATGTACTATGCAATATACACAGACTAGTTCCCATATACATGTTTGCACAAAGTCATGTAGCCAGCTCTGGTTGTTTGCACACACACACACACACACACACACACACACACACACACACATATCTATACTCCAGTATATACAGCGACAGAGACACACATAGCACCATGCGATATATAACCATGGCTATGAAATTGTGTGTGTGCGCGCACACACACACACACACACACACACACACACACACACACACACACACACACACACACACAAGGAAGCGATGGAGACAAACACACACAGGTCAGAGAAGGGTAGAGATCCATCCATCACTGTAAACCATACCTCCATCACCCACGCCCTCTCCGTCCAAACCGCCCAGTTCGAGCTAGAGGCGCGACAGCAACATGTTTTCCTAACCCCTGTCGGAAATATTTGTGTGCAATTCTCTCACGAATCTCACGTACCCATCAAACCCCTTCTCCCTGGAGTGCAGAAGGAGACACTGGTTACTGGTTGGAACCGGACGGTTAAGGAGAAACAGCTTGATTGGAGAACGCGAAAGGAAAAGATGTAAAGACAGAAACACCAAACTGCATTCCAGTTTTTCAAACAAATGCCGTGATGAACATGATGAATTTAAAAATGATCTTTTATGTCTAATTGATCATATAAAAACGTGATTGATTAAAGACCAAACTCAGATGTTTTCTTTTACAGGGGATTAGGTAGTAATACAACTAAAGCACTGCTAAGAGAACACATTACACAATGTCTTTCAACGCCAAATGTAAGACGACCTTATTCTTTTTAAGGCAGTTTCTTTCTTAACTACAGTGAGGACAATATTTTCCTCTCTTACCTAACCACGATAATTCCGTTGTCCTTCATTAGGTTTCCTTTATTCTGGCGTGTAGTAAAGGTGACGTCACCATGGGTCGAGTCCAATGACCACTTTGGCTCTTTAAATTGAATTGAAAATGCTATTTTAATCATTTGAATTTCAACCTTCGCGAGAACTTGGACTATATATGTGACACGTTCACATTTTAAAACCCATTGCAGGACAAGGTTTGGCATTTTTGTGACCTTTGTGCGGCACTGCTGGTGTTGACCGGCGAATTACCAGCTACACTTCTTCGATGGCATTTTAAAGCGTATTTTTCCCTCATCTGAACTGAACTCGACCCTTGAGCAAACAGCAAGAGCCGTGACCCCCAAGGCGCCCGGCGTTCGCACCTAGCCGCCATCGATCGCTGGTCAAATATTATGGAATTACTGCGCCGTTCAGACCATCACAGGACTACCGTGTGAGGGCATATAGATACGCAGTGTGAAGCCGTTGTGTGTGTGTGTGTGTGTGTGTGTGTGTGTTTTCTGTCCTATTCCCCCCCCCCCCCCCCCCCGCCCGCGTCTTGTTGTGCTCCATAATGAAGTCTGACTGAGTACAGTAGAGCTTTGTCACCAACTGTCTCGCTGCTCCGCGAGCTAGCGAAGCTAACCGCTATGACGTGATGGCTAATGTAGGCGCGCATCACACACACACACACACGCGCACACCCGTGTGTAAAGGAATAGGAATGTGTGCATGCCTTCGCGTTCATGCGCACAGACACAGAAAAAAATATGAACGTCCACACATTTGTGAGATGTACATGCAAAACACACCCACACACACACATACTGATGATAATAGCTTTACACACACATACACGTTCTCTCTCTCTCTCTCTCTCTCTCTCTCTCTCTCTCTCTCTCTCTCTCTCTCTCTCTCTCTCTCTCTCTCTCTCTCTCTCTCTCTCTCTCTCTCTCTCTCTCTCTCTCTCTCTCTCTCTCTCTCTCTCTCTCTCTCTCTCTCTCTCTCTCTCTCTCTCTCTCTCTTCAATGTGTTCGTTGTTCAGTATGGGTGCTGGTATGTGAGGGTCCGGGTGACACCGCCACATGGGTCATCTCCCTCCGGCCCCTGTACAGGGTGCTGGGCTCTGGTGGTAATTGGACCTGGCCTCAAAGACCCCCCCACCCCCCCACACCCCCCCACCCGACGTCCACATCCCGGTCCGGGCGGACAATGGGCCCGTCTGACTTTACGGGCCGGGGGACTGAATGGGTCTCAGTTCTAGCTCAGTGGTGTAGGATAATCGTCCCGAGGGCCTCGTTAGCGAGTTGATGGACTCACACACACACACACACACACACACATGCATACACACACACACACACACACACACACACGTACACACGCAAGTGAGGACCCAAATGGACCGATGGGTACCCTGATGAAACCTTGGGTAATACGTACGAGCACACAAACACAACGTAGTGTAAGCAAAGAAATACTACAGCAGCGGCACCAAAACGACCCCCAACACCTCGTCTCTGATAACGAACTGCGAGACAAAGAAGGGCAATCTCTGAAGCGCTCGACGTCAGCAACGACGGACGCCAACAGTGCCTTTTAAAATACCTCAAATGACTAAATGTCAAAGGTCAACGAACAAAGGGGTAAAAGAGAGCTACACTTTCCCCTGTTTGTAAAGGTCACGACCCCCCCCCAACCCTGTCAGGTATCGCAGAGGTATGCCGCGTATGAGAGTTCGTTGTCAGACCTGTGATGTCACACTCCCAAGATTTTGGAATCTCCTGTGACGGATGCCGGGAAGGGGGCGTGGCCTCATCTATGGGCCTCATTCCCCTGGCGACCATCTTGGTTCTAAATGCTATGAAACGCTATGGAACCAAGATGGCTGCTCTGTGAATAACAACAACGGCTCCATAACCTGCAATCAACCCCCAGCGAAGCTCGCACCACCGGATTTACAATGTACACCGCGCATGTCAATAGTGGCAGCATATTGACAAACCAGAAAGGGGGCAAGGCCTAGCAACATCTACTACCAGTGACGGGTGAGGTCGCGTGGGAACAGAACACACGGTAGGACAGGACGCTCCGGAAAGCGCGGCGTTCATCTCGGACTTCATTCACAACACAAAACCCGACTGCACTTCACCACGCGGTTCCCAGTGCCCGTCGAGTGGTTTCACTCCCAGCCGAAAGGATCCCGGGTTCGATCCCCGATGTGCCCTCCTGTCGCCGAGATGCCCCCCCCCCCCCCCAGCCGCTAGCTTACTCCGTAAGGTCACGTGGCTGCAGTCACTGTGAGTCTCTGCGGCGTATCAGGAGGTAGTCCCCGTCGGGAACCGAACCCAACCCCAACCCCATCGCCATTCCAGCGTGACAGCACCAACCGATGCCCTGGCGTGGGCGGGCCAGCGCTTTGGGATCGTGCCCGTCCAGACGCAGCGACCAGGGGAAGGCACGGAGAAGGAGCCCAAGAGAGGCTTTGACCCAGAAAAGGATCCGGGGGTTGGGGGGATGGGATGGGATGGGGGGGGCATCGCTACAGTTAGCCACAGAGTGCGCCACGAGCCTCAGGTATGTGCTAGTGGTGCCAAGATGCCAAGAGGACCACCGGTGTGGGAGTACCGAAAGGCAGGGGGGGGGGGGGGGGGATATATACCCCTTGCTGGCGTCCCCCTCCCGGCTCGCCGCAGCTTAGGACCTCGTCGCTACGGAGGATCCCGACCTTCGGACGCCGCGCAGACGCAGACGTGTGTGTGTTTGTGTCTCTGTGTGTGTTTTTATAGGTTGTGTTCTTGAGACTAGCTACTGTTATCCTGAGGCTTCAGTCTGAGAGAGAGAGAGAGAGAGAGAGAGAGAGAGAGAGAGAGAGAGAGAGAGAGAGAGAGAGAGAGAGAGAGAGAGAGAGAGAGAGATTTAGAAGGGGAAAGAGAGGGGGGAAAGGGGGAGAGGGGGGAGACAGACAGCAGAGATTTGCGAGTGTGGTCTAGAATGCATGACTCCAGTTTACTCCTGGGTTTGTTTTGCTGACAGCTCCCTGGACCGGCTGATAGACAGGAAAGGAATGTACAATGATGAGAGGGAGAGAGAGAGAGAGAGAGAGAGAGAGAGAGAGAGAGAGAGAGAGAGAGAGAGAGAGAGAGCGAGAGCGAGAGCGAGAGCGAGAGCGAGAGCGAGAGCGAGAGCGAGAGAGAGAGCGAGAGCGAGAGAGAGAGAGGGTGGGATTATAGTGGGAGGGCTGCCTAACCGACAGTTTTTTTAATGTTTGGGGTAAATGAAATGCGCAAGGCAGCTGATTTTAACTACGTCCTCCTGGCCAGGGCGGGAAGAATGTGCGTGCACGCACTGACACGCACCTTGGAACACACAGACTCGAGAGCTCTGTAGTCAGGGGACTAGGAGGGATGGCTCGAGACAGAAGTATCTGCCCAGAAAAACACCGCGCAGGGTGTACGTTTTGTTTTCATCCCAATTGTACGAGGCGCAATACACGACATGAGGCGTAGTACTATACGCAGAAGAATGTTGTTATGCGCCAGTGATAAACATGTGCAAAGCCGCTTAACGTAAATGCCATGCTGTCACACGGCACGGCCAAAATAAAAACAAACCATGACGTCACTTTCCTGCTACGGGCGCGCGCTGACACCGGGGCGCTACATTATAGGCTACACGCAGCTGCTCTCTCACGCCCACCTGGTGCGCGTGGGACTTCAGAGGGGAAGGGCGGACCCGCCAAACCCATACAGAATGGAAGTGCGTGCGCTCCAGAGAGGCGGGGGAAGAGAGCGGGCGTTTTGTTCGTTGGTCTGTTGATTGTTTACCTGCCTGGTGAAGAGGATGGCGGCGTCGTGGTGGTGCTGGTGGTCGTCGTCCAGGGGGTTCTGCTGGTTCTGCCACTTGCAGAAGCTCTTGAGCGTGGCCGCCGCGTTCTTGGTGACCTCGAGCCCCTTCTCCTTCTCGCCGACCACCGTCACCTTCACCACCGTCAGCCGAATGGGATTCTCGATGCTCGCGTGCCCGTACAGCTTGGACGCGATGGAGGCCAGGGTGAGCAGGTAGTGGTGCAGGTCCTTCCCGTACTTCTTGACCATAGAGTCGTCCGCCACCAAGAGCAGCTCCACGTGCCTGGCGCGAGACACCGACCGTTTGCGACGTGTGCTTGTTGACGCGGCCTGCAGGGCCAGCCGGCTCCACCGGCGCCGACCGTGCGCGCCCTCAGGCTCGTGCTCTGCCCGTGCCCCAACGGCGAGTCCGTGATGTTTCCCCTTCCTGGGAGTCTTCTGTCGGCGTTGGGTCGAGGCGTGCCTGCCCTCGCGTGTGCCACAGCTCTCGCGCGCCGGCATTGCCTCGAAGCTGAAACTCTCACGTGTAAACAAATGGAGCGCGCTCTCCGCGTCCTTGTCCTGCAGGGCGCGCAGGTCGCTCTCGTGCCCTTTCGCCCTGATGAACGGGATGATGGTGTAGCGCGCGTGTTTCAGTGCGAAGAACCCCTCGAGCCCGCCGCCGCAGAGGTTGAAGACGGCCAGGGATTCCGGGTAGGAGTCCACCGTTCCCCGGTAAAAACACTCCCGGTGGAGAGGCACGGTGGGTTCGCCGCCTCTCGCTCCCATCATCGCGAGCACGTACTGCTTGTTGAAGTGATGCGAGACCACGGACTCGTCTCGCTCCATGTCCAGCTGAAACCGCCTCCCGTCCAAGTACAAGAGGTAGCCCACCTTGCCTCCCCCGTGGTAAATCCGGTCGACCGTCCGCACGACGCCTTCGGACCGGCGGGCAGGTGTGATGGAAACCGACTCGTTCGCAGGTGGAGGAGGAGGCGCAGCAGCGGAGACTCCGTTAGCGGGCACAGCGGCTCCCAAGTCCGCCTTTTCCGCGCACAGCAACAGTAGGAGCCGCAACCAGACCACAACGACCCCGGCCAGAGCACAAGCACCGCGCACCATTGTTCATTCCAACGGCAACGACAAACATATAATTCCACTTAAAAATATCCCGAAAAACCAGGACGGGTCGAAACTTTCAGAATGAATTCCACTGAAAGGCGCATCCTCTCGTTGTCTAAACGGCCCATGAAAAGTAGCACACAAAAAAACAACAACCGCAAAGAACGAAACAAAAAATCCGTTGGAAGAGCGAGAGGAGAGCGCAGAGAGAGCGGAACAGCGGAGCGGGAGTCGCGCAGCTGAACTTGAAGAACAACACACAAAGTTTCCTCTTAATAGGACCAGAGAGAGAAAAGGCCTGCCCCTTTTGCGCTCTATACAGCAACCACTCCACCCACACCCTGCGCGTTAACTCCGTTTCTCCCTCCCTCTCTCCCCCCATCCTCTCTCTCTTTCTCTTATTCTCTCTCTGTAATACCCCCCCCCCCTTCCCCCCCCCCCCACACACACACACACACACCGTCGTCCTGCGTCTTCCCAAATCACAGTGCTCGTGGATTGTTCGCTACATCCCGCTCAGACGCGCCGCGAGCTCATTTCAGCGCCCGGACTGCAAAACAGTCACTATAGTTCCCTTTACTGGAGAGAGGTCACCAATCACCATTGCAAAACTATTGTCAACATTCTACAAACGGCACATTATAACTTTACCTGCCTATAGCATTTTATATTTTAGTTTTTAAAAGGCCTCCCTGCTGTAAAGTATTCTGTTCTACGTCCTTGTACCTTCTAAACTCTTCTTACATTTTTATGTTCTTTTCTTTTATATTTTACTAATACATTTCCATTTTTGAGAACTTTAATGTTTTACGTTCGATGCAAGTAAAGCTCTTCTGAATTGAGAACGAAGCAAGAAGGGGGAGGGAGGCCACGTCCTCCGCGTGCATGCATGCGCGCGCGATCCCAACAATAACATCTTGCGCGAGGCAGAGATACGAGCTGTGATGCTTACCTCTGGCTCGCTCGCTCACCCCTCCCTTCTGCATTTTCTTTCGCTTTCAAAGTTTCAACGAATGAAATAAATCCGTTAAAACATAGAGATGAAAACGGTTACGGAATTAACGTTACTCTGAAGACTTCGCAAGACGAAGCAGTCTGAGCTCGAGCTGTCGGACCAACACCTGTTGGATTAACTTGGAAATCTTTCCATTAAACAGAGTTGTTATTTTTGCGCTTTTCCACTTTAACTCCATAAATAATTAAAGACAGACGTCGTCTAACAGTTTCTGGCGGACGGATCTGTACAGCGGGAGGGAAATAGATAATTGATGGCCGTTCCAGAATAAGAACCCGGGGAGTTCAACGTTCATGCGCACGACATTTAATGGCGCGTGTCTATCCGTGCGTTCGTTACTCAACGTGGTATTTCCACGCGTGCACGAAAGTATGACCGTATCTCTATGTCCTTGTGTGTGTGTGTGTGTGTGTGTGTGTGTGTGTGTGTGTGTGTGTGTGTGTGTGTGTGTGTGTGTGTGTGTGTGTGTGTGTGTGTGTGTGTGTGTGTGTGTGTGTGTGTGTACACGTTGGAGCGGTCTGTTATATATCACGTCTTCTGGGCAACGTGTGTGTGCACGGGTCTCTCCGGCAGTGCCGATGTCATACATGTGGGGGATTTGTTTTCGTTTCAAAAGCGTGTGCAGGCCATACATACCTGCATAAGAATGTAATCACTTTCCTCTCTATTCTCTGTCTCGCTAGGTCTCTCCCTCCCTCCTCGTCCCTCCCACCCCCTTTCTCTGCCTCTCTCTCCCCTCTTCCTCCCTGTCTCCGTCCATCTCCGCTCTCCCCCCCCCCCCCCCCCCCCTCTCACACACAGTGACTCGTGGAGACCCCAGAGTGGCCCAGAACATTGGTCATTTATTAATGTGTGTGACTCATATTACAGTATTACCCGATATGAGACCCTTTAGCTGAAGACCAACCGAGGCAGACCTCATGTGCGTGTGTGTGTGGTTACAAGGACAACTGCCCCACACTTAAAACACACAAACAAACACACACACACACACACACACACACACACACACAGCACACACGTGTGCTGTGTGCACGTGTATGCATGTATGTATGTGGTGTGTTTCTGTGTGCGTGCGTGTTAATGCGAGTGGGCGAGTGCGGACGTGCAGAAAAACGGGAACATCGTGTGCCACATTCGTGAGCTCCGCCACCCCTCCTGAAAATTGGCTCGTGGTACGGTCCACTCATCGATGAACCACATCAACACGCTTCCTGCTAATCTAACCACTGATCATGTGGCCATCAGCGCCACCACCACCACCACCACCACCACCACCACCGCCCACACACACACATCCACACACACAACACGTAATAGTAGGTTGAGACTATTATCACTACTATGACTATTCAGTCCTTTATATCAGACACTTTCATCCAAAGCTACTTACAGATCCATGTCATTCAATCTTGCTCTATAGGCTGCCTACACGTTCGGCTGCGGACATCGGGGAATCGAACCCAGTGCCTTTCGGCTGGGAGTCGAACACCCTAGCCACTACTATAACGCCCAATTCAGGTTTTCTAGTACCAAGAGGAAGATAATCACTCGTCGTTATGTAACTCCAGTCAATAGATGATGAAAGAGGCCTCAAAACGAGTCTCTCTGCTGGATCCCATACAGTGGATTGTTTGAATCCTTTATAATCCCATCATCTGAACCAGAGTGCTATGCCAAGAGAACCATATGGACACGCGCGCGCACACACACACACACACGCATCCCCTCCCCACGCCCGCTGCCTCCACACACACACACAAGTTGTACAGTAACAAGGATCACACGTGCGCACTCCTGGCGCATAGAGCATCGTGTGCACGGCCCCGTATGGCTGGCCACGTGCGCTTGCACTACGTTGGAGAGAGCTAGCGAGAAACAAATCCAATATGGCTAATCGACACAGGGGTGTGTTTACGTAACAGCCACTAGCCGCAAACATGCTAGCCCAAATCTCTCTCTCTCTCTCTCTCTCTCTCTCTCTCTCTCTCTCTCTCTCTCTCTCTCTCTCTCTCTCTCTCTCTCTCTCTCTCTCTCTCTCTCTCTCTCTCTCTCTCTCTCTCTCTCTCTCTCTCTCTCTCTCTCTCTCTCTCTCTCTCTCTCTCTCTCTCTCTCTCTCTCTCTCTCTCTCTCTCTCTCTCTCTCTCTCTCTCTCTCTCTCTCTCTCTCTCTCTCTCTCTCTCTCTCTCTCGTAGTGGTAGACACTAACGTATACCACTATACCGGTCCGATCTGCTCCTCTCCTCCTTTCCTCTCACCCTCTCCTCCTCCTCTTCTTATTCTCTCTCCTCTTTTCCTCTCACCCACTTCCCCTGTCCCCATCTGTTGCCATGGCGCCTTAGAGGTAGGAGGAATGGCTCCCAGGGGTCACAGGTAGCCTAGCGACCCTCAAGGACTCCCCAAGGGGTGAATTTGTGAGCACACACACACACACACACACACACTTTTTGCAAGTCACACACAAAACAACAAACACGCACTTTCCTTCCCCATCACAGATGAAAGTCTTTAATTTAAATAGAAAAAAAACAAACAAACAAAATCACGTTGAGAAACTCTAGAAGTATCAAACGGTATGTATAAAAATAGAAATTAAGATGGAAGTTAGATCGACAATACAAGTCAACGGAACTCAAACAATTGGTCCTACGGAGACATTCAACGTCTGTCTAAACGAAGCAAACATCGCAAGATCAAAACGCTTTCCAGTTATAACTAATAGTAATGTTAACAATTAACAAACACCATTACAATTTTATTTTAGTCATTGTTGTGTTTGTGCATGTTATTCTTTTAAATAAAGCTTGCGTTCTACGTTTACGCTTTACAATTTAACTTGTTACATTGTAAAGCCAACCTTTTTTTGCACTCTTGCACGTCTTTTTGGATTTTGGTCGACAACATGGACATGATGTGTTTTTTTATACAGCCTGCTACCTCGTTTACCTAAACTCTGTGATTAGCCGCTATTTAATTGCTAAAAGAAAGTTGACTCATAAAAGCCTCGTCAAAATCATCGACATAAATGGTTGACCCTGTAACCAGCCGTTTGACAATAAACGACGAGTTTCTATGTAAAACAAACTTTGTACAAGGAGAGTTTCACCAAATTTGAACCAAACTGCAAATTTGTGAATCTGGAAAACTAAAATACTACACCTTTAGAAAAAAACAAAAAAAACAATTGGGTGACTGAGGAAAAGATTGACACACTTTCCACGGGAATGGAAAAATTACTTGGGAGTCAAACATGGCTGTCCAAACACATCTTGATACAGTTGTGAATCATAGCCGGATTATCTGCTTACCCAGTGGAAGAAGAACATTAAGTATTAAGATGTCACGAAGAACACCTAAATCACATTCAGAAATGTAATAAAAGTTCAAGAAGTTGTAACCGGACTTCAAGCTGACCGAATTTTTTTTTAACAAAAGTAATAAAGTTGACATAAAGATGTCATGTCAAAAATGGCATCGTTCAGACTGCATCTTGGCCAATGAAAATAAAATAAAAATTGCTCTGTGTGTTGTTTATATAATGTAGCACTTAATTAATGATTCTTGTATTGTTTCTTCATGGTTGTAAGTCACTTTGGACAAAAGGGTCAGATTGATAAATGTAATGTAAGAGTGTACTCTTAGTCACTCTTACATTAGACATTAGATAAGGCTGTGTAGACAATGAAATCAGTAGAACTGCATTTAAAACCTCCATCACTCACTCCCATGAAACAAACCTTGTTTGTGAGTATGGAGGCCCTCGGCTTACTTCAACCTCCCATTTCTCCCGTTAAGTTATATTAGATAGTGTAGCTTAAAAAAACAATCATGTAGCCCACGGTTGTAAGATTGATTTAAGGCATAGGTTTCAGTTGTCCCCTTCAGCATATTTTTAAGAAACTAAAGAAATAAAAAAACGCTTAATAACACGGAAATGATTGACTTGACAATGAATGAAATTCCATCCAGAACAGGACACCGCACACTTACCAGGGCCATTTTGTCCACGGACAGAAAATCGTTGTGTCATGTGACCTTAGATAATGTCAGATTGGTTTCTTGGTTTGCTTGGCAGTTGGGGGCGGAGCTGCAGTCCTCGATGGCAGCTGGTCTATTGTGGGGCGGCACAGGTGACGAATTCGCTGTGGGGGTCAAAGGTGAGGTCAGTCGTAAACATTAACAATCAAAAGGGACGTACAAAAAGATTTGGCCTAGTAGAAGGAATTCACCCCAAAAAAGTATCCATCACCCATCAAATCATAATTATATGAATATATCATATACAAATTTAAACAGCAATTTCTTATGGGTAAAGTACTAAACTCCCCCCTTTTATCTTTCGCCCAGTGAAAGAAACATACAACAGCCATAGACACGATTAAAGGGGTACCGTTGTCCTATGCCATTTGGAAATATAAGGAAATAACTTGAAGTCTGCAACATCAACTTAAAAAATGTATCCAAAATTAAGTTGGACCATAGACATCAGTGGCCCTATTTGGACAAGGCGAATCCCGGACCAATGTCGTCAATAGTCCCAACTCTTCGTCTATGAGGCAATACTCTCTCAAATGAGAAAACAGCCAGGCTTGACCGTTCCCCTTTAGCGCCCTAATATGGGCTCCGACGGCCGGGTGAGGCACGGACCTGCAGCAGGGGTCCCGGGGTGTTGGCCAGGGCGTACAGCGCCCAGATGGGGATGAGGGAGACGGAGGAGAGGGTCAGCAGCCAGCCCAGGCCTGTGGCCCAGCCCGGGGACACCACCCCTTTGGTCAGCCTGAGCGGGCTCCATCGCACCAGGGCCGAGATGAAGGTGGCCTGGTGGCGGGGGAGGGGCTGAGCGTTAGCTTGATGCTAGCTAGCTCAACTGCCACAGGGGTTTATGCTAGTTTGGTATTGTATTGTTTTTTCACTAATTAAGTATTGTATATGAGACTTGCTGTTGGTTATATAAAGGAGAAAAGTGGCTAAATACAAAAAACGATTTATAAAATCAGAAATACTCATCTGGGATCAATAAAGTATAGCATGATTTTATATTCTTGAATAGAAAATAAATCACAGCTCTGCGTTTGTATACAGGTTTGCGCCGGCATACAATTAACATGTCACGAAAAACCAACCAGTCAATGTCCAAATATCGCTTAAAAAAACATGTTTCACGGGGTGAAAGGTCACTCACTATGCACACGACTGGGGTCAGGTATCTCCAGCAGATCTTGAAGAACGGCGAGGGGCTGTAGCCAATCATATCGCGGATGTGGTCGCTGAACCTCTCGGGGCCTGGACAGACGTGGAGAGTGTCAAGAAAGACCATGGGGAGAGAGTGAGCGGGAGAGGAAGAACAGGTTCTTGAAGGGAGATGGAATGGGACAACCAGGAATTACGTTGACATCACTAGCTACCAAGTAAGGGATACCGCGAGCTGGTCCTTATTGTGAAATAAACCCAGACAGGGTGATGCAGAACCCCAACGGGAATCCTACACGGCTACTGCCTAAAGAAATCGTTCATTTGACACAACATATAACAGAAAAAGATTTCATTGATTTAAAAATGATTTTAGTAGTAGTCCGTTAGATTCTACGGTTGGAAATAGCGTCCATAGCAGCGGTCTGTTATTCGTAGCAGCGGTCTGCTTTTCGGAAATTAAATGCCATAATTGACCAATCAGAATTGAGTATTCAAAAAAGCGGTGAAATAAAAAAGGTAGGGGCAGTAGTGAAAGTGGCAGTAAAAGTAGATCGATACAAGCTGCTAGTGCTTCTTTGTGACTACTATAAATAAATAAATACAAATAAATAAACAAATGCTTTGATTCCTGTAACTACCTTCCACTGTGTCCAGTTGTGTCATTTGAAACTTGGTAATGCAGCACTTTCGGTCGTTATTCCAATTTCGATTATATGCTTTTGACATTCCTCAAGCCCGTTTATAAGTCTTCTGGATGACCAAGTGTAAAGTAACTTCCCAGTTCGAAATGTAATACTAACAATTACAAGAAGAACCACTACTACTGTAACAACCGCAAAACATATACTACATACATGTTCTTTATGCTAGGAGCCCTATGTAAATGAATGACATTTAAGACCTTTAAAACAGATTCATACCCACTCCGGGAACCATTCTTTGGCACCTTGCCAGCCTGCCACAGAGGGACAGATTAGAGAGTCACAAACAGGGGTTTTGTGCCTACAATTAAGACCCTCCAAACTCTGGAGGTTTTTCCCGGAAGGGGGAGTTCCCTCTGACTCCAACCCCCCAGGGGTGATTTAGTGGCTGGGGAGCCAGACAATGTTCTGGTTAACAGCAAGAGTCTAGTTGGTCTAGTAGGCAGCTATAGCCCCATTAATATACTGTCTACCGGCTCTCCCACTGGAGTCAATGAAGAGGGAGTACACACACACAAACACGCATATACACACACACACACACACACACACACACACACACACCACATACGCACGCAAGCACACACACACACACAAACAGACGCACACACACACACACACACACACACAAACAAACGGACGCACACAAACATGCATGCAAGCACACACACAAACCCATTTATGAAAGAGGGCAAAACAGCACCAACATATTGTGTTTTGCTGGAGAGAGGAGCAGAGCAGGAGAGATGAAAGGATGGAGAAGAGTGAGAGGAGGAGAGAAGTGGATATTGATCAGGTCAGAGGGAGGAAGAGGAGAGAAAGGTGGAAGAGATCCAGACAGGAGGAGGGAGGAGTGAAGACGGGCATGAAGAAGAACAGAGAAAACACTTGAAATACCTTAAGACAAAAAGCAAAGGAGGAGAGAGGAAGAGGAGGTGTGGAGACAGCAAGGAGACAAGGAAAGGAGGAGAGAGGAGGAGGAAAGGAGGTGGGCATCATACCGTACACCCAGCCAACGACAATGGACTGGAATATGGCCAGCAACAACATGCTGGCTCCACTGCAGGAGTGATAGTCATAGATCTCAAATATATACACGCCCCCCTAGGGAGAGAGACACCATGGAGAGAGAGAGAGAGAGAGAGAGAGAGAGAGAGAGAGAGAGAGAGAGAGAGAGAGAGAGAGAGAGAGAGAGAGAGAGAGAGAGAGAGAGAGAGAGAGAGAGAGAGAGAGAGAGAGAGAGAGAGAGAGAGAGAGAGAGAGAGAAAGAAAGAAAGAAAGAAAGAAAGAAAGAAAGAAAGAAAGAAAGAAAGAAAGAAAGAAAGAAAGAAAGAAAGAAAGAAAGAAAGAAAGAAAGAAAGAAAGAAAGAAAGAAAGAAAGAAAGAAAGAAAGAAAGAAAGAAAGAAAGAAAGAAACAAGATTTGGGATATAAATAAAAATAAAGGAAGGCAGAAATAAACTGAAATGTTAATAGCTATTCAGTTAGAACAAGGCAACCAGAAAAAACAGCAAACTAGAATTGTTTTGCCTGTTGACATGCCGAACGATTTTACATTGCCAACAGGGAAACAAAAACGGCAATATATAGTAGTCATTAACATTAGTATTAGTGACAATATCAATAATAATTTGGTGGAACTTCTAGGTTTCCAGCTAAGTAAAAGCCCTCACTTGCTAATTTCAGTACAGAATATGGTTGTTATTACCAACAAAATTGAACTCAAGTCTCAATTAAGTCACTTAAGAGCTAATAACAAGTATGACAATCATTTGTCATTAGTTGTAATCACATAATTAGTGATAAATGGATAATAACACACACACACTCCACATCATCCAGGGTCAGCACACACACACACACACACACACACACACACACACACACACACACACACACACACACACACACACACACACACACACACACACACACACACACACACACACACACACACACACACACACACACACACCCCCACCCACCCACCCACCCACCCACCCACCCACCCACCCACCGGTGTGATCATGGTGAGGCCCAGCAGGAAGCAGGCCACGCAGACGACCAGCAGGGTCAGCTCGCGGCGCTTGCCCCGTCGGATCAGCCGGGGGTACAGGTCGCTCAGGCTCGTCATCAGAGCTTCCAGACACACAAACTGGGGACCGGGCGTCCCCACAAGACCATCAATGTGTATGTCTTTATTGTGTGTGAAGGTGTATATTCATGCATATGTGTGTATTGAATCTGTGCGTCTCTGTATTCATACGTGTGTGTGTGTGTGTGTGTGTGTGTGTGTGTGTGTGTGTGTGTGTGTGTGTGTGTGTGTGTGTGCATGTATGTGTGTGTGTGTGTGTGTGTGTGTGTGTGTGTGTGTCACCTGTGTGTCCAGCCCCAGCATGAGGAGCATGAGGAAGAAGCAGACGGCCCAGAACTGGGGGAGGGGCATCATGGCCACCGCCCGGGGGAAGGCGACGAAGGCCAGACCGGGCCCTGCAAGGGACAAATGAAAGAGCGCTACCTTGTTTCCTCGTTCTCTTATCCCTCATATGTGGGGCGGGGGAAGAAACACGTTCGAGTAAGAATCGAGATTCTGATCTTCTGTGATTCTGAATCGATTCAGAGTTTTTGTGTGTTTTCATTATTGCAATCAGTTGATTTTAAATATAAAAACCGTGCAAGCTTATACACACTTTACTCTGCTTTCACGACATCATTTGCCACACCTCCAGCAGACTGGAGTAGATCGTGAAACAAGCACCACCAAGTACTGAATCGAGAATCCATTTTGAACCGGGGACATTCATTGAGCAGGATTTTGTTCAACTATGTGCCGACCAACTCTATTGAAATAATTAGAGGAAGATGAAAACCGCTATCCATCACGGTATATAGTGCGGACATTAGTGGGGCTAAAACACAGTAAACGGGCTAAAAGGTCCTGGGTTCGAAGCCCTAATGTCCACAGCCTCAATTCTACACATCCTTGAGCAAGACACCCAAGCCTCTTCCTGCAGTTTCCGGTGGTCTCACCTGACTGGGCCACCTCGGCTATGTCCACGCCCTGCTCCTCAGCCATGAAGCCCAGCACGGAGAAGATGGCGAAGCCCGCCACGAAGCTGGTGCAGCTGTTGAGCAAACACAGCAGGACGGAGTCCCTGCAGGACGCACACAAAGATATAGTCAAACTGTTGTCGTCATCACACACACACACACACACAACC
>JACYXH010000726.1:35000-70000 GCA_026745465.1 Lota lota
TATAAAAGACACATGAAAGAAGAAATGTTCAGTAGTACCATACAACGGATGGATGAATGGATGAATGCAGGCATTCGGATCTTCTCGTATGGGATCTGGCACCAGCTACAACTGCTACGAGTCACACACACACCTTAACCCATGAAACAGCTAAGGTACCTCCACCGTTCTTGTAGCAGAGGTAGGGGAACCTCCACACGTTGCCGAGACCGATGATCTGCCCGGCAACTGCCAGGAGGAACTCCATCTTGTTGGCCCACTGGCCCCGCTCCACCAAGCCATCCTCCGGTCCCTCCAGGACCCCCAAGGAGGGCTTCCCTCGCTGGGATCCGTTCAGCAGTACAGCACCCGCATCTGGAGCTCCCTGGTCGGTCATGGCAGGCTGGGGCAGGTACACACACACACACACACACACACACACACACACACACACACACACACACACACACACACACACACACACACACACACACACACAGGGTGAAAAGAGAACAAGAGTTCGGTGAAAGGACAGCCAGCAAGCCAGACAAGTCTAACTAAATCAAGACGATACACAATTCCCCTAACTGTACAAAAACACACACACACACACACACACACACACACACACACACACACACACACACACAACGTATAGAAAACGATGTTCACATGCATTCAGACATTAAGACAAACAAACAGAAACAGGACAGAGGTTTAACAGAGCGCTCACGTTGCAGAAAGCGTCACGGCGGGATAACAAGCTTTTGCCGACTAAACAGTGCCAGTGTATCCGTGATGTTTTAGGAGCCAGTTGATGAACACTTATCAGCCCTGGGCCGGACCTCTGTGGGCGTGGGAGGAGTTTGTTATCTCACAGCCACCGGCCATTCAAGGTCTATATTCCTTCACACGTTCGCCAAACATGACACAACGCTCTGGCTTGAGATGGCAAAAGGGTATATTATATTTGCGGTATTATTATTGACGCCGCGGGTGGATTGACTGAATGGGAAAAGGTTGTTGTCGCTGAAACGTTGCCCAGGTTTACCTTCACAGACAGACGGGAACAGGTGCAGCTGTCGATTCATAACATCACATTCAACATTTGTACGCAAATCTATAAATACGATCGCTAAAGTTCTATGTATTATATGTACCCAGCCGCCACCGCCGTCCCCTCCACCGTGTGTAGTTCAAGCCGGATCGCATGTCATCACCGCGACCTCACTGTAACATCCCCGTTCACACCAGTACGGTAGGTTTATGTTTACATGAATGGAAAGTATGTATATGGAACACGAACACCTACTTTACTCTCTCGTTCACTGTCTCTCTCTCCGCTTAGCGATCCAACAGAGCCACAGCGCTATCACTGGGAAGACTGGGCTGGGAGAGGGTCAAGCACGGAAGCGTTACACCAGTCAATCGCAACGCAATTTCCGGTATCTTACTTCCTATGAGCTGTGTATGATAGTAAACTGTCCCCGGATCGGGATGAATAAGACAACAACAAAGACAAGGAGAACCATTATATATTCTTTGGTAGAATAATTTGACGAAGCAATAGATCTTTGTCAAATTATAAACATGTATCGGAAACGGAAACGGATCTCCCTCTATCGAAAGGCCCCCCTCTCTCTCCCTGCTAAAACCATGTCTCTGAACGGATCTCGGTAGAGGTCATGAATTGTAGGCTGAGCCTTAATTGCAAAAAAAAAGCTTCCTAAATAGGTGGCAAGTATAGGTAATATGGTGGCGTGTGACTGTCCAGATTTAGCAGGATGCTGACAACTGATTAAGCGTAATTCTTCATCCTCTGGTATCGTGGTTTCGGGGCTAGGAGAGTGGTAAATGTTCAACACGTGGCTTCCACCCAGGGAATAGAATTTCACAATACTAGACATACACTAACCCAATAAAGGGCACACAGGTTTGTTCACTAACGAAAGTCAAAGATGTGTGGTTTCCAATATCAAAAGCTTGCTTGAACGCCTTCTTGGCTCCCGGCTGTGAACTTGACCAGCCGTCCAATCAACACGGAGATAGGCGTTGACGCACCAATCAGGAAGCGTTTTAAGAGACTGCTCCGTGAGAACACCAATACGAAACATCCGGTTTATCTTCTAGAGGAAAGGTCCTTCGCTTGGTTTAACCATTAGGATATGTCCATACTACGTTCTCCTGTTCTCTGTTGCTGTCGCAGTGTTTTGGTGTGAGAATTGTTTGAGAGGCTGAAGGTGAAAAAGCGTGTGTCGCGCGCCAGAAGCGTCAAAGTTGGCAACCCTCTCCTCATTACAACGCTGGCCGACGTGTAACATCAACGTGGTGTCAAGAGACAGGAAGTTGTGAAACACACACACACACACACACACACACACACACACACACACACACACACACACACACACACACACACACACACACACACACACACACACACACACACACACACACACACACACACACACACACACAGGACCCCTGGTAACCCTACCCCAATGAACCCCCAGGTCTTGTCTGCTTCCCAGGGGCCCAAATAAAACGTGCCATTTAGGGCTCGCTATACAGTGTCCATTGTGTCCCGCCCGACCAGACAGTAAATCTGGTGCCACACTCGCACCAAGAGTTTCAGTCAACCCTTGAAACTCACCTTGGGTAAGCTTGAGTGAGACCATTAAACAGGTTTAATAAAAAATAATATATAATTATTGCCACATAGTGCTATTAGAATGATGAATGAAATCCCCCCTAAAAATGTAGTCAATAAAGAAATTAATTGAAGCAAACTGACAAAAGTATATAAACCAACAACATAATTGTTACATGAATGGATGAATGGTGAATGAACAAAGGAATACATGATGACTGACTAAATACTGGAGGGGGTCTTAAGGATTTCATACAATTTCTTAGTACCAGGACTAGGAAATGGAATGAAATTAAGGTCTCATAAAGGAATCAGACTTCAGCGTCCTATTGACTGAGAATGACGGTTGTCATAGTGACATGACTCAAGACCCGTCCTATTGGCTGAGAATGACAGTTCCAATAACATTTTAATTGCTTACAATTGAACACATAACAAAAAGCTAATAGGATAGCACAGAGTACACCTGGTTCAAACAAAGGTCGATTAATCACCTGTACGAAGAGGTAAGTTTACATTTTATAATCCCTAAGCACATCCCTATTTGGCTGGTGTGTGTGTGTTAGCATGCTAGTGTATGCGTCTAGTGTTGTGGTTGTGTAGGGAGGGGGTTGAGGAGTGTGTCAAGGGAGATGACGCACATCTCCCCCCCCCCCCCCCCCCCCATCCATCCCTTTTCTCGCCCTCTCTCGCCCTCTCTCTCTGCACTTGTGCAGGGAAGTGAAACCAAAGATAGAGATCAGACTCCGGGAAAGGAGGCTTTACTTCATGAAAACACGCAGACAACAAAAACAAACTCACAACGAAAAGGGAAACCACAAACTGGGACGGGAAGTAACTTAAATACACAGAACATAGATGGACAGAATTTATCATTAACACGGGTGACAAACGTTATAATAACGATACAGTAAAAACAGGGAGGAAGTGGGTTCGGGGCAGGATGGTTACAGTACGGAAGAGGGCTAGCCAGCTCAGGCTAAAGAACAGGGTTAGGAAGGTCAGGAAGAGAGAGAGAAAGAGAAAACAACAAAAAAGAACATTTGCTAGGTGTTGAATAATGAACTCAAACCAGCTCTCAACACATCTGTCAGGTCAGCTGTAATTACCCTGTGTACACAACGCCAGATACGTGTATAATTTCGTAATTACACTTCACCTCTCTCCCTGTCTCTTTCTGTCCGTCTCTCTCAAGTAAGAGGAATTCCTTTCCACCAGACGTCCCAGAACAAGAGCGCTCTGCCTCCTCCCCTCTGTGTCTTGTGTCCCTAGTCACCTTGTCATCTGGACGCTTATTATCGGCCATCGCAAACTGTCTTGCTCGCTGTGTGTCCCTTATCGGCTTACCCCTTACCTCGCCTGGCGAGGTTGTCTGTGTGAGTCACTAATCTGGGATGCAGCCGTCCTACTGTGTTACAGCAGGACTTCTGGAGGGAGACAGCACGGAGCCAAACGAACCACCCCGAAGAAACGTGTGTGTATGTGTTAACTTTTGGGGGAGGATAGGTGGGTGACAGAATCTAGATCTCCGATGAAACAGCCTGCGTCTAAGAGTGTAGCCATTGTCCGGTAATCACCGGTTGGGAATCCCTGAACAGAGAGTAAACACAACAGGGACTTGGACCATAGGGGGGGTAGGAGGAGAGGCTGTGGCACACGAGACACATCTGCCAGAACAAGACTCCAGCGTGTTTCCGACATTCTTCACTGATTGTAAGGGGAGAGCAGCCGAGCACAGAGCAGAGGCAGGACGGTCGATGCTGTCATGGAACAATGAGGCGTGGCGTTACTGGATGCTTGTTAAAAAAATAAAAATAAAGGCCTGGTTACAGTTTATTGACTGGAGTCTGCAACAATTATTGCTTTGCAGTGGTCAGAACGACCATAAGTCATTTTCTTTCTATAAAAATGCATTTTGATCTTTCTAGCAAAATGCGTGTCTATTATTATTTACAACCAGATAAAGATTATTGGAGGTAATTGTGCTTTAAAAGTAGTTCTAGAAACACACACACACACACACACACACACACACACACACACACACACACACACACACACACACACACAAGGAAAAGACATGAGAGAGAGGGGAAAATAAAGAAGAAATGCACAGAGTTAAGGAGATCTGTGTCACACATGCCGAGGCGATAACTGCAGGCCTGCGAGGAAGCAACCACCAATCAGAGAGCAGGAGACAAGGACCTCAGACGGTGGAAAGAGATAGCAGAGAATGTGCCACAAAAATGCGTCTTGTCAGTAGAGACATTAACATTCCCAAATAAAAACCTGGAAAAACGCCGTAGGTTATCAACAACCGCCCAAATCAGAGACGGCGAGAATGCAAGACCACCAGTTACATGACTCATTGTAATGTTGTGATGCTGGCAAATAAATCAAATAAATCTTGTGGTTATGAAGCGATGAACTCGCATGCTAAAACTCTAGTATTAGCGTGCACTAAAAAAACATCTCGGGACAAAGATGATATGAAATGAGACATGGGGATTGATTTTCTGTATTTATTTGAAGCATGGAAGTTAGGGATACCTGTCCTCCATACGCACTACTAACCTTTTTCAGACATACCTTCTGTTCAAAATAATTTAAAATGAGGTACAAAATATAAAACCCATCCACTTCCAAACCGTTTGGATATTTGAAAGGGTAGAGCCTCTTTTTGACCCTTCCCTGGGTTGCTGTGGACGGACAACATTTACTCTCCAGACAAGCAAATAGTTTCAGAGCACTTTCATCAAAAGCATGGCCTCATGGAAAAAGGTCCAAATGGTTCTCAAGCTGAGCGATGAGTGCAGTGGACATCACAAGCTAAAACTCAGTGCAGCTTTAACCATGTAGCGCAGTGGAATTACACGGGCAATTTCCAATGGCACACTTGCATTCCAAGGTAAGGGTGTGGGTTAAGTGAGGGTCAAATTCCATCGGTTAAGAGGCACTGGTCGCGAGGTGTTACCAAGTTGACAGGAAGTGGTCGTCAGTCTAAGTTTCAATTCTCTGGAGATTCCAGAAAACGTTTCTGACGTTTGACGTTTGAACATCTTTTTAGGGAAAAAAGGTGCCATAACAACTTAGAAACATTTCAAAACTGTCTGCGTTATTTCTTCTGTCAGATTCACGGTGGTACCTCTGGATAAAACCTGCAGGGAAGAACTTTAGGAGAGTAACTTCCAACACATACTTGGAGTTCTTGGCATCAGGAATGTGGTACAGGGTGGGGTTTGGTCTCCAAATTCACCCTTCCCAGAACCCCTTCAAACAAAACGTTTTTTTCTTTCTTTGTGGCTGGATCCTTTTGGAAGCACAACTTTCACTTGAGCAGCAACCATTGTTTTTACACTCACACACTGAAGACGTTAGCTTCTTCAAAATGTACATCGCAAAAGTTCAATTAGCATGTCACGAGCTGCACTCCCTATTCAATCTAATGGGTGTCGGTTAGCTTGGCTAGCAATGAATCAACCACATGGACCCCTTACATCTTTAAATAGCATCCGGTGCACCAGGAACCAACCAATGCTGAATGCTAAAGCAAAGCAGCTAACTAGTCCTACAGCGACCACCATGGGAGTCAGGTTTACAGTCCAGGTTTCCCATGTCTTGCAGTGAGTCACCTTTCGGGAGGACATGGACAGGAAGTGAAGTTCGCCAGAGAGAGGTTTGGTTTTGGTTCTCAGACAGCTGTTTCCTGTGCCGGCCCGGGCCGGATTGGTTCCCGTCCAGAGGGACTCAGACCATAGAACACCAGAGGCGAGGAGTTCATGACGCCCTGGGAGAAATGAGATGCAGTCCTTTAATACACACCCTGTTGCGGCCGACAAAGAAAAATAAGCCCTTCTTAGCTCCCATGCTCGCTCTCACCGTATTGCGTGTGGAGCCGAATGCTCACACTCAGCTCACCACAGCTCACCCACGTTTCCCCACGCATCCTCATGCACACACAGGGACACACACACACGCACACACAGGGACACACACACACGCACACACAGGGACACACACGCCCTCCACTCCCCACTATTGGCATGCATACTAACGTCCAACCTTCGAGAGATCAAACGAGCCAGATCAAAAAACAACGCCTGCGTGCCCGGCAAACGAAAACATGAAGTCCAGTTGGTTTCCGCAACGACACGAAGACTTGTGACTTTGAATGTATGCGGGAATGAATATGTTTGAGGAATGAAAACGAGCCAAGAACAAGGGGGAGATGAAAGGAGCACGTACGAGAGAGAGAGAGAGATGTCTCAAGATGGGGGGGGAGGGGGGCCAGTTTATGTTCTGAAACAAGGCGTGTCACAAGACAGTTCAAAGGATGGAGAGGGAAAGCTGCAAATGAACATTTGTTGAAAGATGAAAGTGTGAGTCGTCGTGGCAGCGGTGGAGAGGGAGGCAGAAAAAGAGAAATCAACCGGTGAGTTTGTGGAAAAAAGAGAATTAAGAGGAGGACCAGGGGGAAGGGGAAGAAGAGAGAAAAGGTGAAGGAAGACAGAAAGAAAGCAAGAAAGAAAGAGAGAAAGAAAGAACAAGAGAAAGAAAAAGAGAAGGAAAGAAGGAAAGAAAGAAAGAAGATGATGATGAGGGGAGGTGGGCTAGTCCTTCATGGGGTTTCCCTGATGAGGTCCAGCTGACGGAGTGCGCACGTACCGTGAGTGTGCACGTGACCACATCACCCTGCTGACTTCTGTGTTATTCACACATCCTGAGCCGCGGCCTCAGCCAGACAGGGGCCCACACACACACACACACACACACACACACACACACACACGCACACGCACACCCACTCACACACACACACACACAAATGCAAACTGATCGCATGCTGTTGAAAATATCTCTGGATTTGGGATCTTTTGAAGGGATACATGTACACTGTTTGAAGGTTTTTGCGCCACGTACGTGGCCGCGATCGCAAATCGAATGTAAAAAGGTTTGGGACTTCTTGTCTCTTCTGCTTTGAACACAAACACACAAACACACATGCACCCACACACACACACAGTGTACCACTGCAAATTAAAACCACAAACCAGCCTGATGTGATTTCTGTGTCTGCGCGTGTGTCTGTGTGTGTGTGTGTGTGTGTGTGTGTGTGTGTGTGTGTGTGTGTGTGTGTGTGTGTGTGTGGGCATGCGTGCGAGTGCGTCGACATATGATTCCCTGTTGTTTAAAACGTCTCTCCAGCCCACCACCTTACACATGCGCTGAATTCCCCGTGCTAGATTATTGCGGTTCAAATGAAGACATCGAACGTTCAGTTGAACGTGGGCGTTTGAACAAAACAAACAACCTTATTCGACTGACGAAAGATTCGACACGTGAACCTGACGCGACCGGAAAGGACCTCTCCGGTCACGGCTAACGTCTGGATCGCCAGGTGTCAGGTGTCCATCTCTGTGAAAGCCCCTTTCTCAGCTCCCCACACCTCCCAGATGGTAGATGGAAGGGGAGACGGTAGTGCTGTGAGGCGTAGCCGTGGTGCATAAGAACAATGACGTCAAGATGGATAGATAGATAGGTACATTATTCACCCCGAGGGGACATTAAAGGCATTACAGCAGCTCCCATCTGAAAACACAACGGTAATACTAATAATAAAGTAAGTGGCAATACGAATAGTATTAACATCTGTATCAAAAATGTGAACACAAAATGTGAATTTCGATACAACGTAGACACATGAACACACCCACGGACACACAGTCGCAGATACACACAGAATCGCCGCACATGAAAACCGCACCCGGGCTTTATGTGGATTCTCTGTTTACCCGTCTGTCTGTCTCTCTAGCACACCACCTAGTCCAGTCCCCGAATTCCCCCGCGCAAGATTCTGCGGTTCAGGGGGGAGACATCGAACATTCAGTTGAACGTGGGCGTTTGAAACCCCCTGAGAGACTGATGAAAAGATTCAACACATGAACCGGCTATATTCTGGGATGCCAGGTGTAGGGTGTCCATCTCCCTAAAACCCCCCTTTTCCACCCCCTCACACGTCCGTGATGGCACATAAGGATTGGGAGAAGGTACATTTTAAATGCAGCACTAGAGTCATAGCCGCGATGGTGGGTGTATCACAACAAATATGTACCAGGAATATACCAGAACAAAAAAAAAGAAGGCTTTAAATAAGAAACTTAAAAAGTTGTATAGTATGATTCTTGTCGGAGGGAAAATTAAAACAATATTTTGATTTCAATATCCTGATGCTATTCGATAAATCCCGACCACAGCCTGGGGCAAATACTTCCAATAATGTACTGTTCCCCCCACACAACGGCCATTTGTAGCTCCATGAACTCCATCCTAAACCAGCAGTGTTCATCCAAATTAAACCTTTTTCACCAATATTCTACCCAATATTCTTTCCACAGAATGAGCTACTTAAATACAGTTGGCCTTGTCCTGCAAAACCAGGACCATGTTGGGATATCAGTCATTAACCTCCGCTTTTGCTCAGTTGGAGATTGTGAACTCCACACTCACGAGGGGTGGAGGCACGAGGGGTGGAGGCATGTAGGGGTGGAGGCACGTAGGGGTGGAGGCACGAGGGGTGGAGGCATGTAGGGGTGGAGGCACGAGGGGTGGAGGCACGAGGGGTGGAGGCATGTAGGTGTGGAGGCACGAGGGGTGGAGGCATGTAGGGGTGGAGGCACGAGGGGTGGAGGCACGAGGGGTGGAGGCACGAGGGGTGGAGGCATATAGGGGTGGAGGCACGAGGGGTGGAGGCATGAGGGGTGGAGGCATGTAGGGGTGGAGGCACGAGGGGTGGAGGCATGTAGGGGTGGAGGCATGTAGGGGTGGAGGCACGTAGGGGTGGAGGCACGAGGGTGGAGGCATGTAGGGGTGGAGGCACGAGGGGTGGAGACACGAGGGGTGGAGGCATGTAGGTGTGGAGGCACGAGGGGTGGAGGCACGTAGGGGTGGAGGCACGAGGGGTGGAGGCACGAGGGGTGGAGGCACGAGGGGTGGAGGCATATAGGGGTGGAGGCACGAGGGGTGGAGGCATGAGGGGTGGAGGCATGTAGGGGTGGAGGCACGAGGGGTGGAGGCATGTAGGGGTGGAGGCACGAGGGGTGGAGGCATGTAGGGGTGGAGGCACGAGGGGTGGAGGCACGAGGGGTGGAGGCACGAGGGGTGGAGGCATGTAGGGGTGGAGGCACGAGGGGTGGAGTCATGTAGGGGTGGAGGCACGAGGGGTGGAGGCATGTAGAGGTGGAGGCACGAGGGGTGGAGGCATGTAGGGGTGGAGGCATGTAGGGATTTTGACATCATCTTATACTTCAACCCTCCAGAGCGGTGTGTCAGAAAAAGACGATCCCAGAAGAGTACACCATGGCTGCAAGAACCACAAAAGTATCTTCTTGAACAGACACCGGCTCACCGACAGAACACGATGAAGGAAAAGAGGTGTCTTGCCAAACAGAAGACGGAGAAACGACTGTGCCTACCTGAATAGCGGCCATCAAGAACAAGCAGTTCCTGATGAAAGAAACACAAACAGCTTAAACTCTAAGTTGGTAAATGTGGACACCAAAGGCAAACAGCTGTAGCACACAGCACGCTGAGAAAGCATTCAACCACGTTACATTCAAGTCCATTCCAAAGAACCGCTATTAGCATGGCAAATACACATTTGCAATACCAAGGCGGTTTAAAAATTTAACAAAGGAAAGATAATGAAGTTGACAGAAACAGACTCTGAGCCAGCTCTCCCGTATCGAGCCCACAGGTTGATCACCATGAGAATAGTGTGTGTGTGTGTGTGTGTGTGTTAGTGTTACCTGTGTAACCATCATTAGTATAATTTCTGCATGTCTAGTTCGCTCCCAGACACCCGATCTGTCAACTCCAACATGCCACCCTGTCCAGACCATGGGATCCATCTAAACAAAGACGTGTGTGTGCTTTTATATTTTCTGTCTGGGTGTGTCTATGAGTGTGTGTTCCGCAGCTGGTACAATACACAAACATGTTCTGTCTCTCTCTCTGTCTATGTCTCTCTCTCTCTCTCTGTCTCTCTCTCTGTCTCTCTCTCTCTCTCTGTCTCTCTCTCTCTCTCCCCCCCTCTCTCCACCCTCTCTCTCTCTCCCCCTCTCTCTCTCTCCCCCCTCTCTCTCTCTCCCTCTCTCTCTCTCTCTCTCTCTCTCTTCCCCCCCCCTCTCTCCCCCCTCTCTCTCTCTCCCCCTCTCTCCCCCCCCCCTCTCTCTCTCTCTCAACAGTCTGGGTTGGCACCACAGGGGGGCCTCTGACCTACATCACCTGAGCAACCATGTGATCAGTTGTCTGCATGTGTGTGTGTGCATGTGCGTGCGTGCGCGTGTGTGTGCGTACGTGAGCACAGGCAAACACGAGTATGCACGTGATGCTGGCATTTCTCTTCATCAGTGAGGTAAACAGACCGGTAGATTGGAGGTCAGAGGTCAAAGATTAAAAACAGGCGGGCTCACGGCCACCCTGCACCCTAACGACCTCAACGCCCTTATATGGAGTCAAGGCGGGCTCCAGTGAAACTAACTCTT
This sequence comes from Lota lota, assembly GCA_026745465.1. NCBI lineage: Eukaryota > Metazoa > Chordata > Actinopteri > Gadiformes > Lotidae > Lota > Lota lota. Next base: position 46,173 of record JACYXH010000726.1, read on the forward strand.
ATTCTGAGTGATTGGTACGGGTCTGGCCATGAAACTTTAAATCAAGACACACTGTCTCCGTCTGAGCTAAATGTTTCCAGTGCACTCAGTGTGTGTGCGTGTTTTGTGCGTGTGTGTGTTTGTCCTTGCTTTCCATGGGCGTTCATTTTTTCCCCCTCCTTTTGACAAACACACACACTCACGCGAGAATACACACACTCGCACACACACACACACGCATCCTCATAAATCCTTTAGGTGGCAGATGGTACAAAGGGCCAGAGGTGGAGGTTTTACCCCGCTGGGTGTTCTCTGGTAAACACACACACACACACACACACACACACACACACACACACACACACACACACACAGAGCTCGGAGCTGCCCATCAGACACCCAGGACACTTACATGGACACACTTTGACCTTCACCCACCTGAAGGTCAGGTGGTCAGAGTAACCTGTTGGTTAGGGTTAGTCCACATAGCACAATATGGGTGTGTGTGTGTGTGTGTGTGTGTGTGTGTGTGTGTGTGTGTGTGTGTGTGTGTGTGTGTGTGTGTGTGATATGTGCTGTACCGGGTTCTGTTTAAGAGAAAACCCTTGCTGCAGCCGTGACGTGATACAAATCACATGACAGATCAGAGCATCCACCTGAAACAATGGCAGGGTCAAAGGTAAACGAGCAGCACACACACACATACACACGTCTCCTGTAATGTCTAGGCCTATTGGGAGGAAGAACCGTGACGGGGTAATGCAGGGGAACAATCAGCGGGCTCTGCCCAGGAAACAGGGCCCATCCCTGGGCAGCCGGGCCAAGGGGCCTGGGCGGAGGCCTGGAGGGTATTGAGAGGGCCTCGGCTTGGGGGTTGGGGGGAGGGGCGGTTGAGGGAGGGAAAAGGCAACACCCACACCAATCAAAATCACATTTGAGTACTCACAAGGGAGCACCAACACAGAAAAGATGCACACACACACTCTCTCTCTTTCATACACACACACGGACACACACACACACACTCGTGTGAACAATCTTGTGTGTGTGTGTGTGTGTGTGTGACAGACAGACAGACAGACAGACATTAAAGAAGGTCCATGTGTGTGTGTGTGTGTGTGTGTACATGTGATGGGGAAGAGTATTTGAGTAGGTGAGGATCGTGGGGTGGTTCTTAGAAATGGTTCTGCTTTGTGTACCACACACACACACACACACACACACACACACACACACACACACACACACACACACACACACACACACACACACACACACACACACACACACACACACACACACACACACACACACACACACACACACACACACACACACACAGCTGGACTCAATAACGGTGAGGCTCACCAGACAGGGGTGCCTGGGTGATCGTCTTAATGTCCTCCACTTATCCCCAGTCTGGGTTTGTACTCCTCGCTCCTGACCTCCGACCTCACCCTTCTCCCCCCCCCCATTACTCATGATGTACACTCTGTTCCTGTTCCTCTTTTTTTGTTATTGACTTAAACCTAATCTCGTCTCCATTCTCCTCTCTTCTCCTCTTCTCCTTTTTTACTCTCCTCTTCTCCTCTCTACTCTCCTCCTTCTCCTCTTTCCTCCTCTCCTATCTCATCCCAAACCTACTTGCCAGGGACCTGCAACATATCTGCTGTGCTATGCATGTGTTTGTGTGTGTGTGTGATGTGTTCAAGAATGAATTCCACTGGCAGATTGTTGCCCTGAAAGTCTCCACTTGTCCTGCATCTTCAAAATAAAACAATTCCCAACTCCCAAAACACAACGAATCTGAACCTGGCAAAATATTAAAGTTCAGTTTTTTGTCTTCTTCGTTTGCTTCTTCTCGACTTTTCATGCCGTCTCTCCCTCTTTGTCCTTCACCCTGCTCTCATTACCTCACCCGCCTTCCTCCCTTCCTTCTATCCATCATCCATTGTGTTTCTGTCCTTCCCTTTCTTGTTATGCTTTTACACACTTGGGTGAAAGGCGGTTTATGGGGACATAAACTCTTTCCTTGTTTTGCTTTGGGTGTAGAATGTGTACTGTTGCACTCCGAGTCGACATGGAAGATGGGAGTAACCTTCTTCTGGGCTGTCCCTCCATGTGTTTTGTTCTTTCTTCAATGTGTTTTCGGTTCCCGGTCCATGTCCACCTGAACACACAGACCAAGTTCAAGCCCCTTTGAGACCGATAGTGCCGTGGTTATAGTTACAGTTATGTAACTTGTACATACTTTACTTGTCTAAAATATCTAAATTAAAAATATCTAAATTAAGAGGCAGATTTTGATTTGCAGGGTGTTTTTTTGGGGGGGGGGGGGGGGGGGGGATTTGGGGGGGATTTGGAGGGTCTGGTTACGATGTTTGATTCCCAGCTGAAAGGTTCAGGGTTCCATTCTCAATGTCCACAGGCCCTACCTGCAGGGCATTCTTGAGTGAGAGGACCAACCCCTTCTCATTAATGTACGGTCAGTCGTTTTGGACGCACAGCGTTGCAAGTTTAATTCCCAACACCATCTCCTAACATCCTAACAGGAAACCTAACATTGGATGCCATAGCACAGGCTAAGGGTCTGAGATTTTTATCGCCGTGGGAACCTGGGTAGAACCTCAGCTGATGTAACCCCACGCATTGACCCCGGCCCTCCCTTAACCATTCAATTTGACCCCTGATAAAAGACTCCCCACTTTAGGTTCAACTGCGCTCTGACCTGTTTTATGCGTCCATGTACACCGTACATGTGTGGGTTAGTGTGTGTGTGTGTGTGTGTGTGTGTGTGTGTGTGTGTGTGTGTGTGTGATTCCAATCCCCAGTTTCATTTTACTGTCCTCTGTCTTGTATAGAGTGTGGATGCGAGAGGACTGCAGGGATCAGATTACCAAGATAAAGACCTACAGTTTGTATGTGGTCGTCTCCGTCTTACAGCGCTGTTTGTGCTGGACTCGGGCTTCACGGTCCCGTATCCTCGCTCTGCGCTTTGGGTCTAACCCCTCGGCGGCCTCCGTGTCTGAATGAATGTGGTTTCTCTTACACGTGACCTCCTGTTGATTTCTGTGTTCCTTTAAAAAGGTGGCGGGGTGAGCCCGAGTCCGGGGTGTAAACTCTCACACACTGCTCTCGGCACTCAACGTTGGCATGGGCTCGTAAAACAGAGAGGTCGGGGAGGATGGGAGTGGGGGTGGACACAAACAAATACAGATGTGCCTCTGCACGGGACATCAATTACCGTCTGAGCCCCTGAGGCGGCTAAATGGTACGTAGCACGTTAAAAAGAAAAAGAGGCAGGGAAGTGTACGTTAGGAGTACGTTACTTGTCATGGACACGGGGGGTTTAAACGTTGATTAGGATCTGGCCGCTGGACGGTCTGGGACTCATAAGTCATGCCAGGGTTCAGTTCTGATGGATGGATGGCTGCATCTGGTTGGTTGGATGAATGGCTGCATCTGGTTGGTTGGTTGGATGAATGGCTGCATCTGGTTGGTTGGTTGGATGAATGGCTGCATCTGGTTGGTTGGTTGGATGAATGGCTGCATCTGGTTGGTTGGTTGGATGAATGGCTGCATCTGGTTGGTTGGTTGGATGAATGGCTGCATCTGGTTGGTTGGTTGGATGAATGGCTGCATCTGGTTGGATGGATGAATGGCTGTATCTGGTTGGTTGGATGAATGGCTGCATCTGGTTGGTTGGATGGATGAATGGCTGCATCTGGTTGGTTGGATGGCTGGATGGGGATGTTGGGGTGGAAGGATGGATGAATGGCTGCATCTGGTTGGTTGGATGGCTAGATGGGGATGTTGGGGTGGAAGGATGGATGAATGGCTGCATCTGGTTGGTTGGATGGCTGGATGAGTGTGCCTGTGTCTATTGTCTCCTTAATGGGCGCGGACAGCCAACCACCAGCCTCTCATCTGATTCAGCTGGACTTAACGACTCTCTAGTCATGGCCTTTGTTGGCCTATTTATATCCTTCTCCAGCTAAACATCTGGAGACCATCTAGGCCTTTACGCGTGTGTACGTGTGTGTGCGCGTCTGTGCTGACAGAGACACACACGGGGGATTCTTCTTCTTCATATTATAATTTTTCTTTCTTGCAGTAGTGACAAAAAGTGGGGATTGTAGTAATGATAGGGAGAGCCAGGTCGGGTGTTGAGGGGTCCTGCATCTCCCAGCATGCATTGCATTTGCGTGCAGGGCCATGTGGCGTTGTGGACGGATGGATCTCCCCACGGCGTGAATCTCCCCCCTGTCGATGCTCGGTACACATGCCAGGGTTCAAAGGCCAAGGTTTTCTTTCTGCCGTGGCGCTACGCTAAACCAGGCGCTGCTTAAAAACGTACACACCGAAAAATCTACCGAAACAAACTGCAAAAGAACGCACAGTCCGAACAACGTGTGTGTGTGTGTGTGTGTGTGTGTGTGTGTGTGTGTGTGTGATAGCGTACCTCGCTAACCGCCCCGATGCGGTGCGATGACAGAGGCTGCAGCTGCTCGCGATGAGGTCATCACGCTGGAAGCCGTGACAGCATCACCGCCGCTGGACTCCGCCCACTCCGCTGGACTCCGCCCACTCTGCTCCACGATCATGTTCGCGGATTAGTGCTTGCCAAGGAGTCAGGGGGGAATCCGCTGAATCGCTCCTTTCCACACCTTCGGGAGTGAGTTGACTTCTGGCGTTGTCTTCATCGAGGTTACCTGATAGCGTGTGATAAGTAGGTCAATCGACAAACACGCACACACACACACACACACACACACTTGTGCTACCGATGTCCTTATCGCAAAATCACAGGGAAGGAATTGAGGCCCAAACAAAGTGTACCATGTAGTTGGATGGGCGGTTATTTCCTTCGGGAACACAATCAAAAAGAAAATAGGAAATCCTTAAAACACAGACGCCCACAGCTCCTCCTTAACACATCCACCGTTCCACTCCAGACTTCAGGACTCCACCCCTCTGCTTCCTCTTCGGCACTCGGGGTGATGCTGTCCAGAGATCTCGATCTCTCTCTCTCTCTCTCTCTCTCTCTCTCTCTCTCTCTCTCTCTCTCTCTCTCTCTCTCTCTCTCTCTCTCTCTCTCTCTCTCTCTCTCTCTCTCTCTCTCTCTCTCTCTCTCTCTCTCTCTCTCTCTCTCTCTCTCTCTCTCTCTCTCTCTCTCTCTCTCTCTCTCTCTCTCTCTCTCTCTCGTTGGCCTTTAATGGTTCCTGACACTGCCCAAGGTACTGGCCAAGGTCGCCACCCTGCTAAGTGCACCTTGGACGATAAGGCAGCGCGAAACAAACACACCCCGCTTGGCTTCAGCCTGCAGGCTCTACTGGTGTCCAAGTGCTGGGGAAGGATTGTTTTGCCTGGGTGTGTTGGCCTGTGTGAGAATTTTCTGTGTGCGTGCCACTGCAAAATGCTCGGACAAATGGATTATATTATTTACAGTTTAGTATTACTTAAAAACATTGCCATTGGAATGTGGTTGTTTGCTCCATGACACACTTTTTCCGTTACTTAAAACATCTAGAATATTAAATTAAAATTGAATAAATAAGTTGTATATCTTTTATAAAGCAAAAATATTGTTTTGCCTGTCACTTGAACTCTCCACTGCATGGGAATTCGGAGTTAAACTTTCCTCTTCACACCTTCTTCAGCCCATCGTCAATTTGAAATGCATCTGTTCCCTGTCACCTCTCCACCCGTCTGTCTGTCTGTCTGTCTGTCTGTCTGTCTGTCTGTCTGTCTGTCTGTCTGTCTGTCTGTAATACTGTACAGCTCTAGGCATCGTCTACAAAAGCACAGCATGAGTCGTAGCATGGCAGAACATGGCTTTGTCGTGAACTTTGACCTAACAACGCTGACGTCGGTTAGCTTTTCCTGCGTAGCGACGACGTGCCATGGCGAACGGCACAAGCGCTAACGTAACATCGCTAGCTCAGCGTCTGTCTTGGGATTTGTCGGCGATGATGGTGATGATCATGATGTGAGTTGTTTGCCTGGAGCTCTCGGTCGGTGACCCTGGGGTCGTAGGTCAACTTCCTGTTCTGGATTTTCGACGGCTGAGGGGTGAGACTGGGCGGGGGGGGGGGGGGGGGGTTGGCGTGAACTCATCTGACAAGTACCCTGACACGTGGCGCTGTCTAACATATGTCAACCCAATGTGTGTGTTTGTGTGTGTGTGTGGAAAAAATGTGTGTGTGTGTGTGTGTGTGTGTGTGTGTGGTGAGATAGAAAGCTGATGACAGTCACTCAGCGGCTCAAAGGATGACTGTGTCATGCGAACCGCAACGGAATGGCCTGGTGCACTCTGACACACTGACACACATTCACACACACACACACACACACATACTATCACAGTCACACACACACAGTGTCAACAGTGTTCTAGTCACAGACACATCATTGTGACTGGAGGAAGCCAAATTGGCGTGGGCGGGTGTTTAAGTGGGTCAGTGCCCAGGGCAGGTGTAGGGGACGTGGGCAGGGGCTGGCACCAGCAGCCCCCCGACTCCAGCACCACCACCACCACCACCTCCAGCACCACCATACGGAGATCCACAACCCATTGTAAGTGTGAGTAATATGACACCGACTGAAGTGGAACCGCCATATTTAAACCCACCATTCATGTCTATGCAAAGTCAGGGTTTCTCGTTCACACACACAGGGATTAACCCAAGCAATTATGTAATAAATAATAATACAAACATGATAATAATACCCTTTATTACCATGGCACCTTTAAAAACGATTGAATAGAATGATTAAAATAATCAAAAATACACACAAATTAGCTACGTAATAAAAAATTTAAAGCAACAAATCAATAATCTTGAACATTTCACGCAGAGTATGCCTATTCATTTATGATTTTTTGTGTGGTTTTTCAACCGGTAGATCATTCTCAGATCAAAATAAAAAAACACATTCCTGTCTCGATGTTCTTCATGATCTGGTTCTACAAAAACCAGCCACCCGTTTGTTATCATCAGTCATGTTTTAGCGGCGCTCAAACGCAGCTTGAGGCTAAACAGGCTAGCATCCTGTTTCCAATCACATGTGATTATTGAATGTGTGGTGTCAGGGTGAGCACATCTGGTTTGATTCTGGTTCTGGTGTTAACTGTTGAGTGACTGCGTGAATGACTGGCAAGACCGGCTGACTGGTTTGACGAACTGACAGTTTGACGGACTAACTGTCTGACTGACTTTCCTATCAAATAATTGACTGACTGACTAACTGACGGATGGACCGTCGGACCAGTTGATTGGTCTGTCGTTGACTGTTGGGCTATCTTTTTAGCTAAAGCTCTTGCACCGGAACAGAGCCTGTTTACAGGTAAAGCCTGTTTACCTGTTTACCAGTAAGCCGCAGGGGAGGAGCGAGCAACGCCGCAGACAGCGGATTGGTTAATCCCAAATCGTTGGAAATCTCTGTGGATCAGAGATCGGATCGTTAACGATGACTGCTAACGATGACTGCTAACGATGACTGCTAACGATGAACAAATCAAGGCCGCGTTCGCTCTACCGCGGCTTTGTTGACACCTTTCCGTTCTACAGTACATGTTTGCGCTGTTCAACTTCTGAGCAACGTCGTGCTCGAACAAAAGAGACGGTTAGACACGACGAACCGCCACACAGTTCTGGGTTCAAGCGGCGACGACTGCATCAAGATGCCCTAACCACCGCCTGCTCCTTCAGGACATGAATCGGAATTAACTGTAGGCCACAATAATCCGCTAAGTAACACAATTGGTATGTAACGGTTCCCGGGGAATGGTTTAAGTCACACTCTGTTTTTGGACTTTGAGTGACGGCGCGTAGACACAACGAAGACACTAGTGATGTATGCACTCGCGGTGCTCTGAAAGGAGATTTCATTTGGAGGACGGGGCTATTTTGAGACTAAACACAACCACACGTTGAGGTGGATGTGATGTACGGGAACGCTCGGGAATAACATGTTTCCTGGAGCATGGCGCTGGAGTGAGCTCACATGATTGTAATGTTTAAGGTGAATTAACGTCTGTGTCTGGATTTAGTGTGTGTGTGTGAGGTCGATGTGTGCACAGTGAAAAAAAAAAGGCAGGTGCACGTGCCTGTACAAAGACATTCAGACTACATACACACACACACACACAATGATAAATCCATCATTCAGTGTGTGTGTGTGTGCATAAGTTATGGATGTGCTTGGATTCACTTCAAAGTCCTTCAGATAATAAGCCAGACCTGGCCTCCCTGCAAAAACAACACGAACATACTAAGTACCTATTAGTTTCCATAGACTGCCTTGCTTTTTGGCATTTTCCCCACCAGGGTTTGTACTATATATCTAGTAAAAGGGAGATAAAGATAGAAGTTATATTGCTTCGACCTAATTACACTGTGTACGGTGTGGCGTAGATGCTGAGCTCATGTTTTCTTTTAATTTCACAATCTAGATAACTGTCTAGCTAACTGCATACTGTCTAACAGTCTAGCTAACACTCTAGCTTACACTCTAGCTAACTGTCTGGCTAACACTCTAGCTAACTGTCTAGCTAACACTCTAGCTTACACTCTAGCTAACAGTCTAGCTAACACTCTAGCTAACTGTCTAGCTAACACTCTAGCTAACAGTCTAGCTTACACTCTTGTTAACAGTCTGGCTAAGACTCTAGCTAACAGTCTGGCTAACACTCTTGCTAACAGTCTAGCTTACAGTCTAGAGACAAGTCTAGCTAAGAATCGAGCTAACAACGGATGCCTGTTTTTGTTTTCTTAACTGTCTGTCCGTCCCTTCACACCTTCCAGTATCGCTTTCTTTCCCGCCTCTTTCAGAACCGGAGGAGGGAAGGGCGGCCATGACTGCATACTTTTCCTCCAAAAACCAAATGCAAAGAGAAGTTTCCTATCTGTCTGTTTTGATTCTAATACAGATTTTTTTTACAGCGATCCTGTGAAGGTCTGTTCAGCAGGAGGAATGTGTTTTCGTGACCCACATTGAAAACTTTCCTCCTCCCACTCCTCATCTCCCCTCACATTTACGTGCTACCCTTTTGAACCCCTCTGTCTGCACTTTCATCGGATCCGTCCATCTTTGCCCTTTCCCCAGTGGAAGGGATAAAATCAAACCTCCCTGCCAGGGAGAGTGTCAGGCGAGATAGGTTAACAAAGGTTAGAGGGTGCCTGGTTTCCAGGGGTAAGTGGGGGGTTGTTTTTGGTTATTTATGGTTTAGTCTGTCTAGGCAGATACTTTTCTTTAGTGATTTGTTTTTGTGGATAGTTTAGGAGCAGGTAGGTTAGGGTGTCTTGCTCAAGTTTGCCTAAGGGTTGGCCTGTGGACATTAGGGGTTTGAACCCAGAACCTTCGGGCTGGGGGGTCAAACACCCCTAGCCACTTGACTATTCCGCTGTGTGCGTGTCTGTGTGTGTTTCTGGACGCCTCTTCATCTAAAGGGCACAGTGAAAATGGGTCCTTCTGTAAGTAAAGCTCTACTAATAGTAGAATCCACGCACACACACACATGCACGCACACACACACACACACACACACACACACATACCTCAGCGTCTGTCATCCCCTGCCATTAATACTCACATGTATGTACCTATGCTCTGAAGTGAGTATCTGTGATCTTGCATTCTTACAGGCAGGATACAAGAGAGGCCTCAGATGGCCTTTCAAAGTAAAAGTTCAACATTTACATTTCATCATCGTCATTCAGCACACTTACATAAGATAAGATTGACTTTACTGTCCCAGAGGGAGTTTGCCTTGGGCACATGCAGTACAGTATCTACCTTCAAAACAAAAATATCATATTTCATACATTCAGTACATACCATTCATACACAGACTGCCATCAATCAACCAGTTCTATCGTCCAACACACCTGTAGGAATCATAATGATGCACACAACATGTGCATTAAGGGTAAAACAGCCTCATCAACAGGGAGTCTATATGAATTGAACATGTGTACAGCTGTAATTAAAAGCAGCGTTACAGGGGATGGCGTCTGGCTAACTTTCCCTTTAGGGCTTTGATGGACAGAGGGATGAAGGAGTTTGTAAAGGGGATGAGCCTGCACTGGGGGACTCTGAAGCATCTGGCTAAGGGAAGAAGCTGGTACTCAGGGTGGAGGACATGGGTGGGGTCTGAAGTCACTTTTTGGGCCTGTCTGATGATGATTTCATCAAAGACAGCCCGGAGAGTGGGAATCTGCCTGAGCGATTTTCATGGCTCTCTGTGTTAGGTAGTCTGGGCTCTCAGCTGCACACTGAGGTTGCCAAACCAGGCTGAGATGAAATACCACAGGACGCTCTCGGCTACGGCATGGTAGAAGAGGAGTAACACTTTCTGGGTGGTACTAACCAGAAAGAGACTTATAGGTGAGGCCTGAGAACAATCAAGGTACACAATCAAAATTGGAGTTGCTACAAAAACTAAATTACATGTCTGTCTTGACAAAGTTTCGAGAAAAACCAACAAAGGACTCAGGACTTAAGGTTAGTAGGTATATGCCATCCATGATGGTAGCACGTGCTAGCGACACCGTTGCTAGCAACAAGCTAATGGGAGTCTTTGACAATGAACAGCCGTTGTCTTACTGTTACCGCAAAATTCGAAAACAGTTACATGAACACAAAAAGCCGTACAAGAAATAAGGTTTGGAGATCATGCGATCAACTATGACAGACTGTGACAGACTGTGACGACAAAGTTAAAACCCCGCTCGTGTAGAATTCACCGTGACAATGTAGGTGGAGCCATGAAGACATCACTTTGGAAGTCTAAAGTGACAAAAATGAAGACACATGATGGCCACGCAACATGCAGACTCACAAACACACACAAGAGCGTCAATGCGCTGTTCATGCTGACACACTAGCATGCACGCACACACACAAACACACACAAGGCCTAATGTGTTGGCTGGCAGGCAACTCATGACAAATCTCATCTGAGTGTGTGTGTATGCGATTATGTGTGTGTATGTGATTGTGTGTGTGTGTATGTGATTGTGTGTGTGCGTGTGTGCGTGCTAGTGTGTGTGTATGTGATTGTGTGTGTGTGTGTGCGTGCTAGTGTGTGTGTGTGTGTATGATTGTGTGCAATGAGAACCATCAGGCTAATACCCTGGGACAGATTGTCTGCCTCGATGTAAAACACATGAGTGATGTCAGGTCGGTGTGTGTGTGTGTGTGTGTGGTGGGTTTGTGTGTGTGTGTGTGTGGTGGGTTTGTGTGTGTGTGTGTGTGTGTGGGTATGTGTGTGTGTGTATGTGTGTGGGTATGTGCGTGCGTGTGTGTGTGTGTGTGTGTGTGTGTGTGTGTGTGTGTGTGTGTGTGTGTGTGTGTGTGTGTGTGTGTGTGTGTGTGTGTGTGTGTGTGTGTGTGTGTGTGTGTGGGTATGTGTGTGTGTGTATGTGTGTGTGTGCGTGCATGCGTGCGTGTGCGTGTGCGTGTGTGTGTGTGTGTGTGTGTGTGTGTGTGTGTGTGTGGGTGGGTGGGTTCACAGGGCCCGGGTGGACCGTCGGACCGTTCCAGAAACACAACTGAGGCACGAATGTAAACGAAACGGGATACAGCAGATTATCCCTGACTCCACTTGTTGTGTGTTTGTGTGTGTGTTCGTGCTTGTGTGCATGCTTGCGTGGGTGTGTGTGTGTGTGTGTGTGTGTGCGTGCGCATGTGTAAAACACACATGTTCGAGCTGACAACAGAGATGTGGATGAGTCTAGCAGTCAAGTACGGGGTACGTCTGGTTCGTCTGGTTCGTCTTCCCCCCCACCATCACCTTCCAGAAACGTCCCATCCTCCCTAGAGCGGAGCTGTCTGACAGCGCTGGGTTCCCATGGCGACGGATGGAGGGACACCGTACGAGCCAGGACAACCGGGACTACTTTCTGAGCCGACCGCCAGATGATTCACAGCTGAAGGAAATGCTCCACAACAACATGGTGGTCACAACCTCATATTGATGCCCTAGGCCTCCCTTATAGAATATATATATATTATATATATATATATATATATATATATATATATTCATACTGTAACCAAATGCGGTCATGCTAAAAGGCTTGACCAATTGCCACGAGGCTATCATGCTAAAAAGCTTTACCAACTGCCAAGACGATAGCATGCTAAAATGCTTTACCGAATGCTAAAATGCTTTACCGACTGCTAAAATACTGTCATACTAAAATGCTTTTACCAGATGCTAAGACGCTATCATGGTAAAATCCTTTACCAAATGCTAAAATAAATGTTTAGTGCCGTAGTACTAGCATTGTGACCTTTGGCCCTGTTTTTAACTGCTTTTGGGCAGCCCCTGTGACAAACGTTTTTGCAAATCTATTTTTCTCTCTTTTTCTTCTTCTCATATTCTTGTGGTGCATGCCATGAGTACTCAGAAAGTCTGTCTGAATAACTCGTTATTGCATGTTATTACCGATGGCAGATTTCTGATATCCATAGACATCCGCTCTCTCGCTTAATCTCTCCATGAGGGCTCCCTGCTGGCCAGCCAACCACGACTTCCCTCCCTGCCAACCTCCCCTCAATCCATCGCCCCCCCCCCCCCCCCTCGCTCTCTCCAGCCCTCTCTCCCCCGGCTGTATCAAGTCTGTTTAAATTGTACTCTTGTGCTCTCTCTCTCTCTCTCTCTCTCTCTCTCTCTCTCTCTCTCTCTCTCTCTCTCTCTCTCTCTCTCTCTCTCTCTCTCTCTCTCTCTCTCTCTCTCTCTCTCTCTCTCTCTCTCTCTCTCTCTCTCTCTCTCTCTCTCTCTCTCTCTCTCTCTCTCTCTCTCGCACACACAATGTCTTTTGGATGTTGGACGGCCGAATCTTCTGTAATCCAAACCATGTTTATTAGAAAACCACCTCGTCCCCTGAGGATTGTTTATTTTCTCATTCGGCACCATCCCTCTCTTTCCATCCCACTCCCTCCCTCCCTCCCTCCCTCCCTCCCTCCCTCCCTCCCTCCCTCCCTCCCTCCCTCCCTCCCTCCCTCCCTCCCTCCTCAAACCCGGGCCCTGCCTCTCTCTCTCTCTCTCTCTTCATTCCGCACCTCTCCCTTCCTTCCGACGTTAGTGTTGGTTCCCAGACCACTAAACCATATGTCCGTCCGGAATCCCAGTCTGATGTGCTGAGCTGGGACTGCGTCTCTCTGCACTTTCTACCTCGCCTTCTCAACCCAACTCACAGTCCAGCACCGAACACACATCCGTCTTTCTGAAGACTTTTTCCAAAGACATTTCCACAAGGAGGGTTATTGACCTCCATACTATAAATTTTAACGGCAAAATGTTTTCTCTTAGTCTGGGACAGACACACACACATTTATGATAACAATGTAAAACAGTTTTCCTTAATGTAATTTGGCCAAATGGAAGGGAGGACTGAACTTAAATTTTCAACGTCGAAATTACACGGCGCAGACGTTTCCTACATCCTACAAATCATCGGCCATTCCCCCCTCCTTACGTTCCTGCGCTAAACCCCTTAGCGTGTGTACGCTAGCCAGGACAGTAGCTAGCTGTTCTCTGGGGTTTCGACATAGCCGCTGGATAAACATGACATCACTGTTTCGCTCAGCTGGATGAGAGTTGGGGTGCGATTGATTGATGACCCCTCCTGTTGGAGGATCTATTAATCAGCACTTTGCTAGCAAGCAAGCTAGTCAGCCTGCAAAGGGCGGCATGCTAGCCGATTTGTTAACATTAAGCTAGTGGTTGCTCTAATAGTTTTTGTGAAAATGAGGGTGGTGAAGATGTGCAATGTGCAATGCACTATGAGTGTCATGGAGTGTAACTGGGACTCCACTTTCCATTACTATACCAGTGGATGAGGAGGGAAAAACATAGTGCCAGAATTTTGCATTTGGCAGACGTTTACATACCCAAAACGACTTAGAAGTGAGGCAGAAAACCATGCGAACAAAATGGAAGCGACTACAAAAAAAAGAATGATAGGAATCATAAACGAGACGTTAGTAGTTTTAGTTTTTATTAATAGTGGTGGTACAGCCAAGATTTCCCATGGAAATACTCAATATTACCCACCACTCTACTGGATATGTGAACGGCTTTATCTTGAATCACTTTTGATTTATTAAAAAGGTCAGAAAACTCCTTAGTCTTTCAATATCTACAAATGGTTATTGATTCATAAACTGTGTGCCATGTCATTACGTATTAATCAATATTGAAGTGATACTTTATTGGCCGGGGCAGTGAGTTAAGCTCTGCTACAGATGTTATTTTCAGTTGCATTCAAACTCAAATGGACTGTGCTAAAACAACCATTCTGGCATTAGGTGAATCGCTTCTCTGTTACAACTTTTTCCTCCTCAAAAACAACAACTTCTTCACCCCCAGTTGAAGTGTGTGAAACGTTTCCAAAACCAGAACTAAATGTACTACTTTTACGTTTTGATTCTCCCCAACTTTCCATTGCCTTCTCGGGAGCCGTGTGTCAAAGCAAACACCTTCCAATGGGTCAAACAGGAAAAGTCGTCACTACAAAACAAAATGTTTTCAGCGACCGAAAGAGTGATGCATCCCCCTTCCTCCTCCCCCTCCCTCCCTCCCTCCCTCCCTCCCTCCCTCCCTCGATTCTTTGATCTTGTGTTTGGAGCTTGGTCAAGAAATGTCCGCGTCGCACTCATTTCACACACATTTCGTTTACGGCCCCTTGTGAGGGCCAGAAGTATGTCTACTTGAAAGAACATTCATTGCGTTCATCTGTGTGTAACGCAGAGCATTTGTCTCACGCCATGAAAAGTCCCTTGGCCAGCCCCTTCTCTCTCTCTCTTTCTCCCTCGCTCGCCCTCTTTTTACTATCCGTTTTACAACAAAGCGCTTACAGAGCATCCAGAACCCTCTTGTTTTGCGGGGCGCTGAACGGGCCGCAAATTCAAACCATCGACTGTCGCCCAGTGGATAAAGGTTAAGGGGTCTCGTTCTGTGGCGCGCTCGCTTGTCAAGCGGTCCACTTTGTTGCTGGTGTCTACAAAGGGTTTTACGCGGCTCCCTCTCAGGCCGTCTGAAGGTCTTCTGGGGGCTTTCCCAGAATGCAGCTGAAGAATGTGATTGGTGTCCGACTGGCCCAGGGATGATCACAGGCCACACGTTGCCGGCGGTTACCGCGACTGGTGTATCGCATGTGTGCGTGAATATGTGCTTCACAAGCTCCTGTTGGTGGGAGGGAGGTCCGGGTTGACACACACACACACACACACACACACACACACACACACACACACACACACACACACACACACACTGCATGGACATTAACTATTTCTCACACTGACACAAACTCACATTGGCACACAGACGCTTACATGCACACTGTTTGCCACACACACACATTAATATATAGACATACATGTACACACACACACACACACACACAATGAGGACTCACTTCTGTACCCATATGTTTCCATTCGCTCATCATGGGAGAGAGAGAGAGAGAGAGAGAGAGAGAGAGAGAGAGAGAGAGAGAGAGAGAGAGAGAGAGAGAGAGAGAGAGAGAAAGAGTTGATGGGAAAGTGGGCACTGATCTGGCCTTATAGAACACAGGCTAAGGCTACCATGATGATTTTGCACAACTGAAAGTGTGTGTGTGTGTGTGTGTGTGTGTGTGTGAGTGTGTGTCAGTCCGAGCTAAGCAGCAGCACACCACAGAGTACCACATATACCACAACAGTTGCCCTGTCCATTTTTCATACTGTTGGTTAAAACCAGAATAATGTCCTAATATAAATTCCACCTCAAGGGTATATACTACGCCACAGTGTGTGTGTGTGTGTGTGTGTGTGTGTGTGTGTGTGTGTGTGTGTGTGTGTGTGTGTGTGCATCTATGTATGCTTTAGTGGGTGAACAGCATGCTGGGAATTCCCTGCCTCACAGCATTTGGAGTCCACTGCCCACTGTGCCCATGACCCCTTTAAGCCCACTTCCTGTGAGACAGGAAGTCCGTTCTGCACAGGAAACGAGCATGATTGATGGTTCCCCAATACGACCCCCTCCCAAGCTAACCGTGAAGACGGAGGAAGTGGAGTTTCAAAATGAGGTAACTCACACGAAAGGGGGTCAGAAAGTGGCGCGTGCTACGTTTAAATCCTTCTGTGCATACGCTAATGCGTGTGAGCGCAGATGCCTTTTTATCGGGCCTTGACGTTTCGTCACGTGCTTTGACTTCCTGGACGCAAGGCTTTGTGACACATGGGCGAGCAGTGCACGTGATCATCAACGGGTTGAACTGAGGATCTCCACACAATCATTGCAGCAGTGGAATCGAGAAAGAAACTCAGCGTGACCACTCCGACAATTGAAACAAATCGCTCATTGGTGCCAAATAGTCACATTTTCGTGACCTTCCTATGGTTTTATTGGCCCATAAGACCATGGGTGACACACTGATTTCTGACCGACCGACCCCCGACCCAACGGAACGGTCAATTTCAAAGGTGAACGTACCAAAATACCGTGGTAAGACAGGACGGTGAAATACTAGTGCTGCCCGTTTCCTAGGAATTAAAAGAAAAGAAAAAAACTTAATAACTAAACGGATTGATGCAGGTCGTAGCGTTGTATTTTGTAATGTATCCGTCTTGCAGGATGACATTCACCTTGCGAGGAACCGGGATTTTCACGAGATGAAGATCACCCGAGAATCCATCAGGTCAGCCTTCGCGCTATTTGCCGGTGGCCGAACCACAGAGGTTTGGACCAATCAGCTTCCAAGGACAATCTAAGGGATAGACGATGATGGTTCGTCCAGTTGAAGTCTTTTCTGAAAGTGCCTGCCCTTTTCCAAACAGATTCCAAAGAAGACTTCCCAGATGGCTCTGAGGAACAAACCATCTGGCGCATCAGGTTAGGACGACACACAATAAATCGTGAAAGATGGTCGAACTGGGATTTTGACCGTGTTTGACACACTTTTAGATGAACTATAACCATCGGCCTTCATGCGTTAGGATAACTTGGGTGTGTGTTAGGCACTAGTGTGTGTGTGTAAGTTTGACTCTGTGTTTGTGTGCATGCATGTGTGCTCATGCGTGTTTGTCTCTGGGGGCACAGTGTTTGTCTATCTTATTTGCTGTGTGTGTGTTTGTGTCCATGTATATATGTGTGTTTCTGCACACTTGGTGTTTGTTTGTGTGTGTGTGTGTGTGTGTGTGTGTGTGTGTGTGTGTGTGTGTGTGTGTGTGTGTGTGTGTGTGGGGGGGGGGGGGGGGGGGGGGGGTGATCTAATCCGGTCTAATGGGCAGCTGGTCCCAGGACAACGCCAGAAGCAGCAGGTGTGTGAAGCGGCAGCGCAGCCAAAATGTTTATCCCATTAGCGTGTGACGGGCGAGCGGCTCAGAAAGAGCTGAGGAAACCACTAATTGGCCCGGAGAAACCCAAGGAGACTCAGTTACAGTTGCCATTGTCTCCCCCATCGCCCCCCACCACCTTCATCCCCAACCCCCACCTGCATGATTCAGCTATTGTGCGTGTACGTGTTTGTGCGTGTGAGAATGTTACCATAAAACTTTCCTCTCGTACAAACAACAAACAAAACCTGTATGACTTGGCCACAGTGTTAGGATGAAATACAAGGGGGTGGGTTAAAGGTCACAGGTGGGGGGGGGGGGGGGGGGGGTGGTTAAGGGTTAGAGTTGGGAGATTAATTTATGGTTGCCACGGATTGTGTCGTCACGGTTACCCCCCTCGCATCCCACCGGGCTGTATGTGGGACCGGGGTTTAGGTATATCTTGCTTGAATATCGTGATAGAAACAAAAAAAAACGTTAACGCGAAGAACCAGAAATAGACAGATGTATTGTGTTCACTGTTCCTGGACTTGTTTGGTGTTTGGACCTTCTGCCGTTGTGGAGAGCTCCAGTGAACCTACATGACGTCCACCTACATCACCAAGACAAATTCCTTGTATGTTTAAAAAACGTACTTGGCAATAAAGCTTTTCTGATTCTGATTCTGATTCTGAACACGGAACTCTTTCTTCAGGGACGGAAATGTGTGCCAAAATACTGGGATGCATATGGAAATGCACACGGAAAAATGAAGGCTATGTGGCGACGCCAGCTGTCACGGTGATGAATAGACTATGTGAATGCTTATCCTTGGAAGTATTAAGTGTCTCATAAGTAGAATCACACGCAACGTCATTATTTCCTCTCAATACTTCAATGAGCTACAGTTTCCCCCCCCCCCCCCCCCCCCCCAGTTCCCCCCCCGGAGGAAAGAGGGAGCTTTGTGAGCTAATGGGGGAGCATATTGCATTCAAGCTAAGGACAAACAGTAATTGTGTGTGTGTGTGATCTTTACAGTATCTGTTGCACATTTCACACAGTTAACAAGTCAAACGTGACATTTCTTTCTTACTTTGTCCCTCATGCGGTCTCTTTGTAATGTTTAAGCTTTGCATGTGTCTCATAAATTATGGGATTCAAACACTGCATGGTATTGTTGTGTCCTTATGTCTGGACTCCAAACATCCAGTGATATAATAATTGTGTGGGTGTTTGGTAGTTCATAGATGCATGGTCATGCATACTTTTTGTCACAAGCCCATGTCAACTAAAGCTCGGGTAGGCAATACACTTCAGAAGCATTTTTTGTAATATTTCTTGAAATTCTCTTTTGATCACAACAGCAATCAATATACCAAATGCAATGAGTAAAATAAAAAAAGAAGCTCTGATATCTGTGGCTGTGGCAGAGCTGTTATAATCCTGTCCAATCATTTAACTTGGCCTTATTGAAATGATTGGATGGCTTACCTGTCTGTCTACCTACCTACCCGGCTACCTACGCACACTCTGCTCATGCACTCATTGCACAAGATGAGTCTTCCACAAGGCTAGGTAGACCTATTGCTTAGCTAGCAAGCTAGTCATGTGATTTGGGGGAGTGGATTTGGAGGAAGTGGTGGCATTTTTATTGGTTGGATATACTTCAAAATATTGCCTACTCTGATTTTGCCAAATTGCATACCCTAGCTTTAAATGGCTATCAGTCATATATATGTTTCATATGGGGACAGGGAATTGTACTGATCTACTGGATTATTTGACTCCCAAGACGAAAGGTTCTGGGTTTAAACCCCATTATCCGGAGGCTACCTGTAGGCTATCCTTGAGCAAGATGCCCTAACCCATACCTGCTCTTTAATGACACATATACATGCAAGTCTCTTTGGATCCGGGCATCCGCTCAAGTTCTCAAGCTTTAAATCATACTGTAATATATTTGATGGGAAATCTTGAGCTAATTGCTTCATGCACAAGCAATGTAGTTTGACCTCACTCTGGGTATAGTATGAGAACAAAATCTACTGTTTCCTACAGTTTTTCTCCTCCAAATTATTCGGACACAGGCTTCTTAGTGGAAGGCACATCGGGGCCTTTGTATCTGAAACGCTTTTCCATTTCAGATGTTTGTTTCTCATTTCCAGAGAGCTGAGAATTGTGTTTGATCTTTATGAGACTTAACTCCTGACTCTTTGCCCGAGATTGACCCCGTTAAATGGGATACACTAAAATGTAACGGTGAAAAGAAATCACCAGGGTAGTTTAAACTGGCAAAATACATTAAAGCGTGTTAAAAAAAAGAAAGAAATGATCGAATAAACTAATTGGGAAATGTCACAGCTGCGATAAATGCTCATAAAATATGTACCGTTTAAAATGGGAACAATTTATTGAGAGCATTACTGTTACGAGGGTTGTAGATACACTGCTTTATAAACGGATAGTTCTGACAGTTTTATGGGTGTTTTTGCCAGGTTTATACACCCCTACTTGGCAACAATGCATTGGCGTGTTTAAAAACGTATCGCAATGCAATGCATGCTCAATGGTACTTTGTGTGTAGTAGTGGGTTGATTAGGAAAGAATACATGATTAAGTTGAGCCATAAAGCCATTGAACAAGTTTTTGCACTAACTTTGTATTAACGGATTTCGTAAAGGAACACTGTCTCCATTCTCAAAAGTGTCCAAGTCATGTTTTCCATTCATACAATCATATGTGTCATGTAAAAAAAGATATACCAATAGCATTCTTTTCCATTTATTTCTAAAGTACTCGTCCTACTATCAGCGAGTGCAAACTAGAGCTAGAACTAGAGCTTTATGCTAACCGATCATCAGAGCACTAGCTGATACTGCTAAAAAACCGCCATAAATACGAGGGTCTTTGTGTAAAGAAAACGTTTTTCACTTGTTATGTAAAAAATGCCTCCCTGCCTGAGCAACACACACACACACACACACACACACACACACACACACACACAAAATACACACCCAGGACTGCTGTTGGTCACGGATACGTGTCCGACAACGGTTGGCGCACAATGTGAACCACATGCAAACCATGCAACACCCCGACCCTCACAAGGTCAAAGGTGACAGGCGCCCCTTCAGGAAAAGCCTTCACATTTTGATTTACTTTTTTAAGAACACACGTAAAGACCCCACACGGAGCACTTGATCTCACACTGACGCAAGCCTTCTCGTGATGCTGACGCCATTTTCTGTCAGTTGACAAAGCCTTGGCGGGAAGATTGTCGTGAAAACGACACGTTGCGCACACGTTTACACAACTCTCTGCACACCGCCTTGGTTGTGTCCCCGCAGGTAAACAACGCTCGCCTGGCCGCCGCGGGGGCCACATGAAAACAAACTCACAAGCGAGATCGTGCGTCAACGCGCTTCCTTCTTCAGGGTCAATCAGCATCCTCCATCACAACATTCCAGCAGTGGCACGCCTTGCATTGTGGGTGTTTTTCTCCTCGCTGAATCCCGAGAGAATGAATTCCCATGCAACGTGGTAGCTCGCCCGCGTGTGTGTGTGTGTGTGTGTGTGTGTGTGTGTGTGTGTGTGTGTGTGTGTGTGTGTGTGTGTGTGTGTGTGTGTGTACGTGCGCATGCATGGAGGTGCGCGTGTGTGTGTGGTTTGTTATGTTAAAAGCTCAGGGCTCTTACTGTGTGGTCCGTTGGGGCTGGGTGTGTCTATGCTGCCAGGTGCGTGTGTGTGTGTGTGTGTGTGCGTGCGTGCGTGTGTGTGTGTGTGTAGGAGCGAATGGCGTTATTTGTTAACTTTTCTAACCCCCGTTCATGTTTCCCCGCCGGGAATGCAAGTGGGCCCCGGTGATTTTACGTGACGCAGCGTTTGTTTTGACGCCATTATTACACGCTTTCTAATCTGACTGCGGGACCCACTTTTTGTCGGTCTCGTTTCGGCCAATCGACACAAGGTCTCCATCAAAGGGCACCAATCAAACGTCTCGATTCTCCATTTATTTTCCCAGTGTTCCCTTCTGATCTGACAGTTTATACATACCCAGTATATTATGGTCTGGCAGAACAGGTGGGTGGGTGGGTGGGAAGGGGGAGGCTGGCTGAGACCTGGGTGGGTCTGGTTGTCACGGTGACTGGGGCCTTTGCGTCTATTACACACACGCACATACACACACACACACGCACACACGACCACAGCAACATACTTTCCCCATTAGCTCATCGGCTTGGGTAGGAGGGAGGTGACGGTAGGGCAGGAGTGATTTAGGATTATTTGATTGGTTTCATAAAAAAAAGAGAAATGAAAGGGTTAAAATAATGACGATATAAAGGAAGATGCTAAGAAAGTAAGAGACAAACAGAAGGATGCAAAGGAAAGAAGAAGATGCAAAGATATGAGGTCAACCCAAAAGAAGGTAACAAGAAAGACAAAATAAAGAAGTTGTTTGTATTTGTGGCGTTAATGGCTGACAGAGTCTGTCTGTCTGTCTGTCTGTCTGTCTGTCTGTCTGTCTGTCTGTCTGTCTGTCTGTCTGTCTGTCTGTCTGTCTGTCTGTCTGTCTGTCTGTCTGTCTGTCTGTCTGTCTGTCTGTCTGTCTGTCTGTCTGTCTGTCTGTCTGTCTGTCTGTCTGTCTGTCTGTCTGTCTGTCTGTCTGTCTGTCTGTCTGTCTGTCTGTCTGTCTGTCTGTCTGTCTGTCTGTCTGTCTGTCTGTCTGTCTGTCTGTCTGTCTGTCTGTCTGTCTGTCTGTCTGTCTGTCTGTCTGTCTGTCTGTCTGTCTGTCTGTCTGTCTGTCTGTCTGTCTGTCTGTCTGTCTGTCTGTCTGTCTGTCTGTGTGTGTGTGTGTGTGTGTGTGTGTGTGTGTGTGTGTGTGAGAGAAAAAGAAGAAAGAATGCAACAGTCTCCAGGTCTGAGAGAGCGGGGCTAGAACCTGTCATTAAGGAGGCTCCATTAGCTTCTGCAGTGTGACTGGCTGCTATTGTTTCACACGGTCCAGGAAAGATATGGAGGGAGGGAGGGGGAGTTCACACGGAAGGACCAGAAGGAGCAATTATTATTTTATGGAAGGAGCTGAATTTCCAGTCGTTATTATTGAGGACATATTCTATGGTTAGAGGCTTTTCCCAACCAACAAATAAATAACCGAAAGAGAGCGAGAGAGAGCGAGCGCGAGAGAGAGCGAGCGCGAGAGAGAGAGAGAGAGAGAGAGCGAGAGAGAGCGAGAGAGAGAGCGAGAGAGAGCGAGAGCGAGCGCGAGAGAGAGCGAGCGCGAGAGAGAGCGAGAGCGAGAGAGAGCGAGAGCGAGAGAGGGAAACAGATAAAAAAACAGCAAGAATTAAATAGAGTGACAGAGAGGGCACAGAGGGAGATTTTTCCGGGTATTTGGCTATTTCTTTCGGCACAGGAAGGGCCCTCTTATGATTTAATGGGGCCTGGTAAAGGATTGCAATAAGAGTTCTGTTTACGGGCCCTATGTTTGGCATCGGAGTAACGCTGGAACTTTTCCACAGTGAGAACCGGGCTGCTTGTAAACAACACCGTTATTTACAAGCTAGCTAGCTAACGCCGCTAGACGTGGACGGGCTGAAAGTCTATTAGGAAGCCTGTATTCATTTTTATTTATTTTTGTTTGTTTTTGGTGGAAGTGTCAAAAGGTACAAGATCTAAGGGGCCCACCGGCCAGAACCAGGAGGGTTGGTGTGAAAGTGGACTGCGCTTAGGGTTAGAAAACAGGTCTAGTTAACACACCAGGAACAGGAAACGTGTGAAGGGAGTTTTCTGGGGACTTGATGTGTGGTTCTCACAAGTGCAGTCTGATTCTAAAAAGCTACACGCATAAGGACAGGATTCATCACACAACCAAAGACGGAACAAGCTCATGTATGTACAACATTTTCAGGTAAATACATCAAACACGTCAGACTTGATAATATATTTAAATAGTTCGCCGGGGGAAAAAGCACAAGAACGAAACTGCTGTTGACTAGAAATGCCGTTTGCTAGACCATCGTGGGAGAGTAGTAAGTCACTTTGTAAACCAGCATAATCTACGACACAGCAACCGCAGTTAGGCCAGTCTGGAGCACAATCCCCCACCAGACTTTGAAATGATCTCGGAAGACCGCAAACCCACGACTTGTAGTAAACAGACAATGTGTCATGAGATGGAGACGCGCTTGCTGAGTGCTTGGAAAAGGGAGGTGGGGGAGGAGGTGGGGGTGGGGTCGGGGGAGTAATAAGGTCCCCGATGCTTGAAGTCCTTTTCTGGGTTTTGCCCTTGTGGTCCACTTTGAGGTTTTTAGCTGACTCACGTCCTCCTCTTCCTCTTCCTCTTCTTCGTCTTCATCAGCTCCAGCTTCTGTTTTCACGACTTAACGTCGGAGTTCACAAAGAGACCTCCCCGTCGTGTTTCTCCCGCTCTCTTCCCTCTCCGGGAATGTGCTTGTTTTTCTTCCCCCCCCACCCCCCCCCCCCCCCCCCCCCTTTTTCTTCTCGATCCCTCTTGCATTTTTCTTTTTAATTTCCAA
>JACYXH010000726.1:72500-127500 GCA_026745465.1 Lota lota
TGTGTGTGTGTGGGGGGGGGGGGGTTGTGTGTGTGTGTGTGTGTGTGTGTGTATGTGTGTGTGTGGGGGGGGGGTTGTGTGTGTGTGTGTGTGTGTGTGTGTGTGGTTGTATCTGTGTGTGTGTGTGTGTGGGTGTGTGCCTGTGTTTCTAGTTGAAACCACGACTTACGGGATTACAAACAAATTATGAGTTATTATAACCAAATAGTCATCATTGGCACATCTTTCGTCATCTTGTGATGTTGAAACAATTTCCTGACATCAGAGGACAGTGAAACAATACCAAAGACGGCAAATCTGTTTCGTACAGCAGCAGCCTACTTTTTCCCAGGTTTTTGGGAGCAAAACCTTTTTGAACATTTTCAAAAGATTCCTTAAATTCCTAAAAATACCCGGATCACTTCATGTGTATCAGGTGCATTATCGTAGCGTTTGCATTTATATATGTCTTATAGAAAGTATAAATCATCCGACAATCTTTTGATTATTTATTACTTTTGCGTACTTCCGTCACGTTTTTTAAACGCAGACTTTGGACAGACTTTGGACAGACTTTGGACAACCACAGTTTCCTACTTGGTCAATACTGCCTTTAATTGGTTACAAAAATGCAGCGAAATACGTATTTAATAAATAACAAAACCAATGGAACTTGTTTCTTTCTCGGGAACCCAAACCACGGACAGCTTACAGAAAAGAAATGTTGCTATTGGTTGCTACATGTGAACCTTTTTTTCATTAATTATTTTAATTCAAAAATCCTGTTGGTACTTCTGTCCAACATAGTTTCCACCGTCTCTTGCTCTTTCACTGTCACATTAATTTAGTCTATTTCCCCCTCTTCCTTGACATCTCTCTCTCTCTCTCTCTCTCTCTCTCTCTCTCTCTCTCTCTCTCTCTCTCTCTCTCTCTCTCTCTCTCTCTCTCTCTCTCTCTCTCTCTCTCTCTCTCTCTCTCTCTCTCTCTCTCTCTCTCTCTCTCTCTCTCTCTCTCTCTCTCTCTCTCTCTCTCTCTCTCTCTCTCTCTCTGTGTGTGTGTGTGGTGGACCGAGCTCGGTGGAGGCCTGGCTAGTGTGTGTGTGTGTGTGTGTGTGTGTGAGTGCACTTACTGTGCAAGTTGCAGAAAACCATAAAAAGGATAATATGTTGCCTTTGAGCAACGACTCCCCTGGTTGGGTTCTTTGTGATGACGTCACACTGTGAAGTGTTCGAGTTTGTTTTTAAGTAACTCACTATTCGTTTTCTATGAGTAGAAAGAAGGAACCCGTAAAGTCACATGACCAACAGCATATAACCTAGAGAGATCACATGGCCAATGCTATGGAAGCTAAAGAAGTCACATGACCAACAGCATATAACCTAGAGAGATCACATGGCCAATGATATGGAAGCTAAAGAAGTCATATGACCAACAGCATATAACCTAGAGAGATCACATGGCCAATGATATGGAAGCTAAAGAAGTCACGTGACAAAAACCATAGAACCTAAAGAGCATACATGAGCAAAAGCTTCACTTTAGGTTCCATGGTTTTGGTCATGTGATCTCTTTAGGTTCTATGTTTTTTGTCATGTGACTTCTTTAGTCATGTGATCTATATGACCAAAACTATCCCCACCACCAAAATCCGCTAAACCCGTCTGTATATCTTTCGGCAAAAGCAGAGAGGGTCTGGGTGTGTGTTCATCCAGTAATTACTATCAAAATTCAGTTGGGCGTCAATAAATAGCAATAATGAAAGCGTAATAACCTCCACCTAGACTCCATAACCCCACAGAGGAAAAACTCAAACAGCTGCTAATGTCTCCAAGAAACCAAAGCGTTTTAGCTGTTCGATTGACGCTCGTTCACCGCTTCCCGGGCCAGGGAGAACGTAGCTTGCTATAAACAGTGATAAACAATATGAAGGGTAAGAGGGAATGTGCTGAACGGACACCATGTGTTTGTCTTCAGAACAGTCATGAAGAACATCTGGAGCGAGCGAGCGAGAGAGCGAGAGAGCGAGAGAGATCGAGAGAGATCGAGAGAGATCGAGAGAGAGAGAGACAGATACAGAGACAGAGAGAGAGAGAGAGCGAGAGAGAGAGAGAGAGAGAGAGAGAGAGAGCAAGAGAGAGAGAGAGAGAGAGCGAGAGAGAGAGACAGAGAGCGAGAGAGAGCGAGAAGGACCACGTCCACAACACACAGCCTTGCCAACACGCGACACAGTCGGAGATCAGACGTTTGGTAAGCCGGCAGCGAACATTAAACTGTCTCGTAATCGCAAACCCCGTTTTCTTCAGTCCCCCGAGTTGATGGAAAGGGTGACGGCCGCGGCTGATTCTGCAAATCACTACTGTCCGTCTCCAAAGTGACACGCTGTTCTCCGGACCACACAGGTCAAGTTCAGGGGACGCCATCGCCGTAAAACCCGGGCCCTTTGATTCGGCCGCCGGGGATCTTTTGGTTGGAGTGGTTCGCGGTTCGAGCCGACATGTTGACGGGAGGTGAGAAACAAAGTGATAAGAAAGAAAGGAAATTTACTGGGAAATTGAAAACATGACGTGATGAAGTACGTGGTGAACCGTTCTGAGATAAGATAGAGAACCAACCGCTGGAGGGCCACTGGGGCCCCTTAAGCTTTCCACAGACATCTCAACCGGATCGTTATCCGCTCGTCTCCCCTGATAAATCCTAACCTCAAGACTCAAATGCTTTTCGTCTCATCTTGCTCCTTGCTCTTCGTCATAATCTTCCTATTGTCATCTTCGCCGTTCCTCCGGCTCCCAAAGCAGCCCAACAGCGGCTCCGGGGCCTGGGGAGACCTGGCGTGACCCCTTGGGTCCTCAGACGGTGAAGCCTGTTTATTGGTCTCCCTGAACTCAAACGCTCGCAGTCTGAGGAGGCCGGGGCTTAGGAAATGAACGCCACATTTGAGGGGGGAGGGAGGGAGGGGGGAGGGAAGGGGGGAGGGGGGGGTTTACGTTGGTTGTTCTGGAGTAAAGCTTGTATACTTTGGGGCTTTCCTACCGAGACTACAGTCTGGGAAAGACCTTGTTCGTCTGAGGATCAGTAGACTCGCCACGGGGTTCATAGCTCACTAGCTACAGGCTAAACACACCCGGACATATGCTGAATAGACTCTCCGAGTTCCGTGCGTGTGTGTGTGTGTGTGTGTGTGTGTGTGTGTGTGTGTGTGGGTGGGTGGGTGTGGGTGGGTGTTCTTGTATGCTTTGTTGAGTTTAAAGCTGTAGTGCACGTTGTTAAGATGTGATGGTAAAACCGTTAAACGTTAGACCAAAGGGGCCTCCATTGTGTTCAGGGATTTGAACAGTGGCGGTTGGTTCTTTAAACAGATTTGAGCGGATGTCTGACCTGTTTCTCATCTGAACGTTTAAGCTGAAATACTGTAAATGCAACCACAAAAGTGAGGTTTCATTATGAACACGGGTGCATTCCTTCCATGGTCGTTGGCCCTGGTTTTACCTCGTCGTCGTGGTAATATGTTTGTATACTTTCCCCTGGGGAGGATTGTCTCATTATGAGACTTCACGGCTCGTAGCGTTACTTTACTGTATACTTTCCATAGTATACTATGATATGTAAACCTTTCCCTACGCACACAGAAGCACGCATGCACACACACACACACACATACACACACAGGCTCCTTAAATAGTACTCCTAAGAACAAATCTGTAGTATATTATGCACACACACACGCATGCATTCACACACACACACACACACACACACACACACACACACACACACACACACACACAGGCTCCTTAAATAGTACTCCTAAGAACAAATCTGTAGTATATTATGCACACACACACACACACACGCTCCTTAAATAGTACTACGTAGAACATATTTCAAGTTGTATTCCTACTGTAAACACGACCGAATTACCCCTAGGCCGAGACTACGTTGGGTGTCAACTTCCTCGGTTGGTTACTCTGCGCGGACAGCTGTGCAACCTTTCTAAATGCTGGCATTGTGTGTTTTTGTTGTGATTTAGGAGAAGTCTGATTCACTCTCACACACTCCTTGTCAGCAGCAGACGGTGTGGGGACTCTTAGTCACGCCGCGGCCACCTCCGCTCGTTTCACGGTCCTCAGAAGGCCGTTCAACTGGAAATAAGCCGGGGTTTATGCTAGGTAGCTGTCGGGTTTATGCTAGGTAGCTGTCGGGTTTATGCTAGGTAGCTGTCGGGTTTATGCTAGGTAGCTGTCGGGTTTATGCTAGGTAGCTGTCGGGTTTATGCTAGGTAGCTGTCGGGTTTATGCTAGGTAGCTGTCGGGTTTATGCTAGGTAGCTGCGCGCTATTGGCTGCCGTCTGGGGCAGTTCACAAAACAGTTCACTGCAGAACGTCGTCCAGTAGGACGCCGGGGCTGTTGGGAATAAAGGCGGTACTTTACGATTCATAATGCGGAATGCACACGTAACGGAGACGCAGTGGGTTGAGATCAAAGCAATGGAATTCGATATGTTCTGGTTTCCTGTCTGTGTGTGTGTGTGTGTGTGTGTGTGTCTGTGTGTGTGCATGTTAACTTGTTCGTGAAACGGTGTGGTCATGCACATCTGCTGAGTTTCCATATACCTGTAAGCATGTGTGTATGTGTGTGTGTGTGTGTGTGTGTGTGTGTGTGTGTGTGCGTGTGTGCGTATGTGCGTGCGTGCGTGCGTGTGTGTGTGCGTGCGTGGGTGGGTGGGTGAGTGTGCATGTGTGCATGCGTGCGTGCGTGCGTGCGTGTGTGTGTGTGTGCGTGCGTGTGTGCGTGCGTGGGTGCTTGTGGGTGCGTGTGTATACATGTGAGTGTATCTGTAAGAACGATGCTCCTAGTAAGCCCACCTCTTGGGTTCTTCCCAGAGCACAGAGCAGTGACCAACTCTTCCAGACCTCCTGGTGAAATTACAAACCGCCAGCCAAGACACACAGCGATTCCCCCACCATATCCTGCTGTCCCGACTGGGAGGCCAATCAAACAGGAACACACAGGCACACGCACACACACATGCACGCACGCACTCATGCACCCTCCATCACATATGGCAGCACACACATACTTGTTGAGTGCATATGTGAGTGCTCTCTAGGTACAAACACAGACACACACACACAAATATAGACACTCACTTACACACTTCATTAACATTTGCAGAGTCTACACTTCTACACACACACAAACACACACACACACACACCAGTCTGCTGTCCTACTGACACACTCTGAGTCCCTGTCTGTCCGCCTTCCTTCTTCCTTTCCTTCCTGCCTGTCTGTCCCTCTGTTCGCCTGCTGGGGGGGGGGGGGGGGGGGGGGGGCAGTAAGTAAGTAAGTTCTGGGCAGTAAGTAAGCGCTGGCCCTCGGATGACTTCACCACACTCCCGAAGGTTAAGAGTGTCACACACCGGACCACCGTGGCTCCTTTTGGTCACAGCTACGGTCACTTCCACGTTAACCTCATCCCGAGCCACTCCCAGTGGATCTCTGGGTAGACGCAGGTCCTGCATCAGCTTGGATGAGTAGGGGGAGGGGCATCTCGCTCAAACATGCCTACAGGTAGACTGTGGAGAGGGGAGCTCAAACCCGGAACCTACTGGCTGGGAGTCAAACACCCCTCACCGCTAGATGATCCGGGTTTTCCTCATTGAATATTGCATGATATTGTATTCCCCATACTTCCATGGTCCTGCATTAGGAGTCAGTCTGGTGTTAATCTCGGAGACCCGGCAGTCCTATTATGCTAAAGCAGAACTTCTGAGACGGCACAGAGCCTGAAACCGAAGACGAACCTCCTGTTTCCTGGTTTATTCATCTAAATTCTGATTTGTGAGACAAATCCGAGGACAGTCAGCAGTAACACAGGGAGATGAATATATTTACGGGAAACATGTACTCATGTATTGTTATTATCATCAGCGGACGGATTATCAGTAACTGTGTTATTAGCAGAGTTGTGGCGCATGCACTCATCGACCTGAATGTCAGTTTGAGTCGCACGTGGTTCTCATCAGCTGAGCTAGGAGTGTGCACGTGAACACACATGCACACTCCTGCTGCGTGTGCCCTCGTCCTTTGGAAGAATGTGGGCTGGGTTCCACTGAATGCCGTGCCCGTAAGTTAACTGACAGATGTGTGTGTGTGTGTCTCTCTCTCTCTCTCTCTCTCTCTCTCTCTCTCTCTCTCTCTCTCTCTCTCTCTCTCTCTCTCTCTCTCTCTCTCTCTCTCTCTCTCTCTCTCTCTCTCTCTCTCTCTCTCTCTCTCTCTCTCTCTCTCTCTCTCTCTCTCTCTCTCTCTCTCTCTCTCTCTCTCTCTCTCTCACATATGCCAGAACACACACACACATACACACACACACAGGTATCTAAACACAAAGATGAAAACAGACACGCACGTAAGCACACACACATTTGCACAGATCCTTCAAAAAAGAAAAATGATAAGCAGCCACGAGCACACACACACACACACACACACACACACATACACACACAGATTTCTTAACACAAAGATGAACACACACACACACAGGTGTTTTTGTAGTTAGGAAGGTTTCCATGTGGTTTCCATGTGGCGTCATCGGAACATCAAATGTTGAAAGACGCCGCTATCCTTAATCAATAAACCAATCAATCAATTGATGGATGTGGAGTAAATGACTAATAGATCAGCACTTATAAATATAGTGAATTGAGCTGGAAGATACATTAAAGTTTGAGCATTAATAATTCCTAAGTATGGTGAGAAATGAGATCTATACTTCCCCAAGAGGAAAAAAGAATAAATAAATAAACTATTTCTGCACGTCATTGATCTTGCAGATGAATCTAAACAATCCGTGCACACACACACACACACGTGCACAGACGCACACACACATACACACGCGTGCACACACACATACACACGCGTGCACACAGACAGACAGACAGAAAGTAAAGCGATCTCACAACCTTCCTGAAAAGCACAGATTTATGGCAGCGCTCTGGAATAGCGGGGCAGGACTCCAACTTCCCCGGCGATATGATTGACAGGCCCGAAGCATAGGGGGAGGGGGTCGCGACCTTTGGAAGAAATCGTTCTTCTTTCCATTAGCCACTGGTTCTTAGCCCACCGACGAGTGCGGTGTGTGTTTATGTGGTGTGTGTGTGTGTGTGTGTTTATGTGTGTGTGTCTGTGGGGGGTTATTTGTGTGAATGTGGGTGTATGCGTATATTTGCGTGTGTGTGTGTTTATGTGTGTGTGTGTGTGTGTGTGTGTTTATGTGGTGTGTGTGTGTGTGTGTGTGTGTTTATGTGGTGTGTGTGTGTGTGTGTCTGTGGGGGGTTATTTGTGTGAATGTGGGTGTATGCGTATATTTGCGTGTGTGTGTGTTTATGTGTGTGTTAGTGTGTGTGTGTATGTGTGTGTGTGTGTGTGTGTGTGTGTGTGTGTGTGTGTGTGTGTGTGTGTGTGTGTGTGTGTGATGAGGGAGTAAGCAGTGCCGTCTTGCACGCCAAAACCCATCTTTCCACCAAAGTCGGAAAGAACGTACAGAACTTTGGGAGGACTGCAAGACAGGACGAGTATGAACGGTGGTTGGGGAACACACACACACACAGACACACACACACACACAGACACACACACACACACAGACAGAGACACAGAAACACACACACAACACACACACACAGACACACACACACACACACAGACGCAGACACAGAAACACACACACACACAGACACATACACACACATCATATAAGAAAAAAAAGATGACCTGTCTTCAAGGGAATGTCTTATAAGAGATTATTTGACGCCTGATAGGTAAACAGTGTGGGATACATGTGCAGACACACACGCTCAGAAGAAAAATGTCTAGGCCAGATTTATGGGCTTCAACGCATGGCATGCACATACACACAATTGACGTGTGCCCACAGATTGTACACACTCTAATATACACACACATGGACACACACACACACACACTCATATACACACACACAGACACAAACACACACACACACACACACACTCTCATACACAAACACAGACACACACACACACACACTCTCATATACACACACAGACACAAACACAGACACACACACACACACTCAAACCAAATGTGTCTTTGCAGTCACATTTTCCCCACGCATATTTCCAATGTGGACCAAAACCAGCCATTGGGCATATGTCTGTGTTTAACATTCTGTGTGTGCGTATGTGTATATATGTGTGTGTGTGTGTGTGTGTGTGTGTGTGTGTGTGTGTGTGTGTGTGTAAGTGTGTGCGTGTGTAAGTGTGTGTGTGTGTGTAAGTGTGTGTGTGTGAGAGAGAGAAAGAAGAAGTGTTCCATGATTCTTCTCCGCAAACTACTTGCAGTAGCAACAAGACACATGACCCTTTCTCAACTCCTCCAGCCATGAAAGGCGTGACGTCCTTTAGGCCTTAAAAGCATCCGCCCGGCCAGCACCTACGCATCCCGCAGAGTTCTTCTGTGTCCAAACAGTTGAGCCTCTAGCGGTCCTCTAAAGTGGATCAACCGCTACGCACCGGAGCGCTGCAGGGCCTTGCTCGGCCCAAAGCAGTGACCACAGGGGCTGGGAAGAGCTGGTTCCAGCCAATCCTCCCTCCCGTCTCTCTAGGTCTGACAGGAGCAGGCAGGGAAAAGGTAACCAGGGCCAATTAGGAGGTATGAAGAGGGAAAGGAGTGAGGAGAGGGAAGGCCTGGTTCCCAGAAGTCTTTGCATCAAAACAAGCTTTGGCCCACCGTTGACCTGGGAAGTGTCAGACAGGGTCCTCGTCTGGAATCTGCCTTGGGTTTGTTTTTGTGTGCACATTTGTGTGTGTGTGTGTGTGTGTGTGTGTGTGTGTGTGTGTGTGTGTGTGTGTGTGTGTGTGTGTGTGTCAGCCGGCCTTTTCATGTTTTGCGTATGAGCCTGCGTAGGAGGAACTGTTCACGCAATCATGTGCTTTCTCAAAGTCATGGCGGGGTTTTCCTGCGTTTGGAAATGATTTTGCCCACCACCTAAATCCATATGCCTCTTTGGTCTGAATCATGTCACAGCGCCCACACACTTGAGTCTTTTTTGCGGAAAAACATGTTGTCATGATGTTAATCTAATTAACATTAATCCTGTGATCTGAATCACATGTTATTGCTTGTGTTCTTACCAGTGAAACCCCTTTTGGGGGGGAAATGTAAAACCACGAATTAACCTTTCAATGCAATATACTGTTCAAATGTATTTGAATTTACATTAATAATAATAAAGAAAATGAAAACAAATCTTTCTTCTTTTATGCTGAGAACCTTTCACAGCTGGAGAACTTGGACAACCCCTAACGTTTAGACCGCAAGCTCTACTTTGATTGACGGGCCGGCGTCCAATCAAAACACACGATCCGGATGTTGGAGCATGCATTGTGGTTCCTTGTGTGGGTCTGATTAATACATACACACCAGCAACACAACTTAGAATCCGTTTCAACGGACCGCGTAAACCCTGCGGCATTTCCTCTCCCTTTTCTTGTTTTCGTTCTCTCTTTTGTTTTATTTTCCTTTTCGCTTTGACAGCACATTTCTTTAACCGCGACAGAATAACACAGACCCTGGAAGTACGCCATCTTTCTGGGTTCAAAGGGCCCCTATTACATTTTTTTTCTGTCATACAACTGGAACTCAAGCTTCAGTCGGTCCGCATAAACGTCGATCCAGTCTTCTTCGGGGTTGTAAAGGACTTGAGCGGACCCGGGATTGGATAATGAGGAGCGCACATCTCGTCCTGCTATATGCATAAAAACCTACAAAGCAAAACTCAAACTCCGGCGTCTTTCCCCTCCGATCACTCGCTTCCTCCACTCGGCTACCATGCTGGTACATTGACAAGAGCTTCCTACTGGCTCCCGATAGCCACGCCCCCTCCTGTCTCTCCCTATTGACAGAGCCCGACCACCCCTATTTCCCCAATGGTCCGGTCTAGCATGGCGTAAACACTGCCAGAGGTTGGGGGTTTGATTCCCACTGGGACCACTCATGCTGATGAATGTATGGGTATGAAAGCATACACCAAAGGGCATGTATTATATATATACATATATACATACACACAGTATAGCGGAGAGATAGAAACAGGGAAAGAGTGATAGAGATCTCAGTTTGAGACTGGCTCAGTAAAAGAACTATGTATTTACAGGTGGCCCACAACCCGTACAGCGTTGCATTGGCTTTTAATTTCACACGATGTGCAGGAATCCACCCAATCTCATGTATCCATACCCCAAATTCCAGCCGAAAACCCAGTTTGTTTCCGATGTCTCAGATCGCTTTAACCATTTGCCTGTGAACTTTCCGTCTGACTGACCGACTGACTTTATCAAAAACAATCACTATTGACCCACGCCTGAAGAAACACAATGAAAACACCCTCCCCCGCCTAGACACAGCCAACCCAGTGACCCCCGTCCTGACCTCTAATGCAGGTAAACTGCTGTAATTACTGACATTACCGTCATTCAACCCATGAGCCTCAGCCATCGCTCCGAGGCCGGTGCTTTGTCAGCGCTGACAGCAAGAGGCCAATTACCCCCCCCCCCAAAAAAAATCGACTGGAAAATGAGCAACCACGCAAGCTAGCTTTGTTGCCGTAATTGTCGCCATTTTTTTTTTTCAATGTCTTCTTTCTTTACAATCGTTGCTTTTATCCAAAAGACTTATTGCGAGTTCTTCATTTGCGCGAGATGCATGCCATTGAAGGCCAGGAAGCAGTGAGGGCATCTTGGATCAAGCACTGCAACACTGCGGCTCGAAACCCAGACCCTTTTGGGCAGGGAATCGAACGCGGTGACCCCCAACCTGCTGACCCGCCCTCTTTCTCTCTTCCTCATCTCTCTCTTCTTTCCTCTCCCTTTCCACCACGCGTCCAACACACACAGCGGCGTTGAACCAGCAACTCACGGACGCTGACGGAGGCCTCGCCCGGTGGCCGTCAACGTGAGCGTCCGGAGAAGAGATAGGACAGGAAGTCGATACCAAATCTGACAGAGACGGGGCCCTCGGTCAACAAAACGTTGCTCTCGGGGGCACCACTCATTCACAGTCTTACATCTACTGTTTTAACAGCACTGAGACTGGAGCCCCAAAGAGGCCCCCCATGCATAAATGGTTCTTAAGAACCTCTCGCCAACTTCGTTCTGCAGCCCAGCCTCCAGAAGGTTGCTGTCACCGGCCGTGCAGTACGCCCCGATAAAAGAAGCCAACTACCGCCCTGCAACACTGGAGGCCTAAACACCCTGCGAACGACAGCGGTCAGGTCGCCCGGAGGACTGTGTGTGTGTGTGTGTGTGTGTGTGTGTGTGTGTGTGTGTTGTGGTAAAAGGTTTCCAAACGTTTCTGTTACTCCCCTTCATTCCAGTGCCATATTTTTTACTTTCTAGAGCAAACCACAACCGTTGTCAGACTGGGATCAGAAAGCCAAGGGACACGCTAAACCACTAAGACAAAAACACCATCCCTACCATCGCGCCGTCCCCAACACTACAATCACCAGCACCACTGCCACCATCATCACCAACAGCACCACCACAATCAACACCATCTCTATCAGCCCCACCGTCACCGCCACCACTTTGACCTCTTCCACCGCCAGCAACTCCCAACATCACCGGCAATACAATCCTCAGCACTTCCTCCATCACCAACCCCACAAACTCCTCCGCACCGACAACACCCTGGTAAGGAATTGCTGACAAATGGACGGGCCAGACGTCTTAGCTCGCAGCTGCACACACAACGCCAGCCACCAGCGGCTCTGTTTCTATCACCAAGAAGCCAGAGCAGAGAGCGGCGGAGAAGAACAACCTGAAACAACAGCAACCTGGTGGGAGAAAGAGCGGAGGTGACCGTTGTGAGAGAGGAGCGGTGAAAGGCCAGAGATTAAGCCTTTATTCGTATCACGACGGAGAGCCAAAGGCGAAAGGCGACGACGAGCGACGAGAGACAAACGGCGTAAGACAAGGAGGAGGATTTACTGTCTTGAAGAGACCGTGGAAAGACTTGTGGCCGAGTGTAGGAGTAAAGGAGGGCGGTTTGTTGGTGACGAAGGAGCGGTTGTTGAGGCGACGTTAGCCTGAGGTAGCCTGAGAAAGGGGTAAAAACAAAGTATGATTTACGCGAAACTATCTATTATGTACCGTGACCTCACTGCTCTCAAGCACGGTTTTTTTCTGTTCTTTTGTTTGTTTATCTTTGGTCTCTAACCTTCTTGGGGGAGTTAAGAGGGCCTTGCTCACAAATCCACCGTCAACATATCTTACACATTTTCCCATGCAATGCTTTCTATTTTGTTCTTACTGTTAGTTTCTAACACAGCTAACATTCTACGTCTGTCGGGAATTTTCTTTTGGGTTGTTGTTACCGTGGTTAGGGTAACAACAGCAAACTTAGGCACATCTGAATCCCATGTATGCGTCTACTCCATGTATGAGGTTTATCAATGGAAAAGAGATGCTTAGCAATATGTTTAAACATTTTCTATCACTCCCAAAAACGTTGTTATTTTAGATACTTCAAAATCAACATCCGAACTTACACATACTTCTACTCTAAATATAAGCAACACAAAAATGATAATCATCACAGCTGTCACTGTATGTGATCAATCATAAAGAAAAACTCATAAGCCCTGGAGGCGATAGCAATCTAGCGGCCTGTTCATAAGCTATACCATATGAGCTGTAACAGTGTTATGGAGCTTCACCTTCACCTGCTACACACCCCATTGTTGTTACCGATACACCAGAGCTGTCAAGTCAATGCAAGCAGTTGATAAATCAGATGTGCAAAAGTAAAACAATTTAATTTAAAAAGCCGGAGGCTTTCAGCTAGCTAGCGCTAGTCTTTTGCAGCAGTCTCAGAGAGAGGGACACAGAGCTGTAGGCTAATACATAGCTAGCTCACATGTCTGTCCTAGCCATCACAGAGAGCGAAATGTAGCTTTAGCTAATAGCTAGCCAGCCTACATGTGCGTTGTAGCTGTCACAGAGCAAGAGAGAAACAGAGCATTTGGCTAATATCTAGCTAGCTAGCTCAAATGTCTGGTGTAGCCATCACAGACAGAGGGAAACAAAACATTAGGCTTATAACTAGCTAGCTTACATGTCTGGCGTAGCTGTTACAGAGACAAAGAAAAATAGCTTTAGGCTATAGCTAGCAAACATGTCTGTTGTAGCTGTCA
Organism: Lota lota; assembly: GCA_026745465.1. Classification (NCBI taxonomy): domain Eukaryota; kingdom Metazoa; phylum Chordata; class Actinopteri; order Gadiformes; family Lotidae; genus Lota; species Lota lota. The sequence goes on from JACYXH010000726.1 coordinate 85,717, forward strand.
GAGAGGGAGACATAGCTTTAGGCCAATACTTAGCTAGCTTAGTTATCTGTTGTAGCCGTCACAGAGGGAAAGGGGGGGAAGTATGTCTTTGACGTTTATTGATAGCCGCTGGGGGCTATGAAGAAAGTGTCTGAAAGGCCATGTGGCTGTCAAGCAAATTAAAAGAGTCTGGGGAAGGGGAAGGTCAACTGCTAGCATAGGTTAATCTGCCTTGTTTCGAGTCACTGTCTGGTCGAAGGAACGCTTTCTTCAGTCACATGCGAAAGGAACTGTAGCCTTAGCGGATGCACTGTGAAGAGATAAGACTTTTGTACACAATGACGTTGCCTTGACTTTTTTTCATGCAAATTTCATCAGTAATGCTATTCACTTCAGGATAGGCCTTTGTTAATTAGTAACTTCCCATCCAAGAGTTGTCAACGACACTTCCTCTGAACCTGAAGAGATGTGGCGGTGACGTCAATGTCCACGCTAGCAAGCTTAACATTTCATTATATCAACTGAAAATATCGTATGTTCTCGTTCCCACTAAAATAATGTCTGCCAGGGGCTAACAGACTAGCGTAACACAGCTGGCTAGCGTGTTTGTCACTTTTTCGCACAATTCAATCAAAATCCCGAAGGATCATATATAGGTTTGTTCCTGGGCTAATGACATAGAAATAAGTTAACGGAGGCTGAAATGTAACACTTAATAAAAGTTCAAATTAGTTATACCTTGTTTAGTTAGGTACTAACTGCAGTACTATACTACAAACTGTACTACTGTTCTACTAATTGTACTAATGTACGACTAGCTACTGTTGATGAAAGTAGATGAAACCTTGGTATGAGTGTATCAATACTCAGAGGCCAACAAATATAAGGACATTAAAACGTTTTTTCATTATTTTCTACCTCACAGAAGAACACAGTCTATACTAAGATCTTAAATTACTTTAATGTTTTTCCTTCCTTCTCTCTCTTAGTTTTTCAGCGGGATTTACCAAGCCCAGGAACCAGAAAACATGAAGGAGAGGGACCAGAGAGAGAGAGAGAGAGAGGGGAGGAGGGGGGGGGGGGGGGGGGGGGTGGTATGTTGGGCTGCACCGGCCATAGTCTGGACGTCTCCGTGGGCCAAACCACACGAAACGAAGTATTCACCTGAAAATACATCTCAAACATTTAGATAGTCAGTCTCTCTCTCTCTCTCTCTCTCTCTCTCAATGTTTTCTTATCTTATTTGCCTAACATTTACATGCTTTGGCATGTAAATGTAGTATTTGCATGCCAGTAAATTCACAAACACACACAACGAGAGGAACAGAGAGAGACAAAGAGAGAGAGACACGACCAGTTTGAATCTGAGATGACGATGACGAGGGAGGGGTGTGTAGAGTGAGATGAGGTATTTCAGGTGAACACTTCGTTTCGTGTGGTTTGGCCCACGGAGACGTCCAGACTACAACAGCTGCAGACCGACATACCTCTCTCTCTCTCTCTCTCTTTTTCTCCAAAAACACACATCAAAGTATTTTTTTGTTGGTGCCCCAACCGCCATTACCCAGGGTGCCGTGCTGCTTCTCTGACATCACCGGCTGACCAGGCTGTTTTCACAGCTGCTCAACCAATCCCTGTGCCAACGCGGCCCCCCCTCCTCTAAGTGGCCCTCACTTCCGTTGGGGTGTGTGCGTGTGCGTGTGCGTGTGTGTGTGTGTGTGTGTGTGTGTGTGTGTGTGTGTGTGAACTGTGGTTCTTGCGATTTGATATTCCCGCCACAATATGGAGTCAATGGTGGCGAGAGCGCACTTGCTTTGGTTTGATTTCCCCAATGTAGATCTCAATTTACCTTCTGTGCCCAGTTTCTTTCACACACACACACACACACACACACACACACACAGTGTGTGTTTGTTTGCAGCACCACCGTCTCTAAGTGTTAAGATGCCGCGCAGTGATTGATGACATGTGATGCTCATTCGGTTTGTATGGCCCTTAATCACAGTTTCAGTCTCAAAGGGCTTCACAGACCCCTGCACCATACGAGAAACCCATAACCCTAAACCCTGTAAAGAACAAGGGAAAACCCTCCATACCCATAGCGAAGGGAACACAGAAGAGGGAGCCCTACCTTTAGGGACAGTTAGGAGTGCGATGGGTGCTGAATGGGCAGATATATGTATGCACCACGACGGTGAATTGAACCTGAACCATGAATCAGTCTGCAGCCCCGCTCACAAGTTGAGTGTGTTTTGGTCAGTCTAGACATGGAATTATACCAATTACAAGGAACGGCCTGTGATCACACTTTTGTTTTTCCACGCTTTTGTTATTTGGCCCCAAAGCAAGGGGCATCTGATCCTGGCTTCGGGGCCCCGCTCACAGTGATGGATGGAGGGGATCCCCAGTATGTCCTCAGTGGCCTGGGAGAAGGAAGAGGAGGCAGGGGCCCCTATGTCAGGAGACAAAGGCCCCAGTGACAGCAGTCACACAGCTGAGGCCCCGGGGAAGAGCCCTGAGATAGGGGCCCTTGACAGCTGACACCAGTACATATTGGATATGAAGTGTATGAATGGTTGAGTTGCTTAGTGGGTATAATGGGTCTTTGTTAGGGGTAGTAGTGTAACTGTTAAACAGAGGAAGACGTTTCAAATTAGTATAAAAAAATACGGCTATATGGTAGAGTTTAGTTTTAAAATTAAGAATTTGCGCGGTTTAAGTGTTAAAGTATAGACAGTGTAGGCAGAAAGTCATTAGAGTCTGTGAAGTTGAACTATTGCGTTAAGGTCAAGAATCCTTACGCAACATTCCTTGCAGACAGGTCGGTTGGCTAGCTAGCATGGAACATGATGTCTGCCCTCCCCCTTTCCGCCAAATCCAAAGCATTGTTCTGCCAGCCTGGGGGCCAGAGGCTAGGCCCCCACACCAGGGGCCCACACTCACCACCAAGAGAAAACATCCCCATTTCAGATGGCCCCCGGGGGGGGGGGGGGGGGGGGGGGGTGACCCCTGACATCTCTGGTATATCCCCCCCCCCCATACGTCTGGTGTCACTGTAACAGAAGCGCGTCCGAGTGCGCCCCGCCTGATGACTATGATGTCATCCACTGAGCAGTGAAGCGTGGTAGTGTTGGCATCTCAACTGAACATTCTTCCTCCTCTGGTGATGATGAGCTATCCTGACCACGTCATTAACCGACCCCCCCCCCCCCCCCACCACCATCACCACCATTGTTGACGAGGAACAAGAGGAGATCTTACTGGTTGAACCCCTCCCACCCCCACCACCACCACCATCACCCCTCCTGGCCTCAGCTCAAGGGCAGAGATGCCAGAGATGTGGTCAGGGGTGTTGCATGATGTCATGACGGATGAGGGAGATTCGATTTGAAATGGAAAAGAACGGTCGGGATGAGTCAAAAGAAATGGGATGACCCGTCCCTTCACTCCATTTTGATTCCCTTTTTCCTTCCCCCTCTTTACTGCCTCCCTTTTCCGCCGTCCATCACAAGGCTCTTTGAGATCTATCTCCTATCATCTCCTATCACCCCCCTCCCCCCGAAACTACAAATAGTTAACAAGAGCGCCCCCGAGTGGCGTCCTCACAGAAAGACTCCTTTTTTCCCAAGTTCCTTTCTGCTCGGTTAGCCAACATGTGGCAGCCAGCTGGGCGAGCCACTTTGACACCCTCGCTCTGAGACGACGCTCGGAGGAGCCATCCATCAGCACAGCACGGATACTTCGTGTGTAAACAAGCTGGCCACCTCAGCATGAGGAAGCTAAGGAGGATTGTTTTCTGGTCTTCCAAGTGTCCCGGTGTTTTTGAAATTGTGCCTGGCTGGTGAATTCGGCCCTGCATTGAGAGAAGTGTGTGCCGTCGAGCCAAGGCTTGCTGGTGAAGTTGCACTGAGGCACACGTGGTTAGACTGACAGTGTATGTGTCAGTGTCAGTGTCAGTGTCAGTGTGTGTGTGTGTCGGCACATTAGCAAACAGTGGAGAGTGACACGGTCAACCGGTAGGCCATCGTGTCACAGGAATTCACAGGACGTCACGGGAAGTCCAACGAGTCCAGAGCGCTATAGAGATAACCTCGACCTCTCGTTTTCCCCCGCTCTTGAAGCATTGTAAAAACAGCACGTGTGTGTGCGCGCGCGAGCGAGAGAGGGAGTGAGCCAGGAGTTGTTTATGTTTCAGAACATTTCCCCTAAATTCTTTCTTCACTTCCTTTGGCCAGATGTAATCTACTCCTCTGCATCCGCGCTCCCAATCCCGCCTATGTGCGCCTTGCGCAGAAGTCGGAATATTTACTTCTAGTGCGACCGTCCTAATTCGACCGATCCACCGAGGTCAACAAACTCTTTAAGTGGCCTCTATTGCAAAAGCATGCTCTTACCGAACACAACACAGCTGTTATGTACAAATTGGGACATAATGAATGCCGTCCACGACCATCTTCAGCCCGAAGAAGAGGAGGAGGAGGACGGACGATGTTAAGCCAACACGCTTTGTCCTCGATCCGTTATACGCAAGAATTATGCAATATGTGCTTCTGAGGAATTTTCCGATTCAGGTTTTCCAGATGCAATAAAAAGGGGATTTGAGTTAAGCTAAGCCCTGTAAAAATGGAAGGAGGGGGGGGGGGGGGGGGAGTTATATGGATAACCCAGGTGATTTATGAAGACTGTTTGATGGTTTGGTGTTACTCTTCGTCTACCTGCAACCCTGACCCATATTTCACACGTTGGGGAACCCAACTCAGTGCACCAATAAGCAACGAGCAGCTTAGAAAAGTTGGCTTTCCGTGACTAAACCCCACAGCTGGTAGGTGGACTATTTCAAAAGGACTAAACTCAAGGCCAGACTTCAACTGGGACTTCAGGAACAGGATCAGAGAGAGAACGCAGCTGTCCTCTTCGGACGGAGAGACAGAATAAGGACGATTCTCGAGATGCAATAGATAGTACAGCTGGTACTTGAATTACTAGCGCAATAACTTTTTGTCTCTATTTGTGATTTGACAGTTGGACTAGAGCACAATCCTCTGTCAACAGACATCTTAGAATCGGGAGGTTGCACACTTCAAACTCAAAGTTTTCCAGTGTGAGTAGTTTTTGTTAACATCATTGTCAACAACAAAACAACAACACAGTCAGTCAGCCACCTAAACAGCGCATAGTAGGCCTACCAAAAACACGTGTAGTCATGCATTTCTCTCTAATACCCTTCTGTGAAACCCACAGACTCAGGGTTTTGCCTTCTGCGGTCTGGACACACTCAATAGAAACGCGGCCGAGGTGTTTATGACGTCAGCGTTAGCACTTAGCGACCAGAGAGAGGGGCAACACGGTGGAAACCTGAGGTGCGAAGAGAAGTCTGTGGCCAGGGCTTTCTGGTATCACATAGTGGGTTACGGCGCAGGGTGACGCTACAGACGCTACAGACGCTAAAGTCTTAGCGTGGCGAAGCGATGACGTCATCATTAAATGGAACGTATTTGTTCGGCCAGTCGTCGGCCTCTCTTTTTCTTTTGCGTTCCTGTGACATCCTTGAGAACGTCCCCCGGCGCCTGTGGGTCGAGGTCACCACAGGGCCAAACACTGACGTATTGCCTTCAGCGGGGCTGCTACGCTAACTCTGCTATGCTAACTCTGCTACGCTAACTCTGCTACGCTAACTCTGCTAGGGATGCAGCAGAAAGACCTCTATTTATTGAAGTCGACCGGATGCTTTGATTCCTTTTTGGAAATTTTTTGTTTTATTTGTAATTTGTTCTTTTTTTTTTTTGCACTTCAAAAGAACAACTTGGAGCCGGACGCCCAAAACAATTAGGAAGTGTTGGCCCCTTTAAACACGGCACGCTCCGACGAGAGACAGCATACAACCCACGTCGACGGCCCAGCACTCCGGCCAGCGGAGAAACAGCCGCCGCACGCCTCGCGTCCGCTTCCAAATCGAGGCCGAACGGGATGGTTACGCGTCCGAGGAAAGAAACAGAGAGAGCGGGACGGTTTGACAGAAGCTCGGGAGTAGAACCAGACCGGTCACAAGAGATAGACGGAGAGGAACGATAATGAAAGATAAAGCGAGAGGGTTCGCAGGGAGAGACGACGTGGAGCTCTCAAAGGATGGACGACAGCAGGGAAGGAAGGAAGGAAGGAAGGAAGTGGAGAAGGGGGGGGGGGGGAAAGGACATAAATGTAAGCAACAGCCAGACGAGAAAGATCAGATGGGAAGAGGCTGTGGTGTCTGTTGGAGGGGCATCGGTGCTCATGACTGTGATGGAAGACAGCGCTGTCGGCAAGCAGGGCCACAGATCTCCTTCTGTTGGCATATGGTTTAAGAAGAGAGAAGAACTTGCCAAGACCATCTCTCAAATAAATTATCATCAACTGGACTCTCCACCACTTAAAGGGGTTTTGAGTCGCGCACACACACACACACACACACACACACACACACACACACACACACACACACACACACACACACACACACATGCACAAAGTGCGTTGAGTTTAGTAGTTGTTGACTATTACCACTTCTCAGGGTGGGTGTGTTCATTTCTTTTCTTTTACTTGCTTGGGGGTAGGTTTTTCACAGCAAGAGTGTCCCCACTTGTTTTGAGATCCCCCCCTAACAAAATGTTGAAATGAAAAATGAATGAACAATGAAACGTTTGTCTCTTTGTTTGCAACTCGAACTATTACTCATTTTAAAAAGTTGTGCTAGTATGAACTATAAGCCACGTTGTTAGGGCCCACATATTCGTTACAAACTTTGTACTTCCTGTCCACCTTTATACGATTCAGTTGGAATGGAAAAATATGGTAAAAAGCTGGGGGGAAAAAAGATATTTGTCATAAACTATACAAACGTGACTCTGTTTTTCTCTATCTCCTTGGCTCATGGCTCACAGAGCACTTTCCACACTGAAAAACAAACCCGTCCACCTGTTGAACGTACGTCTCCTTGGTTTGTCTGCTGACGTCACGAACGAAACGTCCAGGAATCAAAGACTGAGGAATGTAAAAGAAAAAGGAAAAAATAAAATAAAAAAAAGAGGCAGATGGGCAATATAACCACTTTCAACTTTATTCGTTTATCTGGTTTCGTAGACATATGACGTTGTTTGATAAATCCCTTTTCAAACGCGCATTCTTAGAAGTGAGGACGTTTGATTGTTGAACACAGCCGGGAACACTTTTGAAATAGCACACCATAGATCTATAAGAAAGAGACGTGGGAATGATTCAGAAATCAAGCTGCCTTTTAAACACGGGACAGTCCAATCCAACCCAGGTAGAGCTCGCTCCCTTGTGGGCTGTCACCAAAAACTAGGCATTACCAATTCAATTCAAACTGCTAATTTATTTATTGTTTATTGTTTATTAAATTTATTGGCATGGGAAACGTACATTACAATGCTAAAGCACACAAACTACAATTAAATACAAAAATAACCTTAAACAAATGTATAGACGAAAACACATTACAATACAAATAAAATAAATGTGTATACAGTGAAAAGTACTAGACTGTTAGTGTATTTGCAAGTTTAGTTTTGGTTATGTTGCTCTCTGCAGGACGTGACTGAAACTGCACGATATATTTATTGTGCTGAAATAAACGCTGTGTTGCCCTTACGAGCCACCAGGGGGCAGCTCTGAAAGTAGGCCAGCCAACACATTTATCAAGAGACCTTTCTTAGCTTCAGCTCTCTCTCTCTCCCTCTCTCTCCCTCTCTCTCTAACTTTCCTTTTTGCTCTTCGGTTCCTTCTCAATGTCGTTTAATTCACTTCATCTAAGTCTAATACACAACAAACGTTTCACCAGCGTAGAAAAGAACGAAGACATATGGACTGCATATAATAAAAAGCGAAACGCAAGACCAAACGCAAAAGTAATTGAAAGAAGCAATTACACGCCACAACAGTCTTTAGCTATAACTCTACGCTGGTCATTGCTTTGATGCAGAAGGCCTCATAAATTGATATACAAACCAGACATTAAACACACTGACCACACTACTAGCAATATTCATGGGTTTCCTGTACGTATATGTTGGCAGAAACCTCTCCTTCTGTCTCTCTCTCCTTGTCACTCCATCCCAACCACTGGCTCTCTCCATCCGTTCCATATTTTCATTTTTTCCTCCACACCTTCCTTATCTCTCCTCCATCGTCTTCCCCATTACTCTTCTTTCCCACATTCATCCTCTCCATCCCATATATATATATATATGTCTCTCTCCCCCCCCCCCATCTCTCCCTCTCTCTCCCTCTCTCTCTCTCTCTCTCTCAGGGGTCATCTGTGTAGTTGACCCTAAGGCACAGTTAGCTCCATATCCTGAGGATATGCATAGCAATGTGTGCTAGCCACCTGTGTGGCAATGTACGCTAGCCAAATGTATAGAAGGGTTTCACACGATGTCACGCACATTACAAGCCGCCATCTAGGTGCTTTTTCACCATTATAATAAAAAGAATAACTGCTTGCTAGGTTATTCTGGAATTTCTGGTCAACAAGTACCAAAATGGCGAGCTAACACATTGATTGGAACCCTACTATAGCAATGCATCCTAGTCGCCTGCTGCTAGACCTGTGCTCGACACAGGTTCACTCACTGAATGCGAGTGTGCCTGTGCACGTTGATCACACACACACACACACACACACACACACACACACACACACACACACACACACACACACACACACTTACATGCAACCGGGAAAGCTTGCAGACGTGCACACTGTGCTGAGTGGACAGGGTGAGGCGGTAATGACTAAAGCAGAGCTGATTGGAAGGCCCCGCCCACAACAGGAAGAGCCAATGACTCCACACATCTTAATGGGAGAAACAGGTAAGTGCGTGTGCGTGTGTCTGCATGTGTGTGAGTGCCTGCGTGTGTGTGTGTGTATGTGTGTGCCTGTGTGTGGGTGAGTGCCTGCGTGCGTGTGTGTGTGTGTGTGTGTATGTGTGTGCCTGTGTGTGTGTGTGTGTGTGTGCCTGTGCGTGTGTGCGTGTGTGTGTGTGTGTGTGTGTGTGTGTGTGTGTGTGTGTGTGTGTGTGTGTGTGTGTGTGTGTGTGTGTGCATGTGAAAGCATGACGGTGGGGATTCCTTCTTTACAAGGTAATGATGGGAAACAATTGTGGGATAGGGTGTGAGCAACACCCTGCTGAAAAAGACATTATGAAAGAGAGAGGTAGAGAGAGAGAGAGGGAGAGAGAGAGAGAGAGAGAAACAGAGAGAGAGAGAGAGAGAGAGAGAAACAGATAGAGGTAGAGAGAAACAGAGAGGTAGAGAGAGGTAGAGAGAGGTAGAGAGAAACAGAAAGAGGTAGAGAGAGAGAGAGAGAGACACAGACAGACAGACAGACAGACAGACAGACAGACAGACAGACAGACAGACAGACAGACAGACAGACAGACAGACAGACAGACAGACAGACAGACAGACAGAGGTAAAGCAGAGAATGTGAGTGTTCTAACAGGTTTAAATTAAGGGCTCAAACGGAAGGGTTTAAAAACACATTTTGACCTAACTGCATGAACCTGGTAGCATACTGCTTTGCTAGCACCACCAAAGAAAGGAGCCTTTTGTGCCGGTCAATAACTGACTGATTATATATTGCTGTACGTTACTATAGCGATCGCAGAGTACACATACATGACACCCGGGTGCAAATGGGAACGCTTTTACGCTAGCACACACGCAAGACACACACACACACACACACACACACACACACACACACACACACACACACAGTCATGGATGCTCGCAAGCGGTCGTTGCTATCAAAGCTCCCATTGTTCTCCACCTCCTTATCACTTCCCCCCTCCTCCTCCTCCTCCTCCTCCGCCACTGCTGTTCCTCCTCTTCCTGTACTCCTTTTTACCTGGCCTTATCTGCTCCCCCTTTCATCTCAACACACACACACACACACACACACACCGCCGAGCACTGCCAGACAAAGAGGAGAGAGGGGGAGGAGGAGGGGGGATGAAGGTGCCTTGGGTACAGGAAAGGAGCGGAGGAGGAGAAAAGGAGGAGAGGAGGTAAGGAGATGGAGGGGGGAAGGAGGAGGAGAGATGAGGAGGTTCATGGGGTACAGGAGAGGAGGAGGAAGGGGGAGGAGAAGGGACAGAGGAGAGGAGGGAGGGAGAGGTGAGATGAAGGTGTTTGGGGTGCAAGAGGAGATGTAGGGAGAGAGGGGGGTGGATGGAGTGGGGGGAGAGGATGGGAGGGGGGGAGAGGATGGGGGGGGGGAGCGAGAGCTAAGAGAGCGCCGCCCCGGTCCTTATCTGGGTGTGTGCGTGCACATGCACGCACACACCCAGATTCAAATGGACACACACACACACACACACACACACACACACACACAGGGGCCTTTGTTTGGCAGCGTTGCAGCGGGGCCCCTGTGATCATTGAGGCCGGGCTCCTCTGCAAAGGAGCACTCATCTTCCTCCTCTCATCTTCCTCCTCTCCTCTTCTCTGCTCTTTTGCTTTCCTCTGTGCTTTTACTGTCAGCGGGAGAATAAAAAATGGAGAGCCACCTCCCTTTATTGGAGCCGGTGTAGCGTAGCTTGTCTGTAGCTTCAAAGTCGCCGTTCAAATTGAAATAAACCTTTTTATGACTTTGTTAGCTTGTTTCCACTGTCATATTAATCACGTATTCAACCAGAAAAATCAAAAAATTAAAACCGCTCAATACATTATTTTCCCTTTCAATCTAATATATTTATCTTCCTCTACAGTTAAACGTTTTATTCGTAGTTATTTGTCTGAGTAACTTATGTAAAGTCACTCTCAACGAATGATGTGATTTAATGTTTCCCCTCCCGTCATATCAAGTCTGCCAAGGGCTTGAAGTTGAGGTTAAGTGTGACCCAACATTACAAACTTTTTGAAACATTTGTAAAAGTTTTGTCCCGTAAATCACCTCCCACTGACATTTGTATATTGAAACAGTGACAGCGATCTACTGAAGCACACGCTTTTTGTGCGTGTATGTACATGTGTGTCTGTGTTTGTGTAAGCATGTGCATGCATGTGCGTGTGTGTGCGTGTGCGTGTGTGTGTGTGACCATGAGTGGCCAAAACGCACCAGAGAAGGTATTCCAAAATGTTTTGAGCTCCGCTAAGGCTTGTTGCCGTGCCAACCCCTGCATATTCCCTGAGTTCCCGCTGTCCATCAAGACGGACAGGAAGTGACATCGGTAGGAATGTGCGAAGGAGCCCCTACCACCGATATATGTGGCTGTATCTCCCCGTTCCCCGACATCTCCTGACCCCCGACCTTTGATCTCGACCTCTGACAGAACAAGTTTTCAGTTTGGACCGCAAAATGCCCCCGAGCGCAAACAAGGGAGACCCCGTTACGTATTTGGTGTTTCCATGGAAAGTATTTTCCTTTTTCTTCTAAGATTTAGGAGAGACTGATGGGTTATTCCAAGTTACCGAGCACCAAACCCATGAAGAACATTTGGAGACGACGCAGACTTTCAGAGTTGCAGAACAAGTGAAATTTGGTTGCAGGGATGGAGCTGAAAAGGGACTTATTCAGTTTTAAGAAACATGTGTACTTCAAGATGCGGTTTGTGAACGTCACTCTATCCTGTGATTGTTCAGATAAGCGTCTGAGAATCAAATTAATGACATTTTTGCTGTCAAAGACATTTTCTCACAGTATCACTGAGCCAACAGGGAAGATTCATTTGAGAGGTCATCAACTTTTCTTTTTTGAAAGGCTTCTTGAATTACTCTTTGTAGAACAACTTTTTTTAATTATTTTTCAAATTACTTTTGGAATGACCGCAATTTCAAAAGTATCATTCAAAAAGTCCTTTGAATTGATCTTTTACTTTTTCAATGGCTTGATTTGCGATCATAATTCAAAAATGCATTCACAAAGGAATTCTTAGGCTGGATATTCATGCGTGATTGACCTGATGAAATCCAAATGAACTTAATACAAAATCCCGCCAAGCAAAGAACATGTACGGGATTTGGCTACCAACACATGCACTACTCTCCTCCGTGAAAAGTCTTCCTTTTCTTCTTTCTTCCTCTCCGTCCATCAATCTCGGCAAACTGACGGACGGAATGTGTCAGGAATCTCAGGGGTAGAATGTTTGGTGGTGCTTGTTGCCGTGGTGATACGGAAGGTGGTGGTAGTGTGTGTGTGTGTGTGTGTGTGTGTGGGGGGGGGGTCGCATGGAGACTGGCTCCTCTTTCCAGCCCCGTCCTGGTTGGTCGGTTGGTTGGCTGGTTTCTGGAGCAACGAGAGGCAGTGATACAGAGAGGGCTTGCAACGAGGCCCTTTTTTACAAGCCACTTGGAAAGTATGTGTGATGCTAGGAGCACATGGACAAACCATCTCCGTGGAGACGGCTAAATGTTTGGGGTGCGTGTGTGTGTGTGTGTGTACGAACCGTACCTTCATGTGTGTGGGTTGTGTGTGTGTTTCTATGTGTGAAGTGTACCTTCATGTGTGTGGGTTGTGTGTGTGTGTGTCTATGTATGAACCGTACCTTAATGTGTGTGGGTTGTGTGTGTGTGTATGTACGAACCGTACCTTCATGTATGTGGGTTGTGTGTGTGTTTCTATGTGTGAAGTGTACCTTCATGTATGTGGGTTGTGTGTGTGTTTCTGTGTGAAGTGTACCTTCATGTATGTGGGTTGTGTGTGTGTTTCTGTGTGTGAAGTGTACCTTCATGTGTGTGGGTTGTGTGTGTGTTTCTGTGTGTGAAGTGTACCTTCATGTGTGTGGGTTGTGTGTGTGTTTCTATGTGTGAAGTGTACCTTCATGTGTGTGGGTTGTGTGTGTGTTTCTGTGTGAAGTGTACCTTCATGTGTGTGGGTTGTGTGTGTGTTTCTGTGTGAAGTGTACCTTCATGTGTGTGGGTTGTGTGTGTGTTTCTATGTGTGAAGTGTACCATCATGTGTGTGGGATGTGTGAGTGTGTCTATGTGCGAAGTGTACCTTCATGTGTGTGGGTTGTGTGTGTGTGTATCTTCATGTGGGTTCATCCACGGGAGAGTTTATCTTCAATGTGTGTGCGTTTGCGGCAGCACAAGTGTGTGTGTGTGTTTGTGCATACACAAATTTACCTTCATATGTGCGCGTGTTTGTGATTGTACCATTGCGTGTGTGTGTATTGGTACACCTTAATGTGTGCATTTGTGTGTTTCTGCGTGTACGAATATACCTACATGAGTGTGCGTGCGTGCAAGTGCGTGTGTGTCCTAGCATGTGTGTGTGTCTGAGAGTAGGTCCAGGCGGGGCGATGATGTAATCGGTATGTTTGATGTTTTCACCTCTGACCCGGTGGGGTAACGGGAACCCTGTCTCCATGGCGACCGGGCCACATGGCAGCGTTGGAAAGTGCAGTTTGACCTTTCCTGACCCCAGGTTGCTCGTAAACACACATGGATGCGATGATATCATCCCCGCATCTCTACCCAGCGACCATCTCTGTGTTTATGTCACGTCAGCCGGTGAAATGATCCGGGGAGCGAGTCACGTGCACGGTCACATGCACAACAAGTGGCAGCCATGACCGTCTGTTTGTGAGGCTCACGTGTAAGAGACTAGCGTGTAGTTCCTCTAACGGCCTTTAGGTGGTTCACAGTAGAGACTAGCATGTAGCTCCTCTAACGGCCTTTAGGTGGTTCACAGTAGAGACTAGCATGTAGCTCCTCTAACGGCCTTTAGGTGGTTCACAGTAGAGACTAGCATGTAGCTCCTCTAACGGCCTTTAGGTGGTTCACAGTAGAGACTAGCATGTAGCTCCTCTAACGGCCTTTAGGTGGTTCACAGTAGAGACTAGCATGTAGTTCCTCTAACGGCCTTTAGGTGGTTCACAGTAGAGACTAGCATGTAGCTCCTCTAACGGCCTTTAGGTGGTTCACCGCTGCTAGTTTCAGTATTGTTGCAAGAATGGCGACACTCCACAGAAGGCCCGTTCACACCCTTCACAACAGTCGTGTGTAAAACCAACCGGTGACGTCAACGGCGTGATGCCCGTCCGTCGGGGCTTTCAGCAGCCAGAGAGGTACGGAGACATCTCGGCTATCGCCGGGGTCAAAGAGTAAAAAGCCCCGGCTTGAACTCCGTGGACTGGCGGTAAGACCTGCCATGCATCAATACGGGGACCTGGAGATCCACTACAGCCGCTGAACAAACACTCAGAGGTTTGAGCCGGATGCTAACGCCGAGATAAGAGTGTGGGAGGAAGAGCAACACAGGCCGGTCCCTATCCTTGCTGTTGTAGTAGTAGTAGTGGTGGTAGTGGTGGTAAGAGTAGTAGTGGTGGTAAGAGTAGTAGTGGTGGTAAGAGTAGTAGTGGTGGTAGTGGTAGTAGTGGTGGTAGTGGTAGTAGTGTTAGTAAGAGTAGTGGAGGTAGTGGTAGTAGTGTTAGTAAGAGTAGTGGTGGTAGTGGTGGTAGTGGTGGTAGTAAGAGTAGTAGTGGTAGTAAGAGTAGTAGTGGTGGTAGTGGTAGTAAGAGTAGTAGTGGTGGTAGTGGTAGTAGTGTTAGTAAGAGTAGTGGAGGTAGTGGTAGTAGTGTTAGTAAGAGTAGTGGTGGTAGTGGTAGTAAGAGTAGTGGTGGTAGTGGTGGTAGTAAGAGTAGTAGTGGTGGTAGTGGTGGTAGTAAGAGTAGTAGTGGTGGTAGTGGTAGTAGTGTTAGTAAGAGTAGTGGAGGTAGTGGTAGTAGTGTTAGTAAGAGTAGTGGAGGTAGTGGTAGTAGTGTTAGTAAGAGTAGTGGAGGTAGTGGTAGTAGTGTTAGTAAGAGTAGTGGTGGTAGTGGTGGTGGTAGTGGTGGTAGTGGGGGTGGTAGTGGTGGTAGTGGTGGTAGTGGTGGTAGTGGTGGTAGTAAGAGTAGTGGTAGTAGTGGTAGTAAGAGTAGTAGTGGTGGTAGTGGTAGTAGTGTTAGTAAGAGTAGTGGAGGTAGTGGTAGTAGTGTTAGTAAGAGTAGTGGTGGTAGTGGTAGTAAGAGTAGTGGTAGTAGTGTTAGTAAGAGTGGTGGTGGTAGTAAAAGTAGTAATAGTAGATGTGTTAGGAGTAGTAGTGGTAGTAAGAGTACTAGAAGTAGTGGTGGTAGTAGTAGTAACAGTAGTAGTACTACTAATATCCTAGTAGGAATAGTAATAGTTGGACTAGCAGTAGTAGTTGAAGTAGGAGTATAATCACAGTAGATCAGATTAATGTTCAGTGATGCATATAATTGCTAAGAGAAGTCACGTACACAGACAAAACCTGCATCAGCGTGTGCGCACACACACATTACAAACTTGCAGGAGCGTGTGTGTACCCATACACACACACACACACACACACACACACACACTACTCTAATCGCTACCTGTGATAAACCAACAGAAAATTGTCCGCGATTCAACCTCTTCCCAGAAAGTCTGAAAGGCATGTTTACACACACACACACACACACACACACACACACACACACACACACACACACACACACACACACACACACACACACACACAAATTGATTATTCGTAACAAGGTATTCGTTCACCTTAAAAGACAACCCTTGAGGTGAGCACAACCACACACATTTTAAATGAATCAATCAATATCACTAATCAACAATCAATAATAAAATATCATTGCAAAATGCAGAGAGAGAGAGAGAGAGAGAAAGAGAAAGAGAGCGAGAGAGAGAGAAAGAGAAAGAGAGCGAGAGAGAGAGAAAGAGAAAGAGAGAGCAAGAGAGAGAGAGCGAGCGAGAGCGAGAGCGAGATAGAGAGAGAGAGAGAAAGAGAAAGAGAGCGAGAGAGAGAGAGAGAGAAAGAGAAAGAGAGCGAGAGAGAGAGAAAGAGAAAGAGAGAGCAAGAGAGAGAGAGCAAGCGAGAGCGAGAGCGAGATAGAGAGAGAGAGAATGGCCGTTCTTGTGTTGCTCTTTCGAGCCATGTTGGCGATCCTGGTGACAAAGTGCTAAAGTTTGTGCTGTTCAAACACACCGTGCTCTGCGAGGGGGGAATGTAGGGAGTGTCAGCCTGACCTGCACACACCCACCCACCCACCCACACCTACCTTCCCTACCCACCCTCCCTCCCTCCCTCTTCAGGTGGACCACGGGGGGTACAGTGAACAGTACATTAAGGGTCCAAGTGTGTGCATGTGAGAGATAAAGGGGGAGATGTGTGGCACAGCGATGTGCGCGATTACAGGGCATACGTGCGCCCTCTTATACGCATGGTACAGGTCAGGAATGTACTGATCGGACCCATAACACGGGTGGTATCTGACGTCCTGTCAAGACAGAAGCGGTGGGGTGGGGGGGGGGGGGGGGGGGGGGGGGGGGGGGGGGGGGGGGGGGGGGGGGGGGGGGGGGGGGGGGGGGGGGGGGGGGGGGGGGGGGGGGGGGGGGGGGGGGGGGGGGGGGGGAGGGGGCGGCTGTCAATTGTAGGTGGGTGTCGGGGGTGGGGGAGTATTACCTGGAAACAGAGCTACTGTTTGTCTCACACCCGAGTGCTTCTACTCCCTGACTAGAGGTTCTGTCCCCCCCCCTCTGTTCCCCCCCCCCCCCCCGGACCTGTTGGCATCCTTGAGCAAGCTTCTTAATGAACTTAAAGGTGAAGTAGGTGGTGTAGAATTTTGTGGCATCTAGCGGAACGGACTTGGCAAAAATGGAAGATCATTTTCATTAGTATGTTTCAATTGGTGTATAATCCCGTGAAAATAAGAATTGTTGTGGTTTCGTTGCCTTAGAATGAGCCCTTTATATCTACATGGGGAGCGGGTCCTCTTCCACGGAGGCCGCCATGTTGCACCGCCATGTTTCTACAGTAGCCCAGAACGGACAAACGGCTCGCTATCTTACTTGTAAGCTATGATCTATAGTTTTACAGACTAAATAACTAAACACAGTTTATGAATCAAAGCACTTCATCGCTTGACACTTTGCTACTCTTGACGCTGTGGTAGCCGATGACATCATGCACCTTGAATGAGTTGCTTTCAATAAAAGCGTCAGCTGGACGACTAAATAGTGATATCCCTGCTTTTATTTTCCCTCGCCTTAAACGACAGGGAAATCATTCCGCCTGATGGGGAATGCCACAATTGTGCTGCTCGCAGACGTTGCCGGGGTTTGTAGAGGATCTCTCCTCATGCACGCTGCACATATCGTAAATACCTCTTACCCACAATGCACTGCGTACACAATCTAGCAGACGTTACAACCGCACATTTCCATTCAATTCTCATTCGATTTGGATGTAAAAATATCGAATAAACAGAAGTTTGATAGGCCACATGTTGTCGAATCAATGGATTGTGGAAAAGGGAACGCCACAGCGTCTTCTGGAGTCCTGTTGCCGTAGCAACGTGGTGTACACAGCCTTGTATATCCTTCTGTACGACGTTGTTCCCAGAATGCCTTGTGCTTAGCTCAGCTATACCTGGCAGGAACACACACACACGCCACCCTGGTGTTACACAGACACACCCACTCACCCCTGCCCCCCCCCCCCCGCCCCCGGACTCTTCTTCTACTCTCACCCTGGTCAGCAATAAGCTATTTTTGCCCAATGACAGACTCACACATATGCACAAATATACATACACACAACACATGCAGAAATATACATACAGCATGCACATTACACACACACATATGCAGAAATATACATACAGCATGCAAATTACATACACACATATGCACAAATATACATACAGCATGCACATTACACACACACACACACACACTACACAAATTTGCACAAACATATAAACAGCTTGCCCATCACACACACACACACGCAAACAACACACACATATACACAAACTTACAGCACACACTCCTACAATATAACCACACAGAAACAAACAATATAAATAAAATACACGCATATACATAAGCATACAGCATGCACACTAACATACACACACACCCAAACACACAATATGGGACAAACACACACATACTTGCAGTACTCATGCTCTCTCTCTCTCACACACACACACACAATATGGGACAAACACACACATACTTGCAGTTCTCTCTCTCTCTCTCTCTCTCTCTCTCTCTCTCTCTCTCTCTCTCTCTCTCTCCTCCCTCCCTCCCTCCTACACTTCAAACGGACTGTCCTGGCCCGGCAGACATTCCACACCGAGCAGTGAGCTCTTTGAAGCACACGCCGTGAACGCCGCCCAGAGTGGCGCAAAAGTCTATAAGGACCTCATCAGCACCCTCGCCGCCGCCGCCACCACCACCACCACCACCACCACCACCACCACCACCACCACCACCACCACCACCACCCCACCCACCCTCCGACCACCGATCACCCTGTGAAGCCCAGCTTCACAACCTGCTGTCAAATACAACCCACCCAACACACACCACACATACACACACACATACACACACACACCCGCCTCATCAGAAGCCCAAGACAATGGCCTTTTGGTGATGGAGAGCGAGAGAGAGAGCGAGAGCGAGAGAGCGAGAGCGAGAGAGCGAGAGCGCGAGAGCGAGAGAGAGAGAGCGAGAGAGAGAGCGCGAGAGAGAGCGAGCGAGAGCGAGCGAGCGAGAGAGCGAGAGAGAGAGCGAGAGAGCGAGAGAGAGCGAGAGAGCGAGAGAGACCGAGAGAGCGAGAGAGACCGAGAGAGAGCGAGAGAGACCGAGAGAGAGCGAGAGAGTGAGAGAGCGAGAGAGAGCGAGAGAGAGCGAGAGCGAGAGAGAGCGAGAGCGAGAGAGAGCGAGAGAGAGCGAGAGAGAGCGAGAGAGCGAGAGCGAGAGAGAGAGAGAGAGAGCGAGAGAGAGCAAGAGAGGGGGGCTGCTAGAGGGGGGGGATGCTAGTTGTTTTTATTCCCATGCTTTGACGGTTGTCCAACATGCAGAGCAATAACACACAAAGTCCAAAAACTGACTCGACCAAAAGCTGTGAGGATCGACCGTTAACGTGTTGCATAATTGTACTGGTTGCCATGGTGTGTGTGTATGTGTGTGTGTGTGTTCTTGCATGCATACATGCAAGTGAGAATGTTGACGTGAATGTGTTGGTGTTCATGAATCCATGCGTTTGAGCGCAAGCGCATATACGTTTGTGTGTGTGTTGGCGTCATTGTGTGTCTAAGTGTTTGTGTTACACACACATGCATGTGTGGGGTTGTGTGTGTGTGAATGCATGCATGTGAGCGTAAATTCATATTAGTGTATGTGTGTATGTGTGTGTGGATGTGTATGTGTGTGTGTGTGGATGTGTATGTGTGTGTGAACAACACACACATACAAACACGTCATTCCTACATGTGAATTCTGACACTTAATTTACCCTGGTAATACACTGTGGATTCTGAGAAAAGCCTTCCCATGATGCAATGTGTGCCTAGAACATTGCCACGGCAGCGTCAAACAATGGTTATTTAAGTAATTATTAAGGAACAGGAGTTATTCCTTCGAACTGGCGGTTGAAAGTAACTTATTGTGTTTCCACACACACACACACACACACACACACACACACACACATACACACCCTGTTTCTTTATATGTCGTGTACGTGGGAATTATCTTGCGGAAAATCCCAATCAAGCAATGAATGACTCACTGAGTGGGCTCTTTAGAAAAATGACAGATTCATTTTTCTGACTCATTTTCATAAGTCAGATGTTCTGTCGAAAAATATCGAACGAATTGTAAAAAAAAAGAAAAAGGGAAAGCCCAACTGGCGCTGAATTTCGCCTTCCTCCAGTGTCGTCTCCGTCACTGCGGTAATCACTCACATACACCCCCCCCCCCCCCCCCCCCCCCCCCCCCCCCCCCCAAGAAGGACGACTCGCTTCCTTCTTCCTGTGGTCTGGTTTGAGGTCTGGTCTCGTTGGTGGACATGTGGTTGTCGTTCATGTGATTGTTGTGTGTGCACCCCCCCCCCCCCCACCCCCCCCCCCCAAAGTGTGGACGTCCACCGGCTATTATGTCTGGAGTCTGCTTTGACCGCCGCTGTTTTCCCTCAGGTCCTCCCTCTCACCCTCACACACACACACACACACACACACACACACCCAAACACACCACAAAAACAAGCTACCTACGCACAGCCGCTAATCCCAAAGTTGTGTTGTTGGTGTGTTTTGGGGTCTGGTCACGAACCCAATGGGCCGCAGTACTGTGTGCTATTCATCTGCCTGTAGTGTCTGCCTTCTGCGCTGTCCTGCAACGGTTTCCTGTATCCTGCCGTTCGACCGCCACTACACGGTTCATCCGAAAGGCCCAGAGTGTCAAGTCCACGTCGTGTAGGCCTTCATTTCTATGCATGTTTGTTGACTTGAATCGTTTTTTTGGGGTAATGTCATTGTTTTCATTCACGTTTGAATTATTTTAACTGTGCTTTCGTAAGCATCTTTTCCCATTTGTATCCGTAACATTTGCATCTTGCACAGTGTCACACTGTGCTTGATACCCTCACCCTATGACACCCACAGAAGAACAAGGAAAAAGCCAATAACCCAGAGGGGAGAAACCTTGAGAAGGAACCCAGAAGAGGGATCCCTCCTTCCAGGGGAAGACAAAAAGATAAGAGATTCAGATGAAAGACAAAGCAAACTTAAACCTTGCCCTCCATTTTTGTTCTGGATGTTTTTAGATAAGAGAGCAAGATAGAGAGCAAGGTGTGCGACCATCTACACACACATGCCATGCCATGCCATGTCTCTCTCTGTCCCCCACTCTCTCTTTTCTACTCACCATTTCTTCCTCTCCTCTCTCTCTATCCTTCTACCGTCTATTGCTCTCTCTCTCTCTCAATCACTCTTTCAATTTATTTCTTACTCTTTCGCCTTCTCTCCATTGCTTATTCTCTCTCATCTCCCTCTCCCTTCTCCCTCCATTTCTTACTGTCTCTCTGTCTTCATCCCTCATATCTGTTTCCTTCTCTCTTTTCATCCCTCTATCTCTGTTGAACTCTTCATCTTTCTCTCCCCTACTCTCTATGTTGTACTCTCTCACCTCTGCTCTTTTTCTATGTCCTACTCTCTCCCTCCTATTTCCCCTCTTCATCTATCTCTCTCCCCCTACTCTCCCTCTCTCCCCCTCTAGCATGTCTCTGCCACACTCTGTGATTTTATTGCATTATAAGGACGAGGACAGCATGCTGTGGTTTAAGTCTGCAGTAATCACTCTATTATATTACTCCCCAGCATCTTCCAGCCAAACCCACACACATCACTGCTTCCAGGGCCTGGCTGTGTGTGTACGAAATACAATCTGTGTATGTGGCATGCCCTCTTGTGTGTTATGTGGTGTGTCTGTGTGTGTGATTTTGTGTTTAGGTATATGGTGTGTGTGTGTGTGTGTGTGTGTGTGTGTATATTTGTATGTGTGTGTGTGTGTGTGTGTGATTTTGTTTTTAGGTATATGATGTGTGTGTGTGTTTATAATTTGGTGTGTATGTATAGGCTGTTTGTTTCAGTCTGCCTGTGTGTGTGTGTATGTTTGCATGCGTGTTGTGCTTTCGTGTTTAAGTATGTAGCACACGTATGGGCGCCTTTGTGTTTATGGTGTGTGTGTGTGTGTGTGTGTGTGTGTGTGTGTGTGTGTGTGTGTGTGTGTGTGTGTGCGTTATTTGATTCTACATATATTACTTTGGGATTACAATACATTGCCTCCATGTTCAGCTTTGATTGAAGCATGATTACTGGTATCTGGTACGTGTTCATACATTAAGCTACAACACTGGTGTGTTTAGTTTGCATGCAGAGGCGTTTAGCTAGTATGCAGAGCGGTTTAGCTAGTAGCACTATGCGTTTAGGCTAGAATGCAGAGGTATTTAGCTAGCACATAGGAGCATTTAGATAGAATGCCGAGGGGTTAAGCTAGTAGACAGATGCGCTAAGATAGAATTAGGTGGCCTTTAGCTAGTAAACATAGCCTATGCACTAAGCTAGTAGGCATGCATGGAACGTCCCCCCTATTTCACAACTTCCTTCTCTATCTTTCTATCTCTCGCCGTTTTCTCTCAATCCCAGAATGCCCTGTTCCAGACTGCATGTATGTTTCTACTAAACGTTCATAAAACTGATTGATTGCCCTTGTCCACATCTCTCTCTCTCTCTCTCTCTCTCTCTCTCTCTCTCTCTCTCTCTCTCTCTCTCTCTCTCTCTCTCTCTCTCTCTCTCTCTCTCTCTCTCTCTCTCTCTCTCTCCCCTCCCTCCCTCCCTCCCTCCCTCCCTCCCTCCCTCCCTCCCTCCCTCCCTCCCCCATTTTTTGCTTGAGGACAGAGTAACTCTCCGTATGTCTGCATCCCCTATAAGGACCGGTTCACCACTGTGTGTGAAGCATTTTTTATGCCGAGCCTACGCACTTGCTTCCTGTTGTGATGTAATCTGTTGACGGCTAGGCTGCCATCAAGTTGTTGAACAGATAACTGGTGAAAGGTCAGCCCTGATGTGAGTTAGCTCCACGTGGAGTCGCTCTATTCACCCCCATCACAGCCCCCTCGTGGAGTTAGAAAGCAGATGAAGGCGGCAGCGGTGGGGGTGGGGGTGCATTTGAGGTGAAGAGCGACCACCTCCTGCGGCACAAGCCGAAATAGCATTTGGCGTAATCGAATTATCCTGTGTTCCAGTTGATAAGGACGCACCGCAGGGCTCATTTCTAA
Source organism: Lota lota (assembly GCA_026745465.1). Classification (NCBI taxonomy): domain Eukaryota; kingdom Metazoa; phylum Chordata; class Actinopteri; order Gadiformes; family Lotidae; genus Lota; species Lota lota. Next base: position 108,338 of record JACYXH010000726.1, read on the forward strand.
CCGTTCCCAGTCTATGCTGGAACCCAGAGCGGGTCAACTTAAGGTCTCGCTGCGAAACACTCCAATACAAACACCGGTCTTGTCTGAAGCCATCACCCCCATCCTGAAATGTAATTTATACATCCTTATTATGAGGATACCCCCCCCCCCCCCCCCCCCCCCCCTAGCCTGGACACCACATGAATCTGCGAGCTCATGTGCGTCCGGCCCCCCCCCCCCCCCCCCCCCCCTCCCCCCCCTAGAAACCCCAGCGGGAAAAATAAGGCAACGTTTGCGCTAATGGCTAATTGTGAGGGACACCGTGGGCCTGGAGCCGTCGCAGGTCAGGTCCACCGGACTAAGTGTGGAGCCTAACGAGCTGGAAATCTGTCCGCGGCGTCTCCAACTCACCTCACACAGTTTCTCCGGCGGTTTTAAAACAGCCTCCTGTACCGAAAGACCCCCGTTTTGGGGGGGGGGGGGGGGGGGGGGGGGGGGGGGGGGAACAGACTTGTGGTGGAGGTATGTAGAACGGGAAATGGAGGGAGTGTGCGCCGGCTTTTTACACGGGGCCAATCACGGGTGAGGACAGCGGTGACACAGGTGTGACGCACCTGTGTCGTCGGTGGCAACCATCTCCGCCAGGGGCTGCGATGCGGCTGACGCACACGACAAATGTAATTCCACCCAGGACCGGGGACTCATTTGTTGGTGTGTGTGTTTGTGTCTGCTAAGGGTGTGTGTGTGTGTGTGTGTGTGTGTGTGCACCTGTGTGCCTCCAGGCTGCTGTGTGTCTGCGTCTGCATGTGTATGTGTGCCTATGTGCATATTTTTGTATCTTTATTTGTGTGTGTCTTTGTGTGCTTGTGTGTGTGTGTGCGTGCTCGTATGTGTGTCTGTGTGCCCATGCACAATGGGGCTGTGTGTATGCCCATGTGTGAGGGGGTAGGAATATCTGTGCGCCTCTGCGTCTGTGTGTGCGTGTGTGTGTGTGTGTGTGTATGTGTGTGTGTGTGTGTGTGTGTGTGTGTGTGTGTGTGTGTGTGTGTGTGTGCGTGCGTGCGTGTGTGTGTGTGTGCGTGTGTGTGCGTCATTTTGGGGGTGCTGGTTTCTCAGGGTTTTCCCCATCCCTCTGTTATGCGGTTTCCACGTCAACGAGGGGAAATACCCAAACATGGTGTTATTAAGCAATGGCCTGTGTCTTCCACTACTATTAGGGCCCCCCGAATGTTTGTTTGACTCACCCCCCCCCCCCCCCCCCCCTCGTAAAACACCTTGACCCCCGAACCCCCAACTTTCTGACGAACGTCCATTTTATCGAAATACTCACGTACATACGTTGACCGTTTACGGAGCATTTGACTCACCATGGGGGGGTGGGGTGGGGAGGGCGGGGGCGAGGTATATATAGAGCTACCTGGTTGTACTCGTGGTTACCGTAGGAACAAGGGAGGGCCTCCCAGCGGAAGGGGGGGGGGGGGGGTTTGCATTGCACACAGCTGTGGGATTCGACGGAGGGGGTGAGGTGGACAGAGCAGCAGTTGGTGGAGGTGGAGGTGGTGGGGGGGGGGGGGGGGGGGGGGTGTATACAAATTCATAAAAGTGGCCGATCCGGGCGGTTTATGGGGTTTAGTCTTTCTCCAGAAGCTCTTTTCGGACACGTTTGTGACATCGCCGCGTCTCATGTGGTTAATAAGGCAAACGAAACGTACCGGGGATTGATGACGGCGGCGACATCTTTGACGTGAGGGCGGCGGCGCGTCGGATGACAGGTCGGGGGAACGTCTGGACAGCACTGCGAAGAAACGTCTCCATTGTCGGGTGTTGTTGGCCTACGTGACACAGATTGGAACGAAGCCAAAATAAGTGAATCAAACGTCAATAGATGCTTTTCGTATTTATTTACTTGTGTCCCTTTCTAAATTCAACAAGGTGCCGTTTCTCTCTTGCATTCACACCAAAAAAAAAACACAACCCAATACCGGGAATCAGTACAGCTGAGCGCATCACTTTACAGAAACTTTGTCCAATAAAACAATTTATGGCTTTCTGCTGATCTGCAGCTGGCAGGGGCATCACTAATGGCTTTAGAATATGCTTTCTCTGGCCGAGAGAGGGGCAGAGCGAGAGAGAGGGCTGGTGAGAGAGAGGGAGAGAGAGAGACAGACAGACAGACAGACAGACAGACAGACAGACAGACAGACAGACAGACAGACAGACAGACAGACAGACAGACAGAGAGAGAGAGAGAGAGACAGAGATCTGATACAGTATCTATATACTGTATCTATTGACGTTTGCATGATCACTTATTTTGGATTCGTCCCGGCCTTCGTTCCAATCTGTGGCAGATCTGTGTCAAAGAGACCGAGAGAGGTAGAAAAAGAGGTAGAGAGACAGAGACAGAGGTAGAGAGACAGAGAGAGAGAGACAGAGACAAAGAGGTAGAGAGACAGAGAGAGAGCGAGACAGAGAGAGAGAGATAAAGCAGAGAATGTGAGTATAAAAAAAAACGGAATACTGCGACGAACCCTTGATTTATGATCGCAAAAATCGAATGCTCTGCGTGGCTTTTTAGCTTCTTCTCGGGCTCAAAGCGGTGCGATGCTGCAATATATGCCAAGAAATGTTGACATCATCTCAGGCTCGGTGAAACCATTGCCAGAGCTTCTGAAGCCGAAATCCCACGCCTGTGCCAGCGGACGGTCGCCAGCCAAGCGCCAGCTGACTTACGGAATCCTTTTACATTAGCCTAGCTAAACACGGCCGCTAGCCAAGGAGCTTGTGTCCAATGTCAAGGCTAATGCTAATTTCAGTGCTAAACATGCCTAGCCCACCCAGTCAGAGAAAGCGAGAAACCCTGAGTGATTTTTACGTTCAGCACACAGTGTCTCCGAACATATTTCATGTTTTATTAGCGTTATAATCCCTCAACGAGCACAACGCTCACGGCTTGAAATGGAGGCCTCATATAAGCTAGCAGTTTAAGTGACGCCTCATTTCAGTCTATAAAATATATAAAAAGTATTGAGTATTTATTTAATATTCTTCAAAGCACTTGATCATTAAATGAATACACAAACGACCTACACATTCAAGTCAGCGCTGCAAGAAGAAAAAGAAAGAACATTTTCCCCATATTACTTAACGTCCATTACGATAGAAGGAAAAACCCTCGTGGGTACAGCTCTTACTGGTGTTGGCCCGTTGCTAGGACAACAGAACCCCCTTGTGACTCATCACGGGAGGACTATGTTTACATTTTCCAGCTCATAGCCTGTGACAAAACACAAAGGCTTCTGGGAAAGAGAGGGCCTTAGGAGCGGCGCCGGGGGTAACAGTGGGTTTGAGTTCTCAGGACGCCCCCACTCACGTGGGGGATCTTCCAGTGGTTCCGGGGGTTTTTACGTTTTCCCTTCCGGAGATTGGTACAGAACACGTTCACACGTCGTCACATGACGACAAGGAACCAATCGGCTCCCCAGGGGGCAGTCAGGTGCCTTTGCCCTTAACCGAAGGAGCCGAGAATCGAACCAACGATCTCTGTGACACTTGGACGACCGTCTGAACAAAAGAAGCTAATCTAGTCGACGTCACACCTAATGGCACGAGAGAGGACCTTCAAAAGCCTAACCGCTACAGTACACCCCTGAAGCAAAACACGGGCTCCAATGCCATCACGGACAGAGCAGTGAAGAGAGAAGGATCACCGGGATGGGAGCGCCGCGCAGCATCGGAGCGCAGGGTCAAAGTTGAACCTGTGACGCCGCGTGGCTAGCGCCTATGTTGTTAGCGTCCTAGCGGGTTGAGCCACCGGCCACGCAGCCGCCTGTGTGTCTGTGGTTGTGCAGTCTATTTGTGTTGTCTCCGGCGTCTGGCCGGGCCATAGCAGATGCTCTCTGTGGCTTCGTTAGCCCGTATCTGATGCTTACCGTCGCTACGTCAGAGCTGTGGTTTGGGAACCCCCACCCCCTCTCTGCTTTGAAGTGTGGGATGCTGGTGCCGTGTGGCAGTGATGCAGGTGGGTGGGAGGTAATGGACCATTTCAAACTGTGTATGTGTGTGTGTGTGTGTGTGTGTGTGTTTATAAAGTATGTATGTGCATGCACGCCTGTGTGTGTGTGTGTGTGTGTGTGTGTGTGTGTGTGTGTGTGTGTGTGTGTGTGTGTAAAGTATGTATGTGCATGCACGCCTGTGTGTGTGTGTGTGTGGGGGGGGCACGCGTCAGTAACCTCGTTGTTTGCTAGGAAGCATTACAAGAGGATTGCTTAACGGCCATTTCACTAGAACCTCTGAACTTTGTTGTGGTATACTTCACCGCGTACTTTAACGTCATGTAATTACCCTCTGACAGGAGCTAGATACTGTTATCTTACATTCTTATCCTGGCCTACCGTTTAAATTGATATTCAGTGTTAGGTAATCAATGGCGTTGAGCTGGGACTTCTCTAGTATTGGAAGTTCTCTTGTAGTTTGACTGATTTGAGTGATTTTGCATCAACTTGGATTGCAAAATGAAAAAGCCAGTAGTGAATGCTAAGTTTGGGTTGGAAGTGAGTTCTTACCAAATAAGTACTTATTTGACCTAACCGTAACTGACCCAAGTGCCTAAGACCTAGGTACCACCAAATCACTTTTTTCAGTTGAAACATTACGTTCCTATTGTTGACCAAAAAATGGATAAAGTTGTTGAACGGGGGAAATTCTCTGTAAAATACAAGAGGTCTGCTGCTTCCGGCTGAAAACACTCTTCCGTTGGTCGCTCGCATCCTACCGCGGACTCAAGCTAGTTGGAGGCGGGTCTTTACAACATTAGACCACGCCCCTCACACTCAATGCATCCTACCGTGGACTCAAGCTAGTTAGAGGCGGGTCTTTACAACATTAGACCACGCCCCTCACACTCAATGCATCCTACCGCGGACTCAAGCTAGTTGGAGGCGGGTCTTTACAACATTAGACCACGCCCCTCACACTCAATGCATCCTACCGCGGACTCAAGCTAGTTAGAGGCGGGTCTTTACAACATTAGACCACGCCCCTCACACTCAATGCATCCTACCGCGGACTCAAGCTAGTTGGAGGCGGGTCTTTACAACATTAGACCACGCCCCTCACACTCGCTCCCATGCGACCCACTGTGTCTGTTCTTTCTAAAAACCTTTACGAAAGTGTCGACGGTCGCCGGGGTGGTGGGGGCGGGGCGGGTCAGCGGTGACGCCACCGGAGCTTGCGGTTCCGTGTGCTGTTAGCATGGCTGCACTCTGCGCCGCGAGGCCGCTAATAGCAGGGTAGCGGGCCGCGAGCCCCTCCACAGTGGGAAACCCCGACCGCGGAGGAGGTCAGACCGGGGCCCCGAACACAGCGGAAACCTGGAGGGGAGCGCTTAGAAATGTGTATATATAAATATATACACAAGGGGCATTGTCTGCAGGGCAAGATGGGCATGGCCCGTTTGTCTGCATATTTCTCTGTGTGTGGGTGTGTGTGTATTTGTGTTTGCATGTGCGTGCGTGCGTCTGTATGTATGTTTTTGTGTGTGTGTGTGCGTGTGCCTGCGAGTGTGTGCATGCACATGTGCATGTGTGTGTGTTACTGCTTGGACTGCAGACAATGTGGAGGAGAAGGCTCACACATCTGGCAGACTGGCTGGCTGCCCATTCTGGCAATGGGCTCCAGTTGTGCTGCTAGGCAACGGTTGTCAAGGCAAAGGGCAGAGAGCACGGCCAGATGCTAAAGCATCAACTATCCTGGCCCTCGGCGAAAGGTCACCAACTGTGCGAAGACGTTCCATAAGACTGTCCAAACAACCGTTTAGAGGCCATATTGTATTAATTCATATTAATATATTTTTATATATTATATATATATATATATCATTATATTCATATCATATTGAGAACAAATTAGTACTTTTCAGCCATAGTGCTACAAAACTAACGTTTTTTATGTACTGTTGTTGTGGCTTGCAGTCACTACTTAACTCCTCACTTCATTCCTCAAAATAAGATTAAATCACACACACACACACACCTCTATGTGTGTCCTTCGTGGTCTATTTTCATTTATGTGTGACTATGAAGTGCAAATCCTCTCTTTATCTCTCTTTTTTTCTCTCTCTCTCTCTCTCTCTCTCTCTCTCTCTCTCTCTCTCTCTCTCTCTCTCTCTCTCTCTCTCTCTCTCTCTCTCTCTCTCTCTCTCTCTCTCTCTCTCTCTCTCTCTCTCTCTCTCTCCCTCTCCCTCTCCCTCCCTCCCACTCATTTCTATTATGGATCTCATAACACGAAGACGTAAGAGTGCTGACAGGGCAGTATACGGTTAGGAGAACCTTGTGATATCTACACTGTGAGCTCCCCTGCAGGGGAACACAACACTGCTCTGTGTCTAATATGGTTTCCTTGGCACACACACAAGACCTACCTGGGTGAAGGGAGAGAGAGGTTAAAGAGAGAGAACAAGGGAGAGAGAGAGGGGTTAAAGAGAGAGAACAAGGGAGAGAGAGAGGTTAAAGAGAGAGAACAAGGGAGAGAGAGAGAGGTTAAAGAGAGAGAACAAGGGAGAGAGAAAGAGAGGTTAAAGAGAGAGAGGTTAAGGAGAGAGAACAAGGGAGAGAGAAAGAAGTTAAAGAGAGAGAGAGAGAGAGAGAGAGAGAGAGAGAGAGAAAGAGAGAGAGAGAAAGAGAGAGAGACACACAAGTCATTCTATGGAAACAGTTTGTTGAACTCAACCGCATCCCGACCATTACCACATTATATAATAGTATAGTCTTACTTTGAACATTCCTACACATTTTAATTAGTATTATAATCCATTTTTAGATGATTTCAGAACAATTGTGTAAACTGTTATTATTAAATATCCTAGTTCTTAGAGGAAGGAAAGTAAGGGCTAGAAAGAGAGGAGCGAAATGGTAGAGATGCAGGAGACAGTTGTTTTCTAGAAATGAAAAAGGGAGTCGAGGAAAAGAGTGTGTGGGATGAAGAGGAGCGGGTCACAAGAGAGGGAGAGAGACACAGAAAGAGAGCGAGAGAGAGAGACAGAGGGAAGAAAAGGAGCATGAGGATGAAGATGAAGAGGTTGAGTAGGAAGAGAAACACATTCCACACGTAACCACACACACACACACACACACACACGTACTGCACACCCACACAATGACACATTTGGACACGCATACACAAATAAACACAAAATGCATACGAGCATACTACTATTAATCATGGATCATTAGTCTGTCATATCTATAAACACGACTTGTCCAACTCTCAGATATAAAACCTACTTTATACAGCACACACACACAAATACTATGACAAATCCACCCACACTGACACAAACACACCAAAAGCCAAATCAAATGTAGGTCAGATCAGGGCGGGATAGAAGTGGAAAGATATTGAGGGAGTCTCTCTCTCTCTCTCTCTCTCTCTCTCTCTCTCTCTCTCTCTCTCTCTCTCTCTCTCTCTCTCTCTCTCTCTCTCTCTCTCTCTCTCTCTCTCTCTCTCTCTCTCTCTCTCTCTCTCTCTCTCTCTCTCTCTCTCTCTCTCTTCCAACCCTTTTAATCTAGAGATCAAACCGCACCATAAAAACAGTTTATAATACAGCTAGAATGTAGCCATTGCAAAACAAACCCCCTGATTCTCATATTGCAACCTGTTTTTACTCAAAAAGGGGAATTTAATAGTCGTCAAGATATTATACAGCTCACACTGGATTTCTTTTGGAACGCAATTTGGTTTAAACACGTCTGCTGTTTACGAGTCGCTTACATCTCGGAGGGAGAGATGGGAGGAGGGAGGGAGAGATGGGAGGAGGGAGGTAGAGATGGGAGGAGGGAGGGAGAGATGGGAGGAGGGAGGGAGAGATGGGAAGAGGGAGGGAGAGATGGAAGGAGGGAGGGAGAGATGGGAGGAGGGAGGGAGAGATGGAAAGAGGGAGGGAGAGATGGAAGGAGGGAGGGAGAGATGGGAGGAGGGAGGGAGAGATGGAAAGAGGGAGGGAGAGATGGGAGGAGGGAGGGAGAGATGGGAGGAGGGAGGGAGAGATGGGAGGAGGGAGGGAGAGATGGGAGGAGGGAGGGAGAGATGGGAGGAGGGAGGGAGAGATGGAAGGAGGGAGGGAGAGATGGGAGGAGGGAGGGAGAGATGGGAGGAGGGAGGGAGAGATGGGAGGAGGGAGGGAGAGATGGAAGGAGGGAGGGAGAGATGGAAGGAGGGAGGGAGAGACGGATTGAAAGTGAGAAATGGAAGAGGGTGAGAGTGTGTGTGTGGGGGGGGGGGGGTGTGGTTGGTCAGCTAGTCTTTTATCTGTCCGTCTGTCTCTCTATCCAAAACATCACAAGACCCAACTTTACTACATTGCAAAAGATCTTAAGCAAAAACTCTAAGAACACAATCTCTTTTCTCAGTTTAAAATCATTATGCGCAACACACACCTCAAGCAGAAGACCCTGCAGGCTTTCTGTCTCTGTTGTAGCTTTTACACAGCGATCTGTTTGCTAGTAGCAGTCTCTGTTGTAGCCTTTACACATCGATCTGTAAGCTAGTAGCAGTGTCTGTTAAAAGGTTACACATCAATCTGTTAGCTTGGAGCACTACCTGTTGTAGCGTTTACACATCGATCTGTTAGCTTGTAGCACTACCTGTTGTAGCGTTTACATATCGATCTGTTAGCTTGTAGCACTACCTGTTGTAGCGTTTACACATCAATCTGTTGCGCTGGTAGCAGGAACCTACCTGGGCTTCCATAATCTAAAACACAGATACAGAGTCCATACGTCATCCCTGTGACATTAAACACACACAAACGCACATACAGTACAACTCCATACTGTGCTCACTAGGCCTTTCCCTCTCTCAATAACTCTAAGTGTCTCTCTCTCTACGCACAGACATACGCGCACACACACAACTTAGTCAATACTGTACTCCCTATGGCCTTTCTTTCTCTCTCCCTCCCTCTCTTTTTCAATGTCTCTATTTATCTTAGTGTCTTTCCACACACACACACACACACACACACACACACACACACACACACACACACACACACACACACACACACACACACACACACACACACACACACACACACACACACACACAGGTTATGTAACTTGCTCAGGGATATAGAGAGGGGGTAAGGTGGATTTACTTTGTGTAACGTGTGTGAAAATGTACTGCAGGCCCTCTATCCACGCATGGGAGAGTCGTGCATGTCTTAGAAACACACGCACGCACGCACGCACTCACACACACACACACACATACACACACACACAGCAATGAAAACTACGCTTGGCCGACACACAGCTGATAGAGGAATATCCCCTGTTCTCTCCGTACATCCCCCTGTCCTCCATTCATTCACTCTCCGTTCTTCTGGACCGAGAGAGACGCCCGGTTAAAATGGCCGTCCAAGGCTGCGCCGGTCGCCGCACGCAAACTGTGCATTGAGACGTTCAGGCAGAGGTTTGGGTGTAGCGCGTTGGTCTATCACCACAGAGTATCGGACGACCGAGTAAAGACAAAAGGCCTGGAGGAGAGAGGGATGTGGAGCAAGTGTTGGTGAATGAATGCAGATGTGTCGCGCACGTGTGTTTGTGCGTGTGTGGGTGTGCGTGTGTTTGTGTGTAAGTGTATGTGTGTGTTTGTAAGTGTGCTTGTGTGTGTGTGTGTGTTTGTATGTGCGTGAGAGTGTGTCAGTATGTGTGTCTCAGTATGTGTCTATGTGTGTGTGTGTGTGTGTCAGTATGTGTGTCTCAGTGTGTGTGTGTGTGTGTCAGTATGTGTGTGTGTGTCTCAGTGTGTGTGTCGGTATGTGTGTATATGTGTGTGTGTGTCTCAGTGTGTACGTGTGTATGTGTCAGTATGTGTGTACGTGTGTATCAGTGTGTGTGTGTGTGTGTGTCTCAGTGTGTGTGTGTGTCAGTATGTGTCAGTATGTGTGTACGTGTGTATGTGTGTGTGTCAGTATGTGTGTGTGTGTGTCTCAGTGTGTGTGTGTCAGTATGTGTGTGTGTGTGTCTCAGTGTGTGTGTGTCAGTATGTGTGTACGTGTGTATGTGTGTGTGTGTCAGTATGTGTGTGTGTGTCAGTATGTGTGTGTGTGTGTGATCCTCAGTTCATTTTAACGGGTACTGGTTCCAAGGCTGTCTGCACCACATGTGCTTCGTAAGCAAACGCTCAATTTGCTTTAAAAAAAAAAAGCAATGAAAATTTCAGCAGAAGAATACATCAGACACACACACACACATAAATATACAAACACACAAATAAACATACAGAGACAGCGTCCCATACACACACAGACACACAAATATACACCTGTTTCGACTCTCTTCGCTCCGCAGCACACCGTTGACCTGCAAAACTGCCCCCAAGAATTCATCTACCAAACGGGGGGGGGGGGGGGGGGGTTCAAGTTGGAAGGGCGGTCGAAAAAATACAAAACACATTTTGAGCGGCCTCGTGTTGATTTGGGCGATAGGGCGATAGGGCGATAGGGCGATAGGGCGATAGGGCGATTGGGCGATTGGGCGATTGGGCGATTGGGCGATTGGGTGATTGGGTGATTGGGTGATTGGGTGATTGGGTGATAGGGTGATTGGGCGATTGGGCGATTGGGCGATAGGGCGATTGGGCGATTGGGCGATAGGGTGCGGGCGATGGCGGAAGCGCAGCTTTCACCCTCGCGGATGTCGCCCGACCACCAAGCAGAGCCCTGCTTGGCTGGCCGGGTCGTCTGACGAGCCTGGACCCCTCCTTCGCCCCGACGAGCCGCTGACAGCGGGCCAGACAATCAAGGGCAAGCGGCGCGTCCGACAGCGACGGGGGGGAAATCTCCGGCGCGTCCACCGGCCCGCGTTTCCGAGGGCCGGCTGAGACGGTGACCATCGGAGCGGCTTTCTGGTCAAACGCGCTCCGAGTAAAGGAAACCAAGTTCAAATGTCTTCTAAACAAGCCGTCCTGAACGTGCACATAGCCGGTAAGAGTAGGACCAATAACGGCAGAGCACAGAGGTGTGTAGTCATACCGCAACGGGCAAATGACACAGTCGTTTTCTTTCTCTCCAAATTTGTCGTCGCCTTCCAGCTTTTGTGTTTTTTTTTTTTTTTTACAACAACAACAACAACAACAGCAAAAGCTTGCCCAAGAAATAGGAAACCTACTTGTTTAACGGGACCGAATATCCCCAAACCTTACGTTTACCATTGAACACACCATGACGAGTTTCCACCTCAAACGCGGTCAGGAAGGTAACCCGAAACACCGGGGATGTTCAGTGACACAATATCCAAACCAACCAATTACCCGCTCCTTTGTCTCCTCCAGAACATCACACTTACAGAATCACACACTCCGGACCTCCGTAAAAGCCACCATTGTGTGCCTTTATGGTCCATGTACACCCCAGGCGACGTCTATGTTGTCTCTCGGTGATTCAGAAGGACAATGGGTGACTGTCTTCAACCCGTTAATCTGGGAGTTCTGCTCTAATGATGAATAGATTTCCGCGGTGGGAGAGACAGGGATGAGGGGGGTTCCCTGTTCTGTTTACAGAGGATCGCCGTGGCGACGGTAAGAGTCAGGGCTGGGGTAAGATGGAGATGGACGTGTCAGGGCAGGGTGTAGAAAGCTGCCGGTGATGTGGAGGTGAGTTGTGGCTTGTGTGTGTGGGGGGGGGGGGCGGGGGGAAGGGGGGGGGGGGGGGGGGGGGGGTGTACTACAGACTGAAGGATTCCTCTGTCCTGTCTACTGTCCTGGTGCACTGAGGGGCCCATTTGCACACACACACACACACACACACACACACACTTAAAGAGAATCATGTACAGAGAGACAAACAAAGAGAGATACACACACACACAGACACACAAATGCACATATGCAGACACATACACATGCACGCTCAGACAAATACACAGGCACACACACACACACACACTGCATGTTTGACCTCCACGATCAATGTATAAGCATAAGAATGCATGGGAGCAGAAGATACAGACAAAAGTGTGCAGGTATGTATACATACACACGCGTACACACACACAGCAGACATAAAGCAGACATTAATTATGGTTATGACGTTATTGAGCACAGACTACAGAGCTTCAGGCCTTGAAGACACACACACACACACACACACACACACAGGTACGGCATGGTGCTGGCTCGTCAATATTTGAAGCACTTGCATCGAACGCAAAAGTGGGTCTAGACATCGACTTGAGAAAAAAATAACTATCTCTATCAGTGTCTGTGATGGTTGATCCTGGCTCTAAGATGATTCCAGTCATCTCTCATATTAATACCCCCCCCCCCCCCCCCCATTTTACACATGTACACAAATATACACACACACCCCTTAACTCACTGCAGCTGTACTGCAGATTTGTGATTTATACGATAGGGTGGATATTTGAGGATTAATGCTTAATTAATGTACCCTTACCGTAACATGTTACCCAATTTAGCTTGAAAATGATAGCGTAAAAGGCACAAAGTTCTGTACGGACAAACCCAATTCGTAGCCATGAGCGACTACCCATCACTGAGTGTGACACGTTCACCGCGGCGGTCAGATCGCACGCAACGATGCGTGGGAAAGCGGACGCACAACATTGTAAGACGTCGGGGTCGCAAACATTTTCAGAACTACAAAGTCGGGTCACAGGCCAACGATTACGCCTGGAACCCCTGGGTGAGAACACCACCTACCATTGTGAGACTCGACTGTTTTCGATACCTACGTCAAATATTGCGATGTCACTGGGCGGTGATTTGATGTCTGAGAGACCGACTCTGATTGGTTAATCATGATGGTGATTAAGGAGTGGTGGTGATGGCGAGCAGGGAGCCATTCTGTCCCTGACTTTTTGCCTCAACCGTCAGATGGAATAGCTCTTACTGAGCTGACGCTATCTCTGCGTGCGCGCCGGTGTGGGTTAGCATGTATGTAATCTCTTAATCTACGCTCTAGGCACTCGGCTCGGATTCCTTTATACTCACTTTCTTTCCTTTCCTGTTTGTTTAAGATGACTTATCTACACACACACACACACACACACACACGCTTTGTCCTGAGCTGAATGCGAAAGGACAACACACAACAAAAGGTGGAGGAAGAGGAGGAGGAGTAGGAGGAGGAGGAGAGGCGATGGAGAGATCGGGAGTGACGAAGAGGGAAGAGAGTTGTGGGTTGTGGGCCTTTACAAGGGACCTGCGACCTATTGGTATAAAGCAGAGCTTTATACTGAAGGTTGCGTGACGAAGGTGCCGTGTCATTCGCGTACGTTGCTCTTTAGCGCCCCCTCTGGCTGTGGGCCATGAAAATGCGTCTTTTAAAGTCTTGCTTTCTATCGGTTTCTCTCAGTCCTTCTCTGTCTTTTTTTGTGTTTCACTCAATCTGTCTCTCTCCCTCTGTCTCCCTCTACTCCCTCTTTTCTTGTCTTGCCCTCTCTGTAGTGGCCTTTACACATTGATTTGTTAGCTAGTAGCAGTGTCTGTTATAAAGTTTGTTTTCTCTCTCCAACTGTTGTTCGTTCTCACTCTTTTCCTCCTCTTTTCTATCCCGTTCCACTTTTTCATCTTCCTCTCCTTCACCTATCTCTTCTTTCTCGATTGTGCTCTGTCTCCCCCCCCCCCCCCCCCCCCACCACCACCCCCCCTCCCCCACCCGACCACCTCTGTGAGATGAGAGCAACGCCACATAAACACGGCTGATGAACGTCTCCCTCCCCCCCCCCCCCCCCTTCACCTGTCTTCAGCGAGCCCCGCGGCACCAACACACGGCACGACGTCAGCGGGATCAAGCTGGATTAAACCGGATTACGTTCCTACATTCAACTGTCACTCTGCTTTTTCGCTGCTTGTTGAGATTCTAAAACATGAGGCTCGGCAGATTTGAAAGGGCCCAGATAATGGACGCCAAGCAAACCTGTTTTCCCCTCTGTGTGTTGAATGCTGTCATTAATGACAGCCAACGAAATAGCATGCCTTTGAGGCATGAAAATGCACACACACACACACACACACACACACACACACACACACAGTACAGGGACTGTTGTAATTCCTATATATATTTATATAGATATAGATATAAAGAGTTATTACATTTGTGTCCTAGGTTCGTATTTCTTTATATACTGCTAATTTAATGTGTCTCCATTTTGGGGGGGGGGGGAAGTCTAGTCTCCCACAATGCAACAGTGGTGTAACGTTAAACCAGTAAACAATTAAACTCAGATAGGATGAGCTCTGGGCGATTGTAAACAACACTATAATACAAAACAACTGTCAAAACAATAATACAATAACAATTATAATGGCACTGTTGTTTTCATAATAATATTCACCTTCCACTGCTGTGTCTTACTTAATGTTTTGCATTGACAACTTTGTGTATTTGTTGTTTGTAACAAAGCGCACATTTCTGTACACAAACCAGATCAAAACAATATGTGCCCTTGTAAGATTCTTTGTCAAGATGAGTTTTGTTAGCTTGAGTTGCTCTCGATATTTTGTCTGTCCCTCATAAGCAGCACATGGACTTGACAGACACACTGACAGAATTAAAAATCTTCGCCTGAGCAACAAACTTCAGGTTATGAATTATAAATCAAAGCAATATGTGGTATATTCACCACATACTCTCTTCGTGGTCATTATCCCTCCAAACTATAACACATACTTAGCACCTCAAGTCAAACAGCTTCTTCTTTTTTTAACAAGCTCTTGGACATATTTGTTTGCCAAAAATCTGCTAACTATTCTGAAAATACAAAGAGAAGATCAAATCTGAACTACAGTTCAATCCTACAACAACAAAAAACACAGTTTTGCCGAAATTAGCATTATGCGCGAAAATGCATTGGTTCCGAACCCCCAACCCAGACTCTGATCGTACCTGAAACCTCCCCAGCGCTGGAAACACACACTTCAGTACATAAATGTGTGTGCACGTCGTGCTACAACACGTACTGGACGTACGGCGGTTGCCACGGCCGCGGGCGGCGCCTGACACCGCTGACCCTCAAGAACACGTTGTTCCTCCGCTCTTCAGCGCTTTGGCTTCTCGGAAATGGCAGCGTGGGTTCGCGGCCCGTTTACACGAACACTTGTTCCTCCGAACGGCCTGAAACCGATAACACCAGTTTAGGGATTTGAGACAAAGTCAAATAAATAACGTGCGGTGTGGTTGTTGTACTCCAGGCCTTCTTTTAAAGACGCACGAGCGTTTTCGTGGTGGAGCCATTTTTAAACCATTTTTAAACCATGCCGCTCTCCCAGCATATACTGTAGGCAGGCCATGTACTGCTGTGCTTGTTTTTTCAGCTTTGCCAGATTATAAGGTATATGAAGTATGATGACAAGGTATTATTTAGTATTATATGGTTCTTTAAGATAGCGGGGTGCTCATCAGGAAAACGGCACGCACATATGCAAACATACGTGCACACACTCACGCACACACACACTCAAACACATTCACACACGCACGCAAACACACACACTGTAAAAAACTGGACACACACAATGAACGTGAACATAGATAGGACACATACTCTCCCTTCCACCACCCATCTCTCTTTCCCTCCCTTCCTCTCTCCATCTCTCTATCTCTCTCTCCTTCTCCCTCCCTCATCTCTCCCTCCCTCCCTCCCTCCCCTGAGTGAGGAGACAATAGAGTCTCTGTGGAAGTGTTGGGACATGCTTCCTTTCATCAAGTGATTAAGACCTCTGGAGCGTCACCTACCTGCTGCGCACACACACACACACAACACACACACACACACACAGACTCAGAGACACACACACACAAACCCACAAACTCAGACACACCACACATGCACATCCACAGAATGAGAGACACACACACACACACACACACACACACAGACTCAGAGACACACACACACACACACAGACTCAGAGACACACACACAAACACAGAGACTCAGAGACACCACACATGCACATCCACAGAATGACACACACACACACACACACACACACACACACTCAGAGAGACACACACACACACAACGCATGCACACGCAGACTCAGACACACACACGCACACATACCACACACACACTTGCAGACAGACTTGCAGTCACGCAAAACAAAGGCACACAAAACACACATGCTTACTTAGACACACAGACAAACAAACAAGACAATTAACTATATGAGTCCATGAAACAAGCACATAATGCTACAAATACAGATACTGTACATCCATGGACAGAAACACACATGCATGAGCCTACATAGGATGTATACAACAGGGTGATGAAAGAATTTCCCTTTGTCTAAACTGTGAGCTGATGCGCTGTCAGACAGGAGACCTGGTGATGGACAGATGATGAAGACAGAGAGAGAGAGAGAGACAGAGACAGAGAGAGAGAGAGAGACAGGAAGAGAAAGACAAAAAAGAGAGAGAGATAAAGAGAGAGATAGAAAGACAAAGAGAGAAAGAGAAAGAGAGGTGGATGGGGGATGGTCTCACCGTAGAACAACACAGGGACGACAGGATGCAGAGAGAGAGAGAAGGAAGAAAGAGGGAGGGGGAGGAGAGGAGGTGATAGAGTGGGGAGGGAGAGAAGAGGAATGGAGGAAGGATAAGGTGCAGGGAGATGGCGAGAGAGATTGTGAAGGATGGAGGTAGAGAGAGCAAAACATGGAAAGTGAGCAAGACAAAGAAAAAAATAAGAGATAGCGATACAACTGATTTCGTTTGGTGAATCAGTACTTTTACTTCATAAAATGCACAGTAAACACATCTTTGTACCATGTTTCACAGCAAAACAATTACTTTTTACTCATGTGTTTCTCTGTGCACATTTGCACGAGTACATTTGTACGTGAGAGTAAAAAGGATAAGACATCAATAAAAGAAATGACCACCAACACTCGGCCACTGGAGATACGCGTGTCCAGGGGTGAAATATTACTTAGCGTCGGGAAATCACGACGCCACCAAATCATAGATTTACTAAATCTCTCAGTCTGTTTCTCGTGTGACCAGTTCCCTCACACACTTCTCAGTGACTAAAGCAACAAAACAATACTTGGGGCGCATTAGCATGCAGACATGCGGGCAGGTAGGGCTGAATCCAGCCAGGGGGAGAATCTATAATTAAGATATTTACCATTTGTCTGTGAGGACGAACAAAATAAATGCATTCCGATTCGTACAACGTATCATTTAGTTGATCCTTCTAATTATGCCGCTTTAAGTTTTTTTACACCGCTCAGGGACCTTTCTCTGTCTTCTTTCCCGATTAAGAAAAATAATAACCAGCTTTTGAGAAAGATAACCTACTCATGGACGACGTTATATTTCAACGTCTTAAAAAGAGGAAGGAATTCGCCCCCCCGCCCCCCCGCCCCCCCGTCTCCCCCCCCGTCCCCCGTCCCCCGTCCCCCCTGTCCCCCGTCTCCCCCGTCTCCCCGTCCCCGTCCCCCGTCTCCCCCCCCCGTCCCCCCGTCCCCCGTCCCCCGAGCACAAAGCGTTCACCTTTCGACGAACGTAAACAAGAAGTCGCATGAGAAATCCCGTGAGCTGCTTTCGGCGGTATCTCCTCTGCCTCTTAAAAAAACAACGTTGTTTGGATCCCACACGCTAACGTGGGCTTTGTTAGCGTGTGGCGCCGAGCTTTGATTTCACTGCGATAAAAAAGCATCTTGGAGAAAGGCCCTAGTGTGAGCCGGAACTTTCTCTTCCGTGTTTGGCAGGTTGGTGAGACAACAATAGCTTCCCTGGTCGGCCTTGGCAATCACCTTCCATTCCATCCCAAACCCAGATCTTATATCTATTTTTCAGGTTTTGAATCCCTACTTTAGAGCACGCTGCCTACACATTACACTATAAAATGTCTTCTTTCTTTTTTTTTTTTATCAATGGCTCAACGGCTCCGTCTTCTCTTCGGATCAAAACGCCGGAAGACCGCAGAACAAGGACATCAACGAGCTCTGCGCCTTCCGTGGGAACCGCGCACGAGAAGGACAATGCGTATCTTCTGGCCAAACACCGTCTCAAATGACAACCTACCTCGGAGCGACTCATCGAGAACGGAATACACACCGGCATCCATTCCTGGAGTGGCGGCGATGCGATGAACCCCACAGGGGCAGGCGGGAAAGGGGGAGGCCCAAAACAACATGGCAAAGAACCACCGAGGACAAATCACACCACCGCCGACGGGGCACCATCGCGGAGAGGATGGCCAGAGACAGAAGTGGAGGGTCGTGGTTGGGAGTGGAATTATTCATTGGCGTTAAAATAATCCTGAAGTGCGGGTTTCTTTCTAGGTGTGTTTGTTTTATTTCATTTGTGCTGAGCCGTGGGCATTTGGCACGCTGCACTCTCATTGGTGGATATCTGTGGGTTTTTAATTGACACCTGCTTTGGGGCAGCACCATTGGTCAGTTGCGGTGGGCGTGTAGGGGTGGCTGAAATGGTTCAGTTTATTATTTACATCTCTGCATTCCAAAAGGTTCTCTAGGTCCTCCCTCCTATTGCTTATTCACTTTAGTTTCGTGGAGTTCCTTGGTCGGAAGCATGCTTTGTCGGCCATTTTAGGTTGCTTCTCTCACTCACTATCTCTCCGGAAAGTGGGTATGATAGCGATCGTTGCGGAGAACATCCGGAGATTAAGGAATTGAGGGCGAGTGGAATTACTATTGGAATCCACCCTTTCTGATCTAGTGTTCAGGTGCATCATGGTCTGGCGTTGGTTTCGAGAGTTCTGGGGGAAGGTGTGGTTGGCAACGTTAGCTTGTTGCGGCTGCGTTGCACTGGTGCATCTCTCTCACTCTGAAGGGGCTTCACTCTGTCTAGTTGGCATCCTCTGCTGGTCCTATCTGTTTGGCTAGGTGGGTCAGTGTGTGTGCTGTCTGGGCAAGAGTCTGGCATCCATGCTAGCCAATGCTAAGCTGGTTCTAGTTGCTGCTATTGGAGGCTAGCTGATGATAATTTATGCTAGCGTGTTACCCGAGATATGTGGGGAATTATACACTAAGACCTTTCCACAAATGGGGTTAAGATAAAGTTACGTTTGAGGATTCAGCTGTAGAAAGGTGGATCACATTAACACAATGATAGCTGAGTCTGGTATCCAACCATCTGCGTATTATATATAATATATATATATAAAATAAATGGTATAGTT
>JACYXH010000727.1:0-32500 GCA_026745465.1 Lota lota
CTTCTTTTAGAGTCGCACCCAGAGCCTCTTCTAGAACGTCTCCTATAACCTCTCCTAGTACTTCTTTTAGAGTCGCACCCAGAGCCTCTTCTAGAACGTCTCCTATAACCTCTCCTAGTACTTCTTTTAGAGTCGCACCCAGAGCCTCTTCTAGAACGTCTCCTATAACCGGTTCCTCAACACGTTTAATGTCACACATGCCTCTACATCATGCATGACTTTTACCTGACCTACACAACTCTGCTGCTATTGACGAAGCTGATCTTTACCCAGCTCTGCATATATATATATATATATATATACCTGGCAGGAGCCCGGGATCCACCCTGCTGAGGAGGACCTGTTAGGGGACAGGATCCAGGGAGTTAGGAGCCAAGGAGACAGAACTAGGAGACAGAAGTTAGGAGCCAAGGAGAGAGGAATAGGAGGCAGGGGTGGATGGGCGACAGGAGCTAGGGTGTGTGTGTGTGTGTGTGTGTGTGTGTGTGTGTGTGTGTGTAGCAGTGGATCTTGACCTTACTGTGTTGAATCCCTTCTCCCTCTGGCTGTTGCCCGGCAACCTAACCTTGACTTGAAAAGAGATAGAGCGAGAGCGAGGCAAGAGTCGAGAGAGAGAGAGAGAGAGAGAGAGAGAGAGACGAGAGAGAGAGAGAGAGAGAGAGAGAGAGAGAGAGAGAGAGAGAGAGAGAGAGACAGAGGGAGAGAGGGAGAGGGAGAGGGAGAGAGAGAGAGAGAGAGAGAGAGAGAGGGAGAGAGAGAGAGAGACAGAGAGAGAGACACAGAGAGAGAGAGAGAGAGAGAGAGAGAGAGAGAGAGAGAGAGAGAGAGAGAGAGAGAGAGAGAGAGAGGGAGAGGGAGAG
This sequence comes from Lota lota, assembly GCA_026745465.1. Lineage (NCBI taxonomy): Eukaryota > Metazoa > Chordata > Actinopteri > Gadiformes > Lotidae > Lota > Lota lota. Next base: position 861 of record JACYXH010000727.1, read on the forward strand.
GGAGAGGGAGAGAGAGAGAGAGACAGAGAGAGAGAGACAGGAGAGAGAGAGAAACCCAGCGGTGGGTCTGGCCCGATCACTTCATCCCTCTCTCAGAACTAGATTTACAGCTCCTCCTATTCCAGGGTCAGGGGTGACAAGTCAGCCAAAAGCAGCCCGGGACAGTGGCACAGGGGTCACCAGCTTCAGTGGGACAGAAGTTATGACCACCCCCCCCCCCCCCCCTTCTCTCTTTCAAACGCCCCCCGGGGGGAGAGAGAGGGGAGAGAAGGAGATCAAAGATGTCGAGTCAGGCAGACACACATGGTAGAAGATGAATCTCCTCCCCTTCCTCATCCTTCGTCCTTCCCCACCTTGATAAACATGATGTAACTTCTATATGAGCTTGAAGTTGACCCCTGGGAGAGACTTGACCTCCTCACCCCTTCCGACACGATGACACTTTCATTCTCTTCCCCAGCGTTACGGATCAAAGAGGAGGACATGATGGAGCAGCTTGATACAGGAGGAGGAGGAGGAGGAGGAGGAGAGGGAGAGGAGAAGGAGAAGGAGGAGGAGGGAGAGAAGGAGGAGGAGGGAGAAGGAGGAGGGAGAGGAGAGGAGGAGGAGGGAGAGAAGGAGGAGAAGGAGGGAGAGGAGAAGGAGGAGGAGGGAGAAGGGAGGGACAGGAGGAGAGGAGGGAGAAGAGAGGGAGAGTCTATATGGGGGAGGGTGGCGGGAAAGATGGTAGTTATGTAATGTTTAAGGGGCCATTATCGTAATCTTCCATTACGATAATGGCCCCTTAACCATTATCTTAATGTATGCTAGGTTATGTAACGTTATGCAAATGTTTAAGGTGTTAGTTCATGTGATATCAATGGTTAAGGTACTTAAATTAGGCTAATGGTTAAGGTGTTATGTTACGTTATGGTAAAGATTAAGGTGCTAGCTATACAGTTATGCCAAATTTTAAGGCGCTATCTAACGTTAAGATGTTGTTGTTTGTTAGCTGAGCAAAGCAAAAATGTCACATCTTTATGTCACTGAATTAAGAAGATTAAACAAAAACAATGTTCTAAATGTTCTCCGGGTCGAATCCAGAACTGCGAGAGCAGAGATCCCGCTGGGAATGCAGTAGTGCTCATATCTGGGTGTGCATCGTAAACTAGGCTATGTCCGAATGGACTCCGTTTGCCATATTTCACGCTATCGGCTTTCGGAGCGACAGAAGCAGAGAATGGACGGCTCAGCCAGATCTATCTATATTACATCCAGCCGCGCTGCTTTCAGGCCAGACGGAGAGAGAGCCTCTTGTCTGATCGAAGATAATGGCCCGGCTCTTAAAGCAGAGGGGAAAATATTTCTTTTCAGAAACACAACATCAACAGAAGCTGCCAGCGAGTCTTACAACCACTGAGCGATGTACACACACTCAGAAAACAGACCTTTACCCTACTCTTTGATGGAGAGCTAATTATTTGGATTCTCATGCATTGATTGGGTTTTTCTGAACGATACACTGTAATTGTTTTTTCGTGCGTATCTTCAAAGTATTTCTGTTGTCTAGAGACTAAATCTGTTGCGTGCAGAGTGGACAGCCTTCCTCTATTCAGAGCCTACAGTTAAAAAAAAAAACTCGAACAAGGAGGAAGTCATTCACATAAACAAGCAAAATGGAAATCAAATTTACAACCTTTTCCAAACAATTTGATTGCAACAGCAGACAGATTATAAACACCTAGTAGTGAGTAGTAAGTCACAAATAAACAACCCAGTAAACAGACCGGCTCGATCCAGCTCGATCATGAAGCTAATGGACTGATGGCTTCGTCACTGTTGTTTTTCTGCTAACATTTCCCATGGGATGCAGTGTTGGTCTACAGGGAGACGACCTACAGGTCAATGCAGGACAGGACACACACACACAGAGACACACACACAGTCTCTCTCTCTCTCTCTCTCACACACACACACACCCTCTCTCTCTCTCTCTCTCTCTAACACACACACACACACACACTCTCTCTCTCTCTCTCTGACACACACACACACACACACAGACAGACACACACTCTCTCTCTCTGACACACACACTCACACAGACACACACACACTCTCTTTCTCTAACACACAGACACACACACACTCTCTCTCTCACTCACACACACACACACACACACAGACACACACACACACACACTCTCTCTCTCTCTCTCTCTCTCTCTCTCTCTCTCTCTCTCTCTCTCTCTAACAAACACTCACACAGACACACACACACTCTCTCTCTCTCTGACACACACACACACACACACACACACACACACACACACACACACACAGCAGCAGCAGCAGCAGCAGCAGGCTACAGCTAACCAGCCAATCTGTGCAGTAGCATCCCCAGGGTGCCATCCCACTGACAAGGCGCTAGTCAACTTCCCGCGGCGGTGAAAGTAGCGGTTTCAAAGCCCTCAAAGCAAGTCGCAACGGTGCGAACGCGCGACGCCAGAATCAATGCTAATCGACAAGGTCTCTGAGCCGCTGAATCGGGACGGGTGTTAGCAAAGGTTAAACGTCAAGGCGAGGCCAAACATCCCCCTCGCTAACAGTCGCCGCAGGAAGCTAGCGCCACATTGTTAGCCAGCGCTGGGAAAATAAGGTCAGGGAAACACCCAGCTACTGGGAGCTCTCCTGTACAACAACAACCCCCCCCCCCCCCCCCCCCCCCCCCCCCCCCTTGCTTTGAATACAGACGCCTTAGAGAACATTTCAACTCAACATTCAAGACATGTTCTCGGTCAACCAATCAGATCGGTTCAAACAGAAGCCAAAGATACGATACGAACACATGCAACCTTCCGTGCATTGCGTACTTGTTGTAGTGTGTCTGTAAGCATGCGTGTTCTATATAGCATATCTGTTGCACACACGGCACGCCATTTGTACACAAAGCCCGTCTGTTGTTTACATGGCCTGTCCGTTGTGTATGCACCATGAACACCGTGCACGTAGCAGTGTGTTTGATAGCGCGTGCGTTCTGAACGTAACGGGTGCGTTCTGTATGCAGCGTGCGTCTCGTGGGCTCTGAGCTTCAGCAGCCCACGAGAGTGTGTGAGAGGTGGCGGTAGGGTTACCGGTGCGCACACACACTCTTACACACACTCTTACTGTTTGGCAGCCAGCCGACGGCTCGGCAGCGCGTCTGGCTGGGCGAGACATGAGAGGAGCGAGGAGACGAGGAGCGAGGAGACGAGGAGCGAGGAGACGAGGAGCGAGGAGACGAGGAGCGAGGAGACGAGGAGCGAGGAGACGAGGAGCCAAGAGCCAGGAGCCAGGAGTGAGGAGCGAGGAGATGAGGAGCGAGGAGCCAGGAGTGAGGAGCCAGGAGCCAGGAGTGAGGAGCTAGGAGATGAGGAGCGAGGAGATGAGGAGCGAGGAGATGAGGAGCGAGGACCAAGAGCCAGGAGCCAGGAGCCAGGAGTAAGGAGCGAGGAGATGAGGAGCGAGGAGCCAAGAGCCAGAGCCAGGAGCCAGGAGCCAGGAGCCAGGAGCCAGGAGCCAGGAGCCAGGAGCCAGGAGCCAGGAGCCAGGAGCCAGGAGCCAGGAGACGAGGAGACGAGGAGACGAGGGCTGGCCCGCGATTTAAGACATTTGAAGTCCGCACAAGTCTCTGCCGGAACTCCCTTCTTGGCTCCGTAAAGTGTGACGAAAGAGTCTCTTCCTAATCAAAGACCCCCTGGAATGGGAAGAAGGGCTTCAGACAGACAAGCATAAAGTACAAGAGACAGAATCGACATTTGTGTTGATACAAATAATAACAATAGACAGCTTTTATAGGACGCCAAATGGGAGGGGTTTAAAAGTTGGAATACAGTCTCATTAAAACACGCACACGCGCACACCAATATGGCAATAAATCCATTGTTTAATGCCAGCTCCAGCGGTCTGGATGGCTAGTTTTATTGCGGTGTAATTGGCCAGGGGCTAATGCTGGCAGTGGCGTAGCACGTGCTAATTAGCTGTTTGACTAGTGTCCGACCACAGCAACGATAATTGTTTCTGCTGAAGCCGTACACATAAAGCTCCATAGAGTAGATCTCTATAGATTATGAGTATAGCTATAGAAATAACACCCATATCTTTCCCTCGCACACATGCGTTCGCTCTTGTTCACACACATACGCTCGGACACACACACACACAGCCACACACTCTTTCTCTCTCTCTCTGACACACACACACACACACTATTTCTCTCTCTCTCTGACACACACACACACACACACACACACAGGGCCACACACACTATTTCTCTCTCTCTCTGACACACACACACACACACACACACACACACAGGGCCACACACACTCTCTCTCTCTGACACACACACACACACACACACACACACACAGGGCCACACACACTCTCTCTCTCTGACACACACACACACACACACACACACTATTTCTCTCTCTCTGACACACACACACACACGGCCACACACTCGTTCTCTCTCTCTGACACACACACACACACACACGGCCACACACACACTCTATCTCTCTGACACACACACACACACACACACGGCCACACACTCGTTCTCTCTCTCTGACACACACACACACACACACACACACACAGAAGTATGGTTACATGGTGACTGTAATCACACCGGTTAGGAGTTGAAGTGATTGAACACGAGCCACACACACATGTACAATATCCACTGTTGTGCGAGCCAAGAGTTTTCTTACATCCAATACGCGTACGTGTACCGTAGCCAGTGTGTATTATATCCACTACATGTGTATTATCCCTTTGAATTATGTTGATTAATAAGATGCCTAATCAACATAACCTGAAGGTACATTCATGAGTGTACGCCATGCATGCGTTCCACCACCAAACGACCCGATGAACATGCGTTTCAGTATTTCTACTGTCGATTAGCGACTTTAAAGGCCGTGGTCACAGATCTTATGGCATTTATATCACCAGCGCAACAGGGTGGGACATTAGCTCGGAAGGTTGCTAGTTCGAGCCCCGACTTCAACCCTAACTATGTCGAGGTGTCCTTGAGCAAGACACTTAACCCCAACCGCTCCCCGGGCGCTGTGATTGGCTGCCCACTGCTCCCTTGAGGGATGGGTTAAATGCAGAGGAAACATTTCACTATGTGTATGTGACAATAAAAGTACATAGTACACAAATTTACAAGGAATTACCGCCAGTGTGTAAATCGTCCCCGTGAAGGTTTCAAACCACGACCGCATGTCAACGCTCAACCTAGCTGAGAGTTTCCCGGAGTTTCCCGGAGCTTGGCTTCAGGATGCGAGTTTCCAAAAGAGTACCTTCAGAGGGAGTTTCCCCCCCGTACCGCACAGCCCACTGGGTTTTACCAAGAGAACCGGAGCGACGCTAGCATTATATTTATGCTAGCATCGTGGCTACTCCTTGGCATTGTATACATTTTTAGCATTAGCGACGGTACCCAGAAATACAGCACTCCTCCGACAAGGTGCACCCTTTCCATGTAGATGTCAACCTGATATAGCATGGCTAGCGTTAGCATGATATGATGAAACATAAGCCGCAATATTGCTGCCTCTTATCAGAACGCCCCCCCCCCCCCCCCCACCCACCCACCCCCCAGTGCCAGCCTGCATATATTTTTAGCAACGGTACCCAGAAACATAACAGATAACTGCAAACGTGTTTGAACCCTCTCCCTCTCCTCCAAACCAAACAGGACATTTCCACATCTAAGCCCCCATCAGCTCAGGCAGATATAATTGAAAAGCAATCTGGAGAGCTAGCATGTTAGCAGGGGGACTCCAAAGCCTCCAAATCCTCTATTTAGCCCATTGTGTCGTACAGTGGCTGGCTGTGGCAGCGGTACGCTGACTGGAGGGGCTTAGCGCTGGCTAACCCACTCAAACATCCCACACCTGCAACCAGACGCCAGGCCCGGACAACGAGTCCAAGAGACGGTGGGTTTGCCATCTGGTTTGAATTGAGACACCAGCTGAAATAAACGTTAAAATACTGTTGACATTTAGGTAGCTAAATGTTCACGCTTCCTTGGAAAAAGTCCAATACAAGTCTAAAGCCACATGTGACTAACAAGGCTATCTCTTTTACCACTGGGTAGAAAGACCGGAGTCCTGGTATACAAGGCTAATGCGAGTAGGGTTGGGTGCATTGCCCAGGGACACCTGCAGCATCAAACCAGCAACCCTTCAGTTGTCAGACAACCTTTATGTCAAATATATACATGTACATGTATCAAACATATACAACATCGGTATACATACGACATATATCTAAACATGTATCAGGTCAGCATCAGAGAACCAGACTAACCGAAGGGGTTTATTGATCTCTGATCAACAAAACAGCTCTGTGTGGCGAGAGGTTCTGCAGCTGCAGCAGCGGTCTGGGGAACTGGTGGGGTTCTGACAGCCCAGTGTGACCAGTGTGACAGGAGGAGTGGGGAAGGACTGATATTGCTGCAGTGTTTTGACAGTAGCCGGCGTTCCAATCGATTCTTGCGTCTCAGCGGCTCGGCTGAAATTTATTCGGCTTCAGATCCCCGAGCTCTGACCAAACTTTGGGGGGACGGGGGGACAGGGGGGACGGGGGGACAGGGGGGACGGGGGGACTGGGGGGGGGGGGGGGGGGGACAGCAGAAGCTCTCTCCAACCTGGGAGAAACAGTAGCAGACTATGAGCCGGAATTTGCGCAGTTAGAAAACAACGAATAACCCGACGTGAAGCTCTTGGATTCATCCGGACTGTTCCATAAAATCCCTCGCACGTTCAATCTGTGATTTGATTTAGCTGCTGTACAATTACGGGGGAAAACACAAAAGGTGTATTGCCTCGAGGGGGAAACGTACATAGAAGTGCCCGGAACAAAGGGAAGCGATTTTGTTCTCAGATTCAAAACAGTTTCCATGCCAACAAATTGCAAAAATCCATATTCCAGCAGACGCTAATTAGAGTTAGTTTGACATTTGACACAGTTTCGAGGATATATTATTCTGCCCCAGCAGATCTTTGCCCATTAGCCAGGCCTTCTTTATTTGGTGTCAGACTCCAGTGGTTTGTAGGCTTAATCCCTTTTCCAGCTGATATGAATCAGCCTGGCTCGGGAGTGTGGGTGAGGCGCAGGGGTGGGGGAGAGGGGGAGAGGGGGAGAGGACAGAGCGGGGCTGATTGTGTCGGATGGAAGCTGCTCTCCACGGTCAGCGAAAACATGTCTCCCGATGGCAGAGCCAAGATGGACGCTGTAGCGGGTGTGGATTCCATTAGGAGGAGAAATGCCTCGCTGACAAACAGGAGAGAGAGAGAGAGAGAGAGAGAGAGAGAGAGAGAGAGAGAGAGAGAGAGAGAGAGAGAGAGAGAGAGAGTGTGTGAGTGAGAGAGCGAGAGCGCGAGAGCGAGAGAGCGAGAGAGAGGGAGCGAGAGAGAGGGAGAGAGAGCGAGAGCAATGAAGCTAGAGCCGAAGCATCTGAACAAAAAAATGATTTTCCCGCTGCTCGGCCTCCGGGGGTCAGAGGTCGGCGTTTAGATTTTTGTAATTTTCTTTCCATTTGTTTCTGTTTCTCTGCCTTCCTGGAGGCCGTCCATCTTCCCCCGGAGACAACACACCCAGGGTCACCACGGCTGCCTCTGATTGGTCGGAACACAGCCACTGAATCGGTTCACAGGTTCAGATAGACACACCTGTACATGCCTACACACGCATGCACACACACATGTCCGCATGCATGGACACAGACACACACACACACGCACACACACACGCACACACACGCACACACACACACGCACACACACGCACACATACACACACGCACACACACACACACACGCATGCACCAGTGTCCCGCAGCAGAGATGTATGGTACCATTACCCAGCAGGCACCTGGCCTAACACCATCATCTTCATCACCTCTGACATCGTCACCAGCATCCCATAACCCCGCTCTTCGCTCCCGGCAACAGCCCCAAAAACAGCGGTCGCCACGGCCGCGCCTCGGTCGCCGTGGCGCGGCGCAGCTGCGGAGGCTGAATTATGGGATGTCCGCGGGCGTATGGGCTGACGACTTCCAGACATATGTTGTGTTTATCTCCTCGTTTCGCCACAAGGACTACCAGCACATATCGTCCCATCTCTCCGTCAGGGCCAATAACAAAACGCTACAAGTCATTCAGGACGTTTTTATCTAAAGAGACCTGCAGTGAGCCAGAGACAGGTCATTAAGGAGCAGGTAGGGGTTAGACAGTACAGAGACAGGTCATTAAGGAGCAGGTAGGGGTTAGACAGTACAGAGACGGGTCATTAAGGAGCAGGTAGGGGTTAGACAGTACAGAGACGGGTCATTAAGGAGCAGGTAGGGGTTAGACAGTACAGAGACAGGTCATTAAGGAGCAGGTAGGGGTTAGACAGTACAGAGACAGGTCATTAAGGAGCAGGTAGGGGTTAGACAGTACAGAGACAGGTCATTAAGGAGCAGGTAGGGGTTAGACAGTACAGAGACAGGTCATTAAGGAGCAGGTAGGGGTTAGACAGTACAGAGACATGTCACTAAGGAGCAGGTAGGGGTTAGGGGTCATCTTGCTCTAGGATGCCTACAGGTGGACTGTGACATTGGGGATCGAACCCAGAACCTTTCAACTGGGATTCTGCTGCCCCCCTAAACAGTGTCGATTGACCGATTTTGGTCAGTGATTGTAAAATTCTACAATCTACAAAATGACGGCGAGAACAAAGAGACAATCTTCCAGAAATGGTCAACTGCTTTTACAGGGAGTTCCTGGAAGACTCTTGCCTTGGGTGGGATGGTTGATTGGCAATTTTTACAGTCAACCACAAACCAACGAGCCATGAACAGAACGAACAGGACACGATCTTCCAGAAATGCAGAGATGGTAAACTGCGTTTTAAGCCCACTGCTCGCCAGAGAGCCGCTGGTGCAACTCCAGACTGGGGAACCTGCCAGCACCAGAGTCCGGTGTCAGCTGGGGACTCTGGGAGGGATGGGGGAGAGTTCCAAGATGGAGAGGGAGAGGAGGGAGGAGGTGGCAGGAGTTCCAAGATGGGGAGGGAGAGGAGGGAGGAGGCGGGAGGAGTTCCAAGATGGGGAGGGAGAGGAGGGAGGAGTTGGCAGGAGTTCCAAGATGGGGAGGGAGAGGAGGGAGGAGGTGGCAGGAGTTCCAAGATGGGGAGGGAGAGGAGGGAGGAGGTGGCAGGAGTTCCAAGATGGGGAGGGAGAGGAGGGAGGAGGTGGCAGGAGTTCCAAGATGGGGAGGGAGAGGAGGGAGGAGGTGGCAGGAGTTCCAAGATGGGGAGGGAGAGGAGGGAGAGGAGGGAGGAGGAGTTAGGATCTTCATGGCTGACTGACAGTAGGCAGAGAGGAGTGAGGCATGCTGGACCCATTTCATGGAGGATTGGAGGAGATCCTGTAGGGGGTCTGGAGTCCCCAGGACCCCCCAGCATCTAAGAAGATCTTCAAACCCCCCGGCCGACCTTCAAACATCATCTGAGACGCTTCGGGGGTCTTTTGTGGGGGGGGGCTTTTCCCGTCGCCAACGGCAACCTGAGCTCCACTTCCAGGAGAAACCGGGGAAACGTAAGCCCAGATATTCCGCGGGGATCCATCAGAGTATAATGTAGCGTTGGGATGTTAGGAATGGCTGATTGATGGAAAAACAAAAGGAAAAGACACGAGTTCCTGGGAAACAGATTTCAGAGTTAGACTGGGTTTATATCGCCAGCTTTGCACAGACTAGGAAGTTGTTGAATTTCAAACGAAGCTACAAGACACAAAATACAGATTGAGAACATCTTTACTATCCCCTAAGGGTAATTCTTGTTGCAGCAGAGACAGAACAAAACAAGAACACGACACACAAGTAGTCCTAGCTAGAACAACAAAAACACAACTGCAACTTAGGATAGTGTACAAAGATATCAAATATAGAAAATAATTCAACATTTGGTAAACGTTGTGCAATGTGTGTTTGACGAGCGAAGAGGACGACGTGAATGCTAAGTGTCAGGAGTGCGACACAACAAACGAACACTGACTCTTTAGCAACCTGTACCTCTCTACATCATCCAAGCATACGTTAGCGTTCGTGGGCTGCGACCCGCCGATGTCCCGGGTGTTGACCTCGTTAGCAGCTCTCTGCGGAGCCCCGACCCCAGCAGCTGGTGGGCTCGCCGTCCCCCCCCCCCCCCCCCCCCCCCACCCGCGCGCACCTCGTAAACACACGAGCCCCTCATTCACAACACCATGTCGCCCGCCGAACCGGGGGCTGCCGCGGCGACCCGACGACACCAAACACAAGTCCTTCCAGATGTCAACGAGGAGGAGGGAGCCGGGGGGGGGGGGGGGGGGGCGTCGTGATTTACCACCTGACCCCCGACCCCAGAACCGTACGTCTTCGCACGCTTCCTCTCCCTGCACATTCCTCGCGCCTGCTGTCGTTCGCCGATCGCAGGATCGGAGCGGAGGAACACAAGGAGAATGAATACTCCTCAGAAAGCGGGGGGGGACGGGGGGACGGGGGGACGGGGGGGGGGGGGGGGGGGGGGGGGGGGGGGACGACAGGTGTCCACGACTTGGCGGTTAAACGGAATAACCGGCGCTGGGCGTCCCTCGGAGAACGTAAAGCCGCGTCGCCATGCCGACGGGACTGATGACCCGTTTGGATACGCAGCGTGGCGAGCTGCCTTCATGAGGTTCCCAGGGCGCAGAGAGGGAGGTGTCATCACGGAGTGGGAGCAGACAGGTGACCCGCTGGCGACGTTCCTATTGCAGGGTAGCGAGCAACAGGTGTGAGGCCAGGTGAATTGTGGGAGATCATCCGACCCGACGGTGATTCGGGACCTGGACGAGAATGTCTGTGAAAATGATTTCAACAAACAAACTGTGATGAAACCTTGCCAGCTATTTTAAATACATGAATCTTTAGAATCAATATTCTGAGCGGGGGCATGAAGGTGACAAAATGGCGTCCTACCTGGTGAAGCTCCAATCGCACACCTACGGACAAAGCACTTCACACGGAATAAACATTGACATATCTTTCACACAAATCATGCAAACCACGTTTTCCGTGCAGGAAGCTGAGGAAGAGTCGACAGGATTTCTCCAACGCCTTCTCTAGTGTGTCGGATCTCGGAGGTTGTTTGGTTAAGGGCTTGACCTCTGACCTCTGGAGTGCTAGCGGTAGCCCGCGTAGCTCAGCAGCTACATAGCGAGGGACGACGAGGGGACCCATGGGCAGACTTAAGGGCAGGAAACCTCAGGGACTTCTGGGATTAGGGCGGTGTGTTTAACATGATGCTAGGCTACGTAAACACACGTTAAGGATGTTAGCTCTACGCTAACACGCATGCTAGCCCCGAACATGAACACAGAGGCCGGATTCAACAGTAACAGATCACCATAGCAACGTGTATGATAATACATATTTAAATAAATTTGATAAATAAAGCATCAATTTACCTTGTCCATTAAGATACATGCTCTTAATGGATTGAAGCAATATTTTGATGAAGTGAGCTGAGCGGCAAACTCAATCCATATTTTTACCATATCAAAATATAAAGAAAAATTGATTGAAATGGAAGAATATATTAGGACGTGTGCATCTCATCAATCACAATATGTCAGTATAGATATTAATACATAGATATTAATAATAGACCGACAGATGGACAGAGAGAGAGGAAGAGATTGACAGAGAAAAGGACGAATCGATAGGCACAAACACACCGACAGCCAATCACAGACTCCGGTTCAGAAGTCAGGACAGACGGGTTACAACAGCCTTCCGTTTTATTTCTACATGGGATATGTTTTACAGCTCTTATTATATCATGGAAAAGTTTTCTGAAAAATCCAACAAAACCAACAATGGCACACGAGCTTACAATAGGTTTCCTTTATGTATACTTTAAAACACTTCATTGTACAACATGACCTAAAGACAAACGGGATACACATCCACGGTCACGCACGCACAAAAGAGTAACGGCCCAAAAAAAACAAAAACACACCTTTTCAGGACAACGTACCCCCAAAGTACGACACTTTGTTCGGATTGAAAAATACGAAATAAACGGTTTTAAAAAGCCCGTCTTGGGGCGCTGCTTCGTCCGAAGACGTTAGGATCGGTTATTAACCGTGTAAAAATAGTTCTAGAATAGAATCTGAGGCACTTCATTGACGTCACAGTTCCCGCGACAACTGAACTAAAAACTCTCGTCACCCTCCTGTCTTTAATGCTGGTGGTGGCGCGTGTGCGACGGTTAACGCTAAGATATTTGCACGATGTTTTTCATGTTTTATCACGTTGTGTGTGTGTGTGTGTCTGTGTGGAAAGCAGCGTTTGATTATCGAACGTGCCGTGTTAGCCATGTAGCTAGACAATACAAAATGCGCTAGGCTAGCCGTGTAGCTCCAAAATACAAAATGCGCTAGTCTGGCAGTGTAGCTAAACACAAACTGGCTAGGCTAGCAAACGAACTAGCAATACAAACACGCTAGCCTAGCCGATCCTTAGGTACCAAGTCATTATTATTAAGATTATTATTTTGACAATGTTCTGCCAGGCTTCCCTTGTGCCTCCAGAGAAACAGGGTCATGTCCTTTCTGATTGGTTCATAACGGATTCCTTTAGTATTAACCAGGAGGGTTGGGGGGGGGGGGGAAAGGATGCCTCGCTATGGAAACGGAACGGAGTTCGGAATACATTCCGAAGTCGACAGTCAAAAGTCAAACGCATCCGTAAAACTCTTTATATTGCTTTCTTCTGATTGGCTCTGCGTATTTCGGGTCAGGGGAAACAATGTGGTGAGCTCCGATTGGAGGGGTCATGTGACCAAGAAGTGGGGGGAGGGGGGGGGGGGGGGGTGGTTGGGGCTTCACTTTGGCCTCAGTTTTGGTACAAGTTTCGTGTTCTTTGTAGCGAACACATCCGTTACATTAGTTACCCTGGTTTCCATGGATACAGACAGGTGTGACATCGCTGGGGGGGAGGGGCAGGTCCCGTACGTTCCTGCTCACAGGTTTGATTCCCGCCCTGAGCCCTACTGGGACATCTAGACCTTTCTCTGAGGAAACACGAGGAGAACTGCTGCTAGGGTCTCTCTCTCTCTCTCTCTCTCTCTCTCTCTCTCTCTCTCTCTCTCTCTCTCTCTCTCTCTCTCTCTCTCTCTCTCTCTCTCTCTCTCTCTCTCTCTCTCTCTCTCTCTCTCTCTCTCTCTCTCTCTCTCTCTCTCTCTCTCTCTCTCTCTCTCTCTCTCGGCAGGCAGCAGGTGGCATGTGATGAAACATTCAGTGGAGAAGGTGACAGGGGAGAGGAGGGAGGAGGTGAGGAGGTGAGGGAGGGGAGAGGGAGAGTGGAGATAAAAGGGGAGGAGGTTTTTCAGCGGAACGATGGGTGACAGGAAAGTGAGGAGGAGGAGGAGGAGGAGGAGGAGAAGGGGAGCTGCAGACAGGCAGGCAGGCCAGCGATGCGAGCCCAGAGCGTAGCACCATGGACCAGGCACCAGATCACAGACCCCCCCCCCCCCCCCCGCCCCCCCCCATGGGGATGTCACACAGCATGAATCATTTATGAGCACGGCTTTTCATTAGAAATCACACTGTGTGTGTGTGTGTTTAAACACAATCTCTGCCCTCTGTGTGTGTGTGTGTGTTTTTATACACTCTATCTGCCCTGGAGAGAGGGAGGGGGGAAAACTGAGAACGAGGAGAAGGGAGAGAGAGAGAAGGGGGGAAAGAGAGGGGGAGAGAGAGAGAACGGGAGCGAGAGAGTGAGAGGGAGGGAAAGGAGGGAGAGAGGGAGGGCAGGGAGACAGAGAACAACACACAAACACAGGCACGTACTTCCACACACGTTTGTGCACGCATCCATGAATGTACGAGTGCACACACGCACGCACACACACACACACACACACGTACGCATCACAACACTTGTTCACAGAGGCAAAGGGCGCGCACGGGGGACTGCATGCACACACGCACACGCACACACACACACGCACACACAGTCTGAGCTTCCATAATGACACACCTGGCTTGTCACACTGCATCAAACACACACACATAGACACACAGACAACCCGCCCACAGACATACACACAAATTGCTCCCAACCAGCATTACTACACACACACACACACACACACACACACACACACACACACAGTCAAGCATGTGTGGGAGTGTAATTGTGACAAAGGGCGATGTAAATAAAGTTGTCTTGGCTCACATGCCCAGCTTCTGTGTGACGGGGGGGAACAGACCCTCTGCTTAGAGACGGGGGGGGGGGGAACCACAGCCTGTCAATCACCCTGCGGACTCCACCTGCATCTCCCAGACACACGAGAGAGGGGGGGCGGAGCCTGTTCCACCCTAACCGTTCCTATTGGCTCCTAAGAATGTCAGAGAGCGGAGGAGGGGGTTGGTGACTATGGTTACCGCTACAGCATCTCCAGTCTCCTGCTGTTAGCACCCCTCCCCCAAACCTCATCTCTCTCTCTCTCTTTCTCTCTCTCTCTCTCTCTCTTTCTCTCTCTCTCGCTCTCTCTCTCCTTCAGTTCGTCCAGCGGACAGGAAGTTCCTCCCCTCCTTCCTGCTTGCTTCTCCTCAGGAGTAAAATGGCCGCCCCCTGTCTGAGCCAAGGCGGGTGAGCCGTGCCAGCTGGGAGGGCGAGGGCGGGACGTCCTGCCGCATCGGGCCCTTGGGTGACACGGGGTCCCTGAGGAGGAGGGGCGCCGGGCTGTAGCGCTGCTCGTAGCCGCCGCCACCGCTAACGCTAATGACGCTACCGTTTCCGTTAGCGGTGTGGCTGTTGGCGTTCCCTTCCAGCGCTAGCTTGCCCTTGGCGTCCTGTTCGCGGCGGCGCTGCTCGTAGCCGCCGACGCTAACCACGCTGCCGTTAGCGTTAGCGCTAGCTTCCAGCGCTAGCTTGCTCTTAGCCTCCTGCTCGCGGCGGCGCTGCTCCTGCCGCAGGAGCTCCTGAGCCTCCAGGAGCACGCGGGCGTTGACTCCGCCCCCTCCGGCGTTGCCGCGGGCAACCTGGTAGCTGGAGTAGCGGGGGCCGTCCTTGGTGACCTCGACGCTGGCGGCGGTGGGGGGAGGGGGGTAGTCCACCTGGGACACGGAGCCGGGGGGCTTCCTGGGCTGGCTGAGGAAGAGGAGCAGGAGGAAGATTAATATGGACCGACACACATACATACACACATATAGGGAAACACACACACACACACACAAACACACACAGTGAACCCTGGGACCCTGACAGGAGAACACGGCGGCCATCCTGTTCCTGTATTTGGAGTGAGGTGAGAGTGTTGACACCTGACACACACACACACACACACCTCTGACATGTGACATCACCTCAGCGTTCCGCTCCACTGAAAGACCTGTCTGTGTGTGTGTGTGTGCGTGTGTGTCTGTGTGTTCGTGTGTGTGTGTGTGTAGGAGGACTAGGAGGAGGAGGAGGAGGAGGGCTAGGAGGAGGAGAGAGGTGCAGTAGGAGCAGTAGTAGGAGGAGGAGGAGAGAGGTGCAGTAGCAGTAGTAGGAGGAGGAGGAGGAGGAGGAGGAGGAGGAGGAGAGAGGTGCAGTAGGAGCAGTAGGAGGAGGAGAGATGTGCAGTAGAAGGAGGAGGAGGAGAGAGGTGCAGTAGGAGCAGTAGGAGGAGGGGAGAGGAGCAGTAGGAGGAGGAGAAGGGGGAGGAGAAGCAGTAGTTCTATTGACTTGTTCTCCTGGAGCTCCTGATAATGCCATGCAGTGAGATGGTTCCTGCGCTCTGATTGGATAGAATATAAAGGCTTTGTGTTTTACTCCACATGGAGTGATGGAGGGACGGCTGGATTGATGAAAGGATGGACGAAGGGAAGAATGGATGGGTGGATGGATCAATGAGAACAGGTGAATGGATGAATGGATGGATCAACGAGAACAGGTGAATGGATGGGTGGATGGATCAATGAGAACAGGTGAATGGATGAATGGATGGATCAACGAGAACAGGTGAATGGATGAATGGATGGATGGATCAATGAGAACAGGTGAATGGATGAATGGATGGATGGATCAATGAGAACAAGTGAATGGATGAATGGATGGATCAACGAGAACAGGTGAATGGATGAATGGATGGATGGATCAATGAGAACAGGTGAATGGATGAATGGATGGATGGATCAATGAGAACAGGTGAATGGATGAATGGATGGATGAGAACAGGTGAATGGATGGATGGATGAGAACAGGTGAATGGATGGATGAGAACAGGTGAATGGATGGATGGATGGATGAGAACAGGTGAATGGATGGATGAGAACAGGTGAATGGATGGATGGATGGATGAGAACAGGTGAATGGATGGATGAGAACAGGTGAATGGATGAATGGATGAATGGCTGGATGGGTGAATGGATGAATCATTGTGAGTGAAGAGATAGCAGCGGCACATCACGTTTTCTCTCCACCACGCTTCAACGCGTCCAATTTGTGGAGAGGGGGGAGGAGGAGGAGGAAGAGGAGGAGGAGGAGGAGGAGGTGAGGGGTGGAAGAATGTGTTTCCATTCCACATGTTGACAAAGACCCTCCCCCCTTCACACACACCCCCACCCAGTGAAATGCACACCAGATCGTGGAGAGCAGTGACTATAGAAACAGAACACACAGAAAATACACCAGCCCAGACAGACAGACAGACGGACTGATGGAGAGACAGACGGACTGATGGAGAGACAGACGGACTGATGGAGAGACAGACAGACTGATGGAGAGACAGACGGACTGATGGAGAGACAGACGGACTGATGGAGAGACAGACGGACTGATGGAGAGACAGACGGACTGATGGAGAGACAGACGGACTGATGGAGAGACAGACGGACTGATGGAGAGACAGACGGACTGATGGAGAGACAGACGGACTGATGGAGAGACCGACGGACTGATGGAGAGACCGACGGACTGATGGAGAGACAGACAGACTGATGGAGAGACAAACAGACTGATGGAGAGACAGACTCTCGTGTGTGTGTGTGTGTGTGTGTGTGTGTGTCCCATGTTAACAATATAATATAAACCCATGCCTCATATCTGCAGTGAATATTCATCAGGGGCCGTGTGTGTGTGTGTGTGTGTGCGTGTGCGTGAGCGCGCGCGTGTGTGTGCGTGAGCGTGTGCGTGTGTGTGTGTGTGTGTGTGTGTGTGTGTGTGTGTGTGTGTGTGTGTGTGTGTGACACGTCGATGGCGCCTCAGCTCATAAACAACGGGTTTCCTGGCCACTTGTTTGCTAAGGTCGCGGCGCCACGAGAAAATAACCACGATGAGTTACAACTGCGCCGTACAAACCACGACGTTACACTGATACACATGAGAGTAAAGGTGGCGTCTCTGTGATCAACACCCAGTGTTGGTCCAACAAGAGTACCTAATTCAGAGACATCTGGTGATCTGTATAATGTGAACTGGTCCGTATTAAATGATCATATATAACCTCCACTGGTCTGTATTAAATGATCATATATAACCTCCACTGGTCTGTATTAAATGATCATATATAACCTCCACTGGTCTGTATTAAATGATCATATATAACCTCCACTGGTCTGTATTAAATGACCATATATAACCTCCACTGGTCTGTATTAAATGATCATATATAACCTCCACTGGTCTGTATTAAATGACCATATATAACCTCCACTGGTCTGTATTAAATGATCATATATAACCTCCACTGGTCTGTATTAAATGATCATATATAACCTCCACTGGTCTGTATTAAATGAAGATATATAACCTCCACTGGTCTGTATTAAATGATCATATATAACCTCCACTGCTCTGTATTAAATGATCATATATAACCTCCACTGGTCTGTATTAAATGATCATATATAACCTCCACTGGTCTGTATTAAATGAACCAGAAGAGGAAACAGGAAGCGGCCGTCCGTTGCCCTGACGACGTGTAGTTCCACACTTTAGGAGGAGGTGGGCGTAACCGACGGCGACGGCCCTGTGGGCGACGAAGGTGACGTTGCGACCCGGGGCGAGGTTTAGAGGTGAACTAATCACTTAATGGCTGACGTTGATTTAAAGATTTAAAGTTGTTAAGCTCATTGCATTAAGAGTAGTGATTCTCATCTCATATTTGAAACACTTCTCCTGCTCTTGTTGTGTCGTTTCCTTCATGGCCTGAAAAGCACGCCATAAATAAAGTTGGATTTGATTGGATTAACATTTAGAGTGACAGCTGAACTAGGCACAGGCACGTGTTTTTCTTCCAGGAACAGATGTTATGATTCCCTGATTGGAGGGAATTTCATTATGGAGACAAAACCGATCGAGGCTCGTCCTTCCAGAGAGACATACTTTCTGCTGTGTGTGTGTGTGTGTGTGTGTGTGTGTGTGTAAGGGAGGGTGTCCCTTAAACAGTGTGACTGTGTGTGTGTGTGTGTGTGTGTGTGTGTGTGTGTGTGTGTGCATGCATGCGTGTGCGTGCGAGCGTGTAAGGGAGTGTGTTTGCGTATGTGTGTGTGTGCGTGCCTGCGTGTGTGTGTGGGTAAGGGAGTGCGTGTGAGTGTGATTGTGTGTGTGTGTGTGTGCGTAAGGGAGTGTGTGTATCTTTATAGTCTGGAACAGCCGTGCCACTGAGATGATCTACGAGCTTTGTGATGTCATTAGTGGGACAGTAGCGAGTATTGATGACCACACACACACACACACACACACACACAAACCCTCTCTCTCTGGGAGTCTCTCCGTCTCTCTCACCGGGGGAGCGAGCTGTACTGCCGCTGGGCCTGAGCGAACGCCTCCCTCTCCTCCAGCCTCTGCCTCTGCATCTGGACCTCCACGGACACCGAGTGGCGTCCCGGCTGGCTGTAGGACCCCGGGGCCCCCAGACCCCCCAGACCCGGACTAACAGGACCCGGGGCGCCGGCACTGACCTGGGAACAGAGGGAACAAGACGATGAACATGTCAGTCACTCTTCATCCCCCCCACATCCATCTGTCACTCTATCACATCCATCTATCTATCTATCTATCCATCTATCCATCTATCTATCTATCTATCCATCCATCCATCCATCTATCTATCTATCTATCTACAGTAGCTATCTATCTATCTATCTATCTATCTATCTATCTATCTATCTATCTATCACATCCATCCATCTATCTATCTATCTACAATAGCTATCTATCTACAATAGCTATCTATCTACAGTAGCTATCTATCACTCTCTCTACAGTATCTATCTATCCATCTATCTATCTATCTATCTATCTATCTACAATAGCTATCTATCTACAGTAGCTATCTATCTATCTATCTACAGTATCTATCTATCTATCTATCTACAGTATCTATCTATCCATCTACAGTATCTATGCATCTATCTCTTTATCAATCCACCCATGTAATCTAGTCATTTCTGCCTGTATCTCTGTCTTAACCGCTGCTCAATAAAGACTAAAGACATGACCTATGTAATCCAAAGCATTCTACAGCCCTGACTCTGCAGGATGGCACTGAGCTAGTGGTCCCCGTGAACGGGATGCACACCTCACAACACAACACTTACCAGGAGCTAGCACGGAGGAGCTAGCATGCTAGCATAGAGACATACCTTGTTGAGGGGGGAGGGGAGACACAAACAGACAGGAAGTGTCGGCGAGCGGGCGGGACATGCCGACGGGAAGTGGTAATGAGACTGGAGAGAAGGTGATGAGGTTAGTGGAGGTTAATGAGAGACAAGATGGCCGCCGTCCGTCTTCTTCTACGCCTCGGACACAAGCCCCTCCCACAGAGGGACCACCAGGGTTCATTACCATCCACGCGCACACACGCGCACACACACACACGCACGCTTTGAAATATCTTTCACACACATTGATGGTACAAGTGTCCACATTTATCTCTAATTGATGGCAGGACAATGAGTGAACACACACACACACACACACACACACAAACACACAAACACACACACACACACACACACACACACACACACACACACACACCTCCCCCTGCCCTTTCAGCAAAGTTCATTAGTGGTGTGGGTGTAATAATTGCGTGTGGATCGCTAGAAACACAAAGACAATCTAATTAGTTACGTCTGCCGTGTGTGTGTGTGTGTGTGTGTGTGTGTGTGTGTGTGTATGTGTGTACGTGTGTGTTTGTTTTTATGGGGGTGCGCTTGAGAGACCCCCCATTAAACACAATCATCCCCCCCCCCCCACCATCCTCGCCCCCAGCACTCATTTCTGTGATTAGATTGGCACTGCCTGTCCCGTTGCCACGGCGACCAATCGCTGGCAGGCGATTGGTGCAGAGGTGGAGGGCGAGGGCATGGCGTTGCGGGCCCCGCCCCCTTGCCCCCTGACTGATGAAAGTGTATTTGTTGTGAAGTGCGAGAAGCACATTAAACCCTAAAAACAGTGGGAGCAGCCAGTGGGCGGGAAAACAGTGTTCATGTGATCTGCTGCGGCTGAATCACGCTAGCAACCTAGCGGCTACTGACCGCTTGATGATACACTGGCTCCTTTCTCACACTTAACGCCGTAAAGCAAACAAAGATATTACGATAGCAAACGTAATAATAATCCTTTCTCACCCCGCACAACACAGATATTATGTTCAATTTGATAATCGTGGAATTCGGAACATTATGGCACTATTCAACCGCTATCATAGCATAGCTTGGAAAAGCACAGCTTAGCCTAGCATACCTTAGTCCAGCAGAGTTTAGCCAAGCACAGCTTAACCTAGTATAGCTTAGCCTAGCACGTGTAAAACAACAACAGGGTGGTGTAACTGATGGAAAAGGGGAAAAGCCCCATTTCCATCAGCCATCCCGATGGAATTAGACCACATTACCCACAATGCAACCCTGCTAGCGCCAGCTACGCTGGATATGACCAAGCTCGGAGTGGCTAAGAAGCTAAGGAGCTAAGAAGCTAAGGAGCTAAGAAGCTACGGCGCTGTGTGAGCTACAGGCAGACAGTCAGCAGAGAGGGCAACACTGACAACAGATGGAAGGACGGATATGTTATTGTTAGACAGGGAATAGCACCCGTAACCCAGGCGGTTTCAATGCCTTGCTCTACCAGCGGAATAGCACCCATAACCCGGGCGGTTTCAATGCCTTGCTCTACCAGCGGAATAGCACCCATAACCCGGGCGGTTTCAATGCCTTGCTCTACCAGTGGGAATCAAACCCATAACCCTGGCGGTGTTCATTCCATGCTCGACCAGCTGAGGTAGACACGGGACTCAAACCCTCCACCCCCGCGGCGACTGCCCTCTCTACCGGTGGCGCTCCAGTGCCAGCAGGGAGGCCCCCACTGGAGGCCCCCGCTGGAGGCCCCCACTGGAGGCCCCCACAGCGGCTCCAGAGCATTCGCTAGGCCGGTGGTCCTTCACGGCGTACGACAGACTCGTGTTCCAGGAAGAAATAACCCCGTGGTGCTACGCCCGGGACGTGGGCAATCTAAGAAATATATTACACAAGTGTTATTGGTTTCTGTTTTGGAATAAATAAAGGTTCCAATTGTATCCATCCCCCCATTCTGGAATGATTTGTGTGCGTTTGTGTGTGTCTATGTGCGTGTGTGTGCGCGTGTGTCTATGTGCGTGTGCGTGTGTGTGTGTGTGTGTGTCTATGTGCGTGTGTGCGCGTGTGTCTATGTGCATGTATGTGTGTGTGTGTGTGTGTGTGTGTGTGTCTATGTGCATGTGTGTGCGCGTGTGTCTATGTGCATGTGTGTGCGCGTGTGCGCGTGTGTGTGTGTGTGTGTGTGTGTGTGTGTGTGTGTGTGTGTGTGTGTGTGTGTGTGCGTGTGTGTGTGTGGTGTTCAGGTGAATTCAGAACGAGGACAGGAGCTCCTTCATGTGTGGAGCCATCGGTTGGCAGGGAGGTAATAGATACGAGTGGAGGGAGGAGGTGGAGGGGGAGTAGGGGGAGGAGGGGGTGTAGGGGGAGTAGGGGGAGGAGGGGGTGTAGGGGGAGGAGGCGGAGGAGGGGGAGGACGGGGTGGAGGGGGAGGGAGTAATTTAATTTCAGAGACGCATGCTTCTGCATCCACACGGCCAGCACATCTGGAGGCTCCAGAGCCTCCACATGACCACCAGGATCTCTGAGCGGTCCCCTGGGGGTCCAGAGCCTCCACATGACCACCAGGATCTCTGAGGGTCCCCTGGGGGTCCAGAGCCTCCACATGACCACCAGGATCTCTGAGCGGTCCCCTGGGGGTCCAGAGCCTCCACATGACCACCAGGATCTCTGAGGGTCCCCTGGGGGTCCAGAGCCTCCACATGACCACCAGGATCTCTGAGGGTCCCCTGGGGGTCCAGAGCCTCCACATGACCACCAGGATCTCTGAGCGGTCCCCTGGGGGTCCAGAGCCTCCACATGACCACCAGAATCTCTGAGGGTCCCCTGGGGGTCCAGAGCCTCCACATGACCACCAGGATCTCTGAGCGGTCCCCTGGGGGTCCAGAGCCTCCACATGACCACCAGGATCTCTGAGGGTCCCCTGGGGGTCCAGAGCCTCCACATGACCACCAGGATCTCTGAGGGTCCCAGGCCGGTTCTGACTCATGAACCCCGGCGGCACTTTCTCAAACCCGGACCAGATGGTTGGTCCTGGATCTGAGGGAGCCGGCACCACATGGTTCTGGATGCTATCCTTCTGTGTTTGAGAAGATAAAAAACCCACCTCGGGGGGGGGGGGGGGGGGGGGTCCACAGTCTAGAACTCCAGCAGGGTTCCGTTCAGAACCCCCCTGGAGTTCTAGCAGCCGGTCGAGTGTTCTAGAGCCTGGAGTGTTAGGACCTAGGCTCAGGAACGTTGGGAGCCATGGGAATGTGGCCCCCCGGGTGTAAACAGACACAATGCCGTCACAACACCGCGCCGCGGTAATTAAGAATGCGACGGAGCCATCGCGGCGTCAGGACAAAGGGATGGGTGGGGTGGGGTGGGGGTGGGGGGGGCATTGCTTTGTTCTTCCAGCAGCGCAGGATGGGGTGCAGAGTGCAGTGCGCTGGTTAGATTAGGATCGCATGACTGGGCCAACACTGCAGATCTGGAAAGGGAATTTTTTTTATTTGGGCTTATGAGCTATAAAAGAAAGAGCCAGGAGCAGATCGTCCTGTCGCTCCTTTATCACATGAAATATTAAAAAAAAGCTGTTTACACGACACAGGGGATCACAGAAATATCAGAAAAATACCAAAGAATGAGTCCGCACAGTTCAGGCCTCATACACTGCTGTGAGCCGACCCAAGAACCTTTGATACAGATGTGCGCAAAAGAATAGGAATGCTTTGAACTGGAAACGGCACGGAGAACTCTGCCGGACTACATCCAGTGGGTCTCTTCAGATCCAGCGGGTCTGTTCAGATCCAGCGGGTCTGTTCAGAGCCAGAGCCAGCGGGTCTGTTCAGAGCCAGAGCCAGCGGGTCTGTTCAGATCCAGCGGGTCTGTTCAGAGACAGATCCAGCGGGTCTGTTCAGAGACAGATCCAGCGGGTCTGTTCAGACCCAGATCCAGCGGGTCTGTTCAGAGCCAGCGGGTCTGTTCAGAGCCAGACCCAGCGGGTCTGTTCAGAGCCAGATCCAGCGGGTCTGTTCAGAGCCAGATCCAGCGGGTCTGTTCAGAGCCAGATCCAGCGGGTCTGTTCAGAGACAGATCCAGCGGGTCTGTTCAGACCCAGATCCAGCGGGTCTGTTCAGAGCCAGAGCCAGCGGGTCTGTTCAGACCCAGATCCAGCGGGTCTGTTCAGAGCCAGAGCCAGCGGGTCTGTTCAGAGCCAGCGGGTCTGTTCAGAGACAGATCCAGCGGGTCTGTTCAGAGCCAGTGGGTCTGTTCAGAGCCAGCGGGTCTGTTCAGAGACAGATCCAGTGAGTCTGTTCAGAGACAGATCCAGCGGGTCTGTTCAGAGACAGATCCAGTGAGTCTGTTCAGAGACAGACGCGCTACAACCAGCTACACATGACGCTGAAGGATATTCCTTTCAGACACCCAGCAACACGACGAACACGAAGGACAAGTGATGTGTGTCTTCATCAGCAAGTATGGAAATTCATGTAAAAAAAAGAAAGAAAAAGATAAAAAGTACACTTGCCAGCCTTAAAATAACCCGTTAAAGGATGTCATCTGATTTCATCAGCCCGAGCAAAGGAGGAGAAGCTGTCCTTATTACTCTTTGTTGCGTCCAAACGTGCTAATTAAGAACCTTCACAGCCGATCCACCAGCAAACAGAATTAAAACAACCGCTAAAACTAACATGATCCCAAACTTCAAAATAAAAGCGAACAGTTACAAAAAAAAAAGACACCTACAACTCGGTTCCCTGATTCAGTTGTAAGAAGAGAGAGCGTCTATGGAGTCCATTGGTCGATGAGATGGTGGGCGGGTCTGTGTGAGTGATTGACAGACGGTTACACCGATGAAATGAATGCTGAGGAGGTGTTTCTGGGTGAGGGGGGTGGGGGGGGATGTTAGTGATGGGGACGTCCAGCCCTGCATGCAGACGAGGATGGGACGCGGAGGGTTAGCGTTAGCATGTTAGCCTGGAGGCTAACGGCGGTCCGAGGAGCGGTGAACCAGCGTCACAGTCTTTGCTTTGTGGCTTGTGGCAGCGTGGTTAGTGATGGATTAGCTTCGCGCTAACCAACGGGTAGCATGCTCCCCCCGCCGGCCAGCGGTCGATAAGGGGGGGGGGGGGGGGGAGGGGGGGCGCGTGACCCGCTGGGTCCGGATAGTTCAATTCCTTTGAGCGCTCCCCGTCCGGGCTAGCCGTCTCCTCCGGCCAGGAGGAGACGGGAGGAGACCCGGGAGGGTCTCTGGACGGAGCGAGCCCGGATCTCAGACGCTTACCCAGGGCTGCTCGAAGCTGTAGGTCCTCCGGCGGTCGTCCGGGTCCTCGGGAACGGTCTGGGCCTGCTGGAACTCGTCCCGCAGCCGCTGTATCCGGTCGTGGTTGCTAGGGGCTAGTCGGTTGCTATGGCGAGAGAGGAGAGAGAGAAACAAGAGAGTGAGGATGGAGGAGACGGGGGGACGGGGGGACGGGGAGGGTGTGAGCTTAAGGGGGTCCGCAGTGAGCGGATGACCTGGATCCGTCGGCGCTGATGGAAACGACGGAGGGAAGCAGCCCGGGGAGGCATCCCAGCGAGGTGATGCCAGAGAGGGGAGCCCTAGCCCGGGCATTAGAGGTGATAAGTGGAGGCCGGAGCCTGGAGCCTGGAGCCCCAAGCCGGCGAGCGAGATGAATCAAAGTAATGCGTCTCTGATGTATTATTCATAACAACCAACAAGGAGCGGAGCTGAGCGCGGCTCAGCCCCCTCGGTGGGGGGGGGGGGGGGGGGGGGGGGGGGGGGGTTCGGCGGAAGAGCTAAGTGTTGCTGGAGCGCTGGGCAAACGCACCACTAATCAACCGAGCCCACTTCACCGTCAGCCAGCGCTGTGCGGCGCGCTCGCCCCGGAGGCAGCTGAACGCAGGAACACCGAACTGGAGGGGCGTCCCGGCTGGCTGTTCCCACGATGCACTGCTTCCCCCCACATCCGTATGACCTAGATTGTCATTGGTCCTTTGACCACACCACAGTGGTACCCTGAACTGATTCACTCACTGCATTTCTGATACCCAAACTCAACCACTGAGCAGTAGTGCAGCCGTCGGCGAACGGCTGAATCTATCAGCAAAAATGCTTTTTATTTAAATAAATGAATAAATAATATGAGTAATACGATTCATTTCCATTTATTGATCCTTCACCAAAACAGCTTCAGAACTACTTCACATCCTCACTTGCAAAGCGTCAGTCTATATGTTAGTTAAATGCCTAACCATTGATACGGTTTCTTAATAAGAATAGGTTCTGGGTTCGATTCCCACTCTCTGCAGTCTACCTGTAGGCATCCTAGAGCAAGGTGCCCCCATAACCCTGACCTGTCTCTGTACTGTCTAACCCCTACCTGCTCCTTAATGACCTGTCTCTGTACTGTCTAACCCCTACCTGCTCCTTAATGACCTGTCTCTGTACTGTCTAACCCCTACCTGCTCCTTAATGACCTGTCTCTGTACGGTCTAACCCCTACCTGCTCCTTAATGACCTGTCTCTGTACTGTCTAACCCCTAGCTGCTCCTTAATGACCTGTCTCTGTACTGTCTAACCCCTACCTGCTCCTTAATGACCTGTCTCTGTACTGTCTAACCCCTACCTGCTCCTTAATGACCCGTCTCTGTACTGTCTA
Organism: Lota lota; assembly: GCA_026745465.1. Lineage (NCBI taxonomy): Eukaryota > Metazoa > Chordata > Actinopteri > Gadiformes > Lotidae > Lota > Lota lota. Next base: position 27,171 of record JACYXH010000727.1, read on the forward strand.
ACCCCTACCTGCTCCTTAATGACCTGTCTCTGTACTGTCTAACCCCTACCTGCTCCTTAATGACCTGTCTCTGTACTGTCTAACCCCTACCTGCTCCTTAATGACCCGTCTCTGTACTGTCTAACCCCTACCTGCTCCTTAATGACCTGTCTCTGTACTGTCTAACCCCTACCTGCTCCTTAATGACCTGTCTCTGTACTGTCTAACCCCTACCTGCTCCTTAATGACCTGTCTCTGTACTGTCTAACCCCTACCTGCTCCTTAATGACCTGTCTCTGTACTGTCTAACCCCTACCTGCTCCTTAATGACCTGTCTCTGTACTGTCTAACCCCTACCTGCTCCTTAACGACCTGTCTCTGTACTGTCTAACCCCTACCTGCTCCTTAATGACCTGTCTCTGTACTGTCTAACCCCTACCTGCTCCTTAATGACCTGTCTCTGTACTGTCTAACCCCTACCTGCTCCTTAATGACCTGTCTCTGTACTGTCTAACCCCTACCTGCTACTTAATGACATGCAGCTTAAAAAAATCACTGTGATAGTGAACCACAACTCCCAGAAGGCCATTCTGTTGCACCAACACGGAAACCCAAACCCCTGATCAGCCGCTCCGCTGCTGCATGGAGCCCAGACCGAGCCAGCGGAACACAGAGCAGGACAGGGTGTCACGGCTGGGCCAGATAATCCCTGTGATGGGTAAGACAGATGCCCCGAGTCCTCTGAACACGCCTGACCCAGGAAATACAGGTCATCCTGGACCCTAGTCCCAGGAGGAGGTCTGGCGGTGGGGGGTCCCCTGAAACCAGATGTTTCCCCCAAGCCAACGTCTGGAGAACTTCAGAATGAAGGCCTGCTTCCGTTGCAGGCCGCAGACCGACGTAGCGTGACAGTGGAGGGGGTGTGTGAGTGTGTCCTTCTGGTTACAGTGTGGACAGCAAGGTTCTCATCATGGTGGAGCAAAGCATCTCAGCTGGCTCTGTTCAATACAGAACCAGAGTTCACTAAAGGAGCCGAACACAGAAACACACACACACACACACACACACACACACACACACAGACGGAACACAAAGACAGACAATACTGAGGTCTCGCTACCGTTTGACATGAGAGAGAGAGAGACAGCTGAGAGCGAGAGCGAGAGAGAGCGAGAGAGCGAGAGAGAGCGAGAGAGCGAGAGAGAGAGAGAGCGAGAGAGCGAGAGAGAGAGAGAACATGAAAAGATTATGAGACTAAGAGAGCCAAAAAGCCAACAGACATCGGAAGAGATCTGAGATTCATCCCTAGACAGGTGGAGGAGGAGGAGGGGGAGGAGGAGGAGGGGAAGGAGGTGGAGGAGGAGGAGGGGAGCACAGCGTCTGAGTCAAACCTGCACACTGCACGGTGGGCCTACTGCAGCTTCCTGAATCCCACTGTGTCATCACTGTGTTCCCCCACGCCAGGCTGGGCCTGGCAGCTTTGGCTTTACGGCCGTGGATGATGGAAGATTGCTTTATGGAGTGGATGTCTCCGGCGAGTGATTCATATTCAGCCCCCAACTCCGCGGCTAGGAATACGATTAGATTCCCCTCCGACACTAGCAACGGCGCGGCTCCGAAACAAAGGCCCAAGGCGGGGACAAACCCGGCCTTGTAGGCCCCTGAGGAGCCTCCAGGGCCGTGTGCAGTAAGAGACGCAGGCAGCTGACGGACAGAGTGGTAATCCCGGGGATTACCCGGTGAATGGATGCCATTCCCGGGCCGGGGGTCTTCCTTCCGGACCCACCACCGCCAAATGTACCACGACCAGAACCGCTGACTTTAACCAGTAACTACAACATAACCACTAACTCTACCAGCTCATAACCACTAACTCTACCAGCTCATAACCACTTACTATACCAGCTCATAACCACTAACGCTACTATAACCACTAACTCTACCATAACCACTAACTCTACCAGCTCATAACCACTAACGCTACTATAACCACTAACTCTACCATAACCACTAACTCTACCAGCTCATAACCACTAACTCTACCGTAACCACTAACTCTACCATAACCACTAACTCTACCATAACCACTAACTCTACCAGCTCATAACCACTAACGCTACCATAACCACTAACTCCACCGTAACCACTAACTCTACCATAACCACTTACTCTCCCAGCTCATAACCACTTACTATACCAGCTCATAACCACTAACGCTACTATAACCACTAACTCTACCATAACCACTAACTCTACCAGCTCATAACCACTAACGCTACTATAACCACTAACTCTACCATAACCACTAACTCTACCAGCTCATAACCACTAACTCTACCGTAACCACTAACTCTACCATAACCACTAACTCTACCATAACCACTAACTCTACCATAACCACTTACTATACCAGCTCATAACCACTAACTCTCCCATAACCACTAACTCTACCACCACCACCACCTCAGCGTCCTGACGGAGGAGTGACGGTGTCTGGGGCTGGACGGGCCCCGGAGGGCCGAGGGAGGCCTCATGAAAGAGGATCTGGGGACGTCTGCTCGCTAAAGGGTCATAAAGGACAGCTGCAGCAGGCCGGACTGGTTCCCAGTGGAGCCACTGGGAGCAGAGACCTGTTGGAGGCTCTGGGGTTCTGTGTTTACGGGGGGGGGGGGGGGGGGTCCTGAACGCACACAGCAGGACCGCTGTCGTGAAGGAGCAGGCAGGGAGGGGGTTTGGGGGGCTCCAGGAACCCTAGAGGTAGACCGCAGACATGGCCGGCTCAGACCCGCAGTCCTACACCCCCCCACCACCACTAGACCGCCCTGCCCGCGAGCCCAGGGGGGGGGGGGGGGGGGGGGGGTTTGAATCCCCCTGTGTGACGTTTCAATGTTACCAGCGAACGCAAAATGGAAGGGAAAGCGTCGCGGCCCGGAGCGGAGGGAAACACTTCCTGATCCACATCAAATGAACAGCAGCTCGCCGCCATTTTTAAAACCCCAGACGCTGTCCGCTGCTGTGGCCGACAAGCCCTCCTTCATAGGGGCCCGCCTTCTAATTAACATGCAGCGTTTTAATTAGGCGTCAGGACTAAGGTGGCCCAGAGGGAGGCCCCCGTGTGGCCGCAGGACGGACGGTGGACACGCGCTGACGGAGCGAGGGCGGAGGTATAAAACAACACCATCCACCCAAACCCTGGAACAGAACAACTGGAGGGATGGTTCTAGTAGCGAGAGAGAGAGCGAGAGAGCCAGAGACAGAGAGAGCGAGAGCGAGAGCAACAGAGACAGAGACAGAGAGAGCGAGAGCAAGAGCAAGAGCCAGAGACAGAGCGAGAGCGAGAGACACAGACACAGACACAGACACAGAGAGCGAGAGCGAGAGCGAGAGCGAGAGCGAGAGCGACAGCGACAGAGACAGAGACAGAGACAGAGACAGAGACAGAGACAGAGACAGAGACAGAGAGCGAGAGCGAGAGCGAGAGCGAGAGCGAGAGCGAGAGAGACAGAGACAGAGACAGAGACAGAGACAGAGACAGAGACAGACACAGACACAGACACAGACACAGACACAGAGACAGAGACAGAGACAGAGACAGACAGAAGCTGCTGAAGTCTCTCTCTGCTAGAGGAATGGGGCGCCATGCTGGGAGCTGATAATCCAGATCCATCGATCGGAAGGGGTCAGAAGGGTGGAGGAGGGCGGTAACTGCTAACTGTGGCTAAAGGGCTAATGCAGCTATGCGAGACGGCACTCAGTAGCATGGCTAAATGAACGTTGTTTTATCTGCTGCTGCTGATCTGCAAACAGACCAGGACCTGTTAGGAAAACCACAACCACTTATGGACTGAAACACTCTGATGGGAACTATTTACTACTTAGTCACTTAGAGGACGCTTTCATCCAAGGGGACTTACAGTGAGTTCAGAGACAGGTCATTAAGGAGCAGGTAGGGGTTAGACAGTACAGAGACAGGTCATGAAGGAGCAGGTAGGGGTCAGACAGCACAGAGACAGGTCATTAAGGAGCAGGTAGGGTTAGACAGTACAGAGACAGGTCATGAAGGAGCAGGTAGGGGTTAGACAGTACAGACAGGTCATTAAGGAGCAGGTAGGGGTTAGACAGTACAGAGACAGGTCATTATGGAGCAGGTAGGGGTCAGACAGCACAGAGACAGGTCATGAAGGAGCAGGTAGTATGCTAATGCTGACGCCATCAAGGGTGGATGGAAACGGGTGGGGGAGGGGGTGCTTGTTACGTCTAACCCAGAGCGTTGAGGAGTCCATTACATGAGCCTGGCTGTTCCCGGGGATTACAGGTTTAACCTTGTGGTGCCGCGAGACCTCGCACTGAGCGCTAACAACATGTTCATTACCAGAAAGAGAGAGAGAGAGAGAGAGAGAGAGAGAGAGAGAGAGAGAGAGAGAGAGAGAGAGAGAGAGAGAGAGAGAGAGAGAGAGAGAGAGAGAGAGAGAGAAAGCTTGTGCGTGTGTGTGAGATAGAGTGTGCGTATGTGAGAGAAAGAGCTTGTGTGAGAGAGAAATTGTGTGAGAGAGAGAGAGAGAGAGAGAGAGCGTATGTGAGAGAAAGCTTGTGCGTGTGTGAGAGAGAGTGCAGAGAGCTGTGTGTGGGATTAGTTTGTGTGTGAGTGAGAGAGTGAGAAAGAGAGAGAGTGGATGTGAGAGATTCTATGAGCCTTCATGCGTGTGTGTGTGTGTGTGTGTGTGTGTGTGTGTGAGAGAGTTTCTTTATGTGTGTTTTGATTTGTAGAGAAGTATGTCTCTGGGAGCTGGTGTGTGTGTGTGTGTGTGTGTGTGTGTGTGTGTGTGTGTGTAGAGTAAGTCTCTCTATATGATGTGCTGTATGTCCTCAGGGCTGAGAGGCCCCAGGACTGAACCACACATAAATCAATGATATCTGTAACCTTGTGTGTGTGTGTATGTGTGTGTGCTGTGTTGGTACCGTGCTGAGAACATTATACTTCCCTACAAATCATCACACAGACTCTCTCACTCACACACACACACACACACACACACACACACACATCCACTCTCACTCTTCCTCACTTTCATACGTGATTGGATGAAAATACTACCGCAGCGTCCTTGACTACGAGAGACTGGAAGGTTCTCTGGTCTGGGAGTCTCAAAACCCAGACCCACTTGGGGTTCACCCCTACAGACCCAGGAGGTGGTGTTGGCCCTCAGGAGGGTCCTACAGACCCAGGAGGTGGTGTTGGCCCTCAGGAGGGTCCTACAGACCCAGGAGGTGGTGTTGGCCCTCAGGAGGGTCCTACAGACCCAGGAGGTGGTGTTGGCCCTCAGGAGGGTCCTACAGACCCAGGAGGTGGT
>JACYXH010000727.1:42500-72500 GCA_026745465.1 Lota lota
CGGGGGAGGAGAGGGGCGGGGCTAACGAAGATCACATTGATTGGCCGGCAAGTCGGAGGGTGGGGGGGGGGGGGGGGGGTGGGGGGGGGGGTGTATGAGCGTGAACGCTGGCGGCCAGAGGACCGCCTCAGACTGATTATTGATTAGAGATGATTAGTGCTAACAGGCCCGTGGGGGAGGGAGGGGGGAGTTATGGGTGGGGGGAGGAGATATGTGGGGGGGGGGGGCAGGAAGCGAAAGGAGAAGAGTAAGCTAGCGACGGATCGATAGGTCACAGACAGTTCTGGCTAGTCCACTACCACAATACTCCCTGTCACTCTCTCTCTCTTTCTCTCGCTCTCTACCACACCAATCTCTCTCGCTCTCTCCCCTGCTCTCTGTCTCCCACATCACTCTCTCTTGCTCACTGTCACTCTCTCTCTCTTGCTCTCCCCCTCTCTCTACCACAACACAACTCTCTCTCACTGTCACTCTCTGGCTCACACACACACACACAGCAGAGACTATACTAGCCTCAGAGAGAGAGAAAATACAAGGAAGCTGTACCTCACTGTCAACAGAACCGCAATTTAGACAGACAGACAGACAGACAGACAGACAGACAGACAGACAGACAGACAGACAGACAGACAGACAGACAGACAGACAGACAGACAGACAGACAGACAGACAGAGAGGCAGACAGACAGACGGGCAGACAGACAAACCAAAAGAGCAGTAGACAGACAGACCTTGACCAACCAAACCATACGATATGTTAGCCATACATTGTCCCTAGATAACTATGTTTTGCCTAGATAAAAATATATTTTGAAATATAAAAATAACATATTCTTTTTAAACATAATTATATAATATTGTACATATGCTAAAGATGCTCTCTATAGAATATTTGTTAGGCTTAACCTCCTGAACTCTCCACCAAACCTAACCTAACTATGACGAGTCAATCAATGTTATTGATCAGCCAGACAGATCCGCTGGGATCAGCTCGATCAGACAGCTGGTGCTCATCCATAATCAATCAACGTCATCCATAATCCATAATCAACATCAGGATATCAGAGACTTCCTGACAGGAAGTCTGGCGTCCTACTGAACATTTGTGATGTCACAGGTTCGCCCACATTATCTCTCTCTCCCCTCTCTAACCATCCCTCTCTCGCCCCACATTATCTCTCTCTCCCCTCTCTAACCATCCCTCTCTCGCCCCACATTATCTCTCTCCCCTCTCTAACCATCCCTCTCTCGCCCCACATTATCTCTCTCTCCCCTCTCTAACCATCCCTCTCTCGCCCCACATTATCTCTCTCTCCCCTCTCTAACCATCCCTCTCTCGCCCCACATTATCTCTCTCCCCTCTCTAACCATCCCTCTCTCGCCCCACATTATCTCTCTCCCCTCTCTAACCATCCCTCTCTCGCCCCACATTATCTCTCTCCCCCCTCTCTAACCATACCTCTCTCGCCCCACATTATCTCTCTCTCCCCTCTCTAACCATCCCTCTCTCGCCCCACATTATCTCTCTCTCCCCTCTCTAACCATCCCTCTCTCGCCCCACATTATCACTCTCTCCCCTCTCTAACCATCCCTCTCTTAAAGAATCCTTTCCAACTGACAAACATTTAGACTCTCAAACTAACGCACTAAAACTCTCCCACTCAGAAACACACACTTCCATTCATCCCTTCTCTCTTGTTGCTCAGCGTGACTCAAACACAGAGAGAGAGAGAGAGAGAGAGAGAGAGAGAGAGAGAGAGAGAGAGAGAGAGAGAGGGGGGAGAGAGAGAGAGAGAGAGAGAGAGAGAGAGAGAGAGGGAGGAGAGACATGCTTGTGGTTTTGGCCGTTTTTGACGATGGAAAACCACTAGACTTAAATAAAATATTGATCACATTTCAACAAACACACACACACACACACACAATGTACAAACACACCACTTACATACACACGTCCCCATCTACAACATAAAACCTCTACAACACATGCACACACACACACCCAGACACTCATATCTCACACACACACACACACACACACACACACACACACCCTCTGGTTAGCCTAGCGGCACTGCAGGAAGTAGATATGGTTGCAGTCGTAACCACGCCAACGATGCAAAGCCCCTGATTCACCCCCCCCCCCAACCTCCCTTTTGAGACAGGAAGTCTCTCTCTCTCCCTCCTCCTCCTCCTCCTCCTCCTCCTCCTCCTCCTCCTCCTCCTCTCCCTCCCTCCCTCCCTCCCTCCCTCCCTCCCTCCTTGACATGCAGGCCAGGCCACCTGAAGTCAAGTAGGTGCTCACAGTACTCAACACTCTCTCCTCCTCCTCCTCCTCCTCCCCCCTCCTCCCTCCCTCCCTCCTTGACATGCAGGCCAGGCCGCCTGAAGTCAAGTAGGTGCTCACAGTACTCAACACTCTCTCCTCTCTCCTCCCTCCTCCTCACACACACCCTCTACAACACAAACCCGAAACACACACACACACACACACGCACACACACACACACACACTGTTCAACGCAAACCTCAAACACACACACACCAACACACACACACCACAACGCAAACCTCATACACACACTCTCTGCAAGGCAAACCTCAAACACACACACACACACTCTACAATGCAAACTTCAAACACACACACACACACACACTCTACAAAACACACTGTACAATGCAAACCTTAAACACACACACACACTGCACCACAACCTCATACACATACACACACACTCTGCAACGCAAACCTCAAAGACACACACCCACCAACACAAACCTCATACACACACACACACCAACACACACACACACCACAACGCAAACCTCATACACACACACACACACACACTCGGCAAGGCAAACCTCAAACACACACAGACTTCCTACAGAGCCCAGCTCTGATCCCAGATCAGCTCCATCAGCAGGGGGTCCGCCATCGCAGCTCTCCCTAGAGATAGACACGTCTTTCATATGCTACCGCTATCGCTAATCGTTAGCGCCCGCGCGCCGCTAGCACGTCTTTCATATGCTACCGCTATCGCTAAACGTTAGCGGCCGCGCGCCGCTATCGCGTCAGGTCTCGTCTGCCCTTTGAAGACGGGCGCCGTCACATCGGATGATCTGATTGGTTTAATGGAATGTGCTGGGAGCACACTCTTCAAACTCCACATTAAACGTCCCGTTTAGACACTTTGAGTTTAGTTCTGATAGGGGGGGGGGGGGAGACCTGCACTCCTATGAACATTAAATCAAAAGAGTAGAGGAGATATGAGAGACGAAGGGAGGAAAAGAGAGGAGAGGAGAGGAGGAGAGAAAGGAGAGGAGGAAAGGGAGAAGGAGAGGGAGGAGAGGAAAGGGAGAAGGAGAGGGAGGAGAGGAGAGAGAGAAGGAGAGGGAGGAGAGGGAGGAGAGGAGAGAGAGGAGGAGAGGAGGCGTGGATGGTTTTTGGGTCAAGTATGTTGCAATAAGATGTAACTGATTCTCAAACATTTAATCTCCTGTTCTACTAAACTTCATCTCCTGTCTGGAGACACACACACACACACACACACACACACACACACACACACTCGGCTTCACTTCAAAGCCCATATCAAGTCTCAATGATTCAATTTAATCAATCCATTGACTCAATCATGCTTTATGGACGTGGATGTTGATGCTCAGGGCTCGGATGTTTCCCCTCACATCACGGTTCAAATGAAATGTGAAGTTATCTAGAAGACAGCTCATTAAACCCCATCAAGTCCCGCCTCATTTCCCGCTCGGCCAATAAGCTTCGGAGGCACTTTAGAGACAAGCATAGAAGCGGGCGTGGCCACTAGGCCCGCAGGGACAGACAGGAAGTCCTTATAAGGACTTCATAGTTGTGGAACGTTCATTCCACATCGTGGACACAAATGTAATCCTGGTCGGGATAGCACAAAACAATCCATACAAGCGCGCGCACACGCACACACACACACACACACACACACACACACACACACACACACACCCTGAGGGGCGGGTCTGGCTGCAAAGTGGGTATCTGAGGCAGAATGTAGGCCAGCCAGCTTTCAGGGTCACCAGAACACAACGCACAGAACAGAGATTACCCTCACGTTCCCACAGCCACCCAGTACCCCATTAGACACACACACATCAACACACTTTCTCTGGTACACACACACAAACACCCTCTCTATCACACACACGCATCAGAACACTCGCTCTCATTTACACACACACACACACACACACACACACCCTCTCTCTCAGACACACCCACCCACACACATACAGCAACACAAACACACACCCACCAACCCACACACACAATGACACTCCCCCCCTCTCTCTCTGTCACACACACGCACACACACACACGCACACACACACACACACACACACACACCCCACTGGGACAGTCTGATGTTCTCCCAGCAGGAGTTGAGACCCGTCCACGCTAGCCGCTCTGTTAGCGCTGGGGCTAATGTCTCTGGCGCAGCGCTAGCGGTGCTATTAGCGCAGGGCTAGCGTGTCCGCCATACGGTGGTGTGTGTGTGTGTGTGTGTGGGTGGGTGGGTGGTGAGCGGGTGCTAGCCCATGACCGACTGGCTCAGCTCCTTTAGCAGCGACATTAGCATCTGCCGGTCAAGTGCTAGCATGGGAGGAATAAGGAACGGGGGATGGCCTGAGAGACACATGGCTAACGGCTCTGCTTTAGACCGGGTCACGATCTGGATCACTCCGGTTCTTTGTTTCGTCCCGCACCAGGATGGGCTTATGAAACGGGATTTCTAGTCACCGTGATGCGCTGTTCGTGAAGCGCACGGCCAGACCGGACCAGACCAGGCCGGACCAGACCAGACCAGACCAGGCCGGACCAGACCAGACCGGAACAGACCGGACCAGACCAGACCAGACCCGACCAGACCAGACCAGACCGGACCTTACCAGACCCGACCAGACCCGACCCGACCAGACCAGACCGGGCCAGACCAGGCTGGACCAGACCAGACCAGACCAGACCCGACCCGACCAGACCAGACCGGACCTTACCAGGCCGGACCAGACAAGACCGGACCAGACCAGACCAGACCGGGCCAGACCAGGCCGGACCAGACCAGACCAGACCGGACCAGACCAGACCAGGCCGGACCAGACCAGACCAGGCCGGACCAGACCAGACCAGACCAGACCGGACCAGACCAGTCCGGACCAGACAAGACCAGACCGGACCAGGCCGGACCAGACCAGACCAGACCGGACCAGACCAGACCAGGCCGAACCAGACCAGTCCGGACCAGACAAGACCGGACCAGGCCGGACCAGACCAGACCAGACCAGACCAGGCCGGACCAGGCCGAACCAGACCAGTCCGGACCAGACAAGACCAGGCCAGACCAGATCGGACCAGGCCGGACCAGACCAGGCAGACAGCTAAGCGGATATCATTTCAGTGAGGACAGCAGCACGGTAACATGAGGAGAGGCCTCATGTTACCGTGCTGCTGCCCTCCTGGGAGCAGGAACGGTAAACGCAACACCCGTCAGCAGTTACGACATTGTAACTTTTTGCCGTCCTCCATGACGGAATATACAGCCGGATGGGCGAACTGGACAATGAGAAGATAACCATTCACCTCCAACTGGTCCAGACCTCCAACTGGTCCAGACACATAAATAACGTAAGAAAAACAGTAATGTGACCGTGTGTGTGTGTGTGTGTGTGTATGTGTGTGGCCGTGTGTGTGTGTGTGTGTCTGGTCGTGTGTGTGTGTGTGTGTGTGTGTGTCTGGTCGTGTGTGTGTCTAGCCGTGTGTGTGTGTCTGGCCGTGTGTGTGTGTGTGTGTGTGTGTGTGTGTGTCTGGTCGTGTGTGTGTGTGTGTGTGTCTGGCCGTGTGTGTGTGTCTGGTTGTGTGTGTGTGTGTCTGGTCGTGTGTGTGTGTGTGTTTGTGTGTGTGTGTGTGTGTGTGTCTGGCCGTGTGTGTGTGTGTGTGTGTGTGTGTCTGGCCGTGTGTGTGTGTGTGTGTCTGGTCGTGTGTGTGTGTGTGTGTGTGCGTGCTGGCCTGGTGTTTATGAGTACAGTCTCTCTGAGGACTGCTGGTCCCTCGGTGGAGATCAACAGTAATGGAGGAGATTTAATAACGCCTGCTCTGCTTCCCCGGGAAACCGCCCAATCACATCGCAGCCCTCAGAGAATACCCAGCATTCAACACTGTCCCGCGCTCCGAACACACAGACAACAGACACAATGTTGGCTCGCTTCGCTGGCTTTCTATAGGCTGAGACAAACACTAACTCACTCACTCTAAAGTGTCTCCGAGGAACCGGAAGAAACGTGATTGGTCCAGTGAACTGACCAATGAAATCACAGAGGAGGCGGGACTTGTGGCGTTTCAGTTAAAAGAGAAATAGCCAATGTTATGTCAGTTATCTTCAACATTAACAGCGACGGCTAACAGTTTGGTTCATTGTTACATTGATTGCTAGGTAGCTAAGGCTAACTAACATCTCAACATTAGCTAATAAATAATATTTACATTTTAATAATTCGATTACAATCAGCCCATAGCCTTTGCAGCTGCGGAATATTTTCCAAATATTCCGCCTCCTCTACGATTTAATTGGTCGTCTCACTGGACCAATAATTTTGGAACTCTTCACAGGGGGGGAAACAGTTTGAGCAAACGGCCACACAGAAGCAATGGATGTGGATGTAGCTGACTGCTAATGACGATAATGCTCCTTGATAATGCACTTCCTGTTCTTAAGGAAATGCTCATCGAGGTTAATCTGGCTAGGCGGACATGTTGTCAGGAGGGGCGGGGCTTAGGATAAATTCATCAGGTTTCTCACAAGACCATGTCCAGACAAGAGACCAGATGGTAACACGAGTTAAGTGGGATCTTTTGGTCGTTTCCGTGGCTGTAATTGTGGGAAAACTCTGGACAGACAGCGGGTTAATCCTCAGATAATATTATGCTTGGCAGAACCAAAGGACCACCAGCATCGGGAGGGGGGTTTCCCCAATCTGGCAACCCGACAAAACACACATCAACCTAACCTCCAAACTGAATGATTACTTAGACATGTCATTAAGGAGCAGGTAGGGGTTAGACAGTACAGGTAGGGGTTAGATAGTACAGAGACAGGTCATTAAGGAGCAGGTAGGGGTTAGACAGTACAGAGACAGGTCATTAAGGAGCAGGTAGGGGTTAGACAGTACAGAGACAGGTCATTAAGGAGCAGGTAGGGGTTAGACAGTACAGAGACAGGTCATTAAGGAGCAGGTAGGGGTTAGACAGTACAGAGACAGGTCATTAAGGAGCAGGTAGGGGTTAGACAGTACAGAGACAGGTCATTAAGGAGCAGGTAGGGGTTAGACAGTACAGAGACAGGTCATTAAGGAGCAGGTAGGGGTTAGACAGTACAGAGACAGGTCATTAAGGAGCAGGTAGGGGTTAGACAGTACAGAGACAGGTCATTAAGGAGCAGGTAGGGGTTAGACAGTACAGAGACAGGTCATTAAGGAGCAGGTAGGGGTTAGACAGTACAGAGACAGGTCATTAAGGAGCAGGTAGGGGTTAGACAGTACAGAGACGGGTCATTAAGGACCTGCATATCCAGCATACTTAGTACTCCCAGTACAACCATCAACAACACATGACAATACAGTTATAACATTTCCACTCCGTCACAATGATGTCGGGGTAACTTCCTCTAAAGAGGGGACATGAAGTGGGGGGGGGGGGGGGGGGGGGGGGGTATTTTACATCACTTCATGGGCTGGGAGTCACAGCGCCAACTTGGGACGCAGAGTCTAACGTGGTTTCACCTTTACTGCAGCGCTCCGTACACTGCTGCTCCACCTCCCTCTGCACCTCCTGCTGCCTCTCCATCCCTCTCCCCAGTCTCTCTCCCACTCTGCACCTCCTGCTGCCTCTCCATCCCTCTCCCACTCCTGCTGCCTCTCCATCCCTCTCCCCAGTCTTCATCTCTCTCTCTGCACCTCCTGCTGCCTCTCCATCCCTCTCCCCAGTCTCTCTCCCACTCTGCACCTCCTTCTGCCTCTCCATCCCTCTCCCCAGTCTCTCTCCCTCTCTGGACCTCCTGCTGCCTCTCCATCCCTCTCCCCAGTCTCTCTCCCTCTCTGCACCTCCTGCTGCCTCTCCATCCCTCTCCCACTCCTGCTGCCTCTCCATCCCTCTCCCCAGTCTCTCTCCCTCTCTGCACCTCCTGCTGCCTCTCCATCCCTCTCCCCAGTCTCTCTCCCTCTCTGCACCTCCTGTTGCCTCTCCATCCTGTCTCTCTCCCCCATCTCTCTCCCTCTCTCTGCACCTCCTGTTGCCTCTCCATCCTGTCTCTCTCCCCCATCTCTCTCCCTCTCTCTGCACCTCCTGTTGCCTCTCCATCCTGTATCTCTCCCCCATCTCTCTCTCTCCCCCCATCTCTCTCTCTGCACCTCCTTTTGTCTCTCCCTGCCTCTCCCCTCTCCCTCTCTCTGCAACTCCTTTTGTTGCTCTCTCTCTGTCTCTCTTTTCTGTCTCCCTGTCTCAATGCACCTCTCTCTCTCTCCTCCACCCTCTCAGTCTCTCTCCCTCTCCATCTCCAGGGTTAAATTAAGACTTTCTACAAGGGAGTTTTGGATGTAAAAAAAGGGATAATGTGGGCAATTAGAAAATGAATTCTGTGGGATGTTGATGCAGGTGCGCATTTCATTTTTCTATTTATTTCTGTCCAACAGGAGCAGCCAAGAACACACGAGACAGAGCGACAGAGAGAGAGCAAGAGAGAGAAAGAGAGCGAGAGAGAGCAAGAGAGCGAGAGAGAGAGAGCGAGAGAGCGAGAGAGCGAGAGAGAGACAGAGCGACAGAGAGAGAGAGAGAGAAAAAGAGAGCGAGAGAGAGCGAGAGAGCAAGAGAGAGAGAGCGAGAGAGAGAGAGAAGCTTAAGTTATTGTAAGGGTTCGGCTAGCTACATTCCTGAGGCTAATTCTGCTGTAAGCATCTCCTATAGGACCGGAAAGAGAGCCGCGCTGACTCTACGGTTAGCATCTCGGCCAGAAACCGCTAGCTTTGCAGCGCTGAGATAATCTGTGTTAAATGTGTGTTCAGCGCCCGGGCACCTGTGGGTTGTCCCACTGCGTCGGGGTTTTAATCAGGCTCTCCGAGATCTGAACAATAACAGGGGGGGGGGGGGGGGGGGGGGGGGGATTAAGGTGTGGAAAGTATTTCCAGAATGTTCTGAATAGTGGGAGAAAGGGTCCCTCCTGGTTCAAGCAACGAAGTCAACGCCGAGTGGGCTCAAATGAATTCTGAGACCTTTCTGGTCTTCGCCGTTCAGCTGCGATAAGATCAAGATTAAAAAACGGTTCTTGGTGGAACAAAGTAACCTTTTCCTCTGCTCTCCGTTTCTATGGAGATGCTTTTACTTTGATCCAATCTTGCTTAAGCTCTGATATCAGCCAACACCTGCTTTACAAATCTGACAATAACAACCAATAAGAAGCCGGCTGTGTGGGCTTTATTGACTTCCTGTTGTGGAAGGCTGAAGACAGGAAACTCTCTTCCTGTCCGAGCAGGTATATTTTCCTTAGGATTCAGGAGCTCAACTCTTCTGCTATAATAAAAGAATGTAATAATACTAAATGTAATAAAACAACACAACAGTTTCGGTGAAAACACAACGCAGCCCGGAGGTTGAACGCACACTTCAACACACAAAGGACAAAACAGCTTTTAAAAGAAAGGAACTGAAAAGAGCAGGTCGTTCCTTCCCCATCTTTTTCGGCAGAGGTCCGTGTTCCTCCGACAGGACAACCAAGCAAAGCCCACAGCGTCCGCTGTTCCTCCCCAAACTAATAAAGTTGGGGGAGCTGCCAGTATTTGTTAGCTTGAGTCTTGAGAGGGGGGGGGGGGGGGGGGGGTACCCAAGGCCTTCAGAATCGGCCCAACGCAGCTCCGAGCGACAACATTATAGCGGAACACAAAGTAGGAACACAAACCAACGCCCGTTTCCCAACAACACGAGTCAGTTCTGAACGCGACATGAGGGAGCTTTATTTTATAAATGAAACCAGCTTCCGTGGGAAATCAAGTGTTCTTCATATCTTCATATCTTCATACCAGCGTGCAAACACACAACAACAAATTAAGTCACACACACACAGCAGCAGCAGGAGAGGGAATGAATTATGAATGAATTAAGGATGGGGAGAATCTCAACGGTGAGGCGGTGTTGGAGAAAGAATGTGAAGGCAACCGCAGTCTCATCTTGAAGCGATGAAAACACAACTGTTCAGCATTATCTGGTTTGACGGCATTCCTCCCGTCCGGGATATATAAAGCCTATAAAGGCTTTGGCAGTTCTAGTTTCCCAAGATGCATTGCTTTGCCCCAGAGCTTTACCCTGAACATAGCTACACCAAACACTTAACCTCTTAACTCATTTTAAACATGCGGAATACGTCCAGACAGAGAGACAGACAGACAGGAGAGTGACTTACCAAGAGAGAAGGGGGGGGGGGGGGGAGGGAGAGAGAGAGAGAAAGAGAGAGATGGAGTGAGAGAACAAGAGCGAGAGAGAGAGAGAGAGATAGAGCGAGAGAGATAGAGCGAGAGCGAGAGAGAGAGAGACAGAAAGTTTTTCCATGTACTCTCCACTCAGGGACTATCTCTACAGCCCCTTTCCCCCCTCCCCACCTCCCTCCCCCCAGCATCAACCCCATCAGCAGACGGGCTGGGGGATGACATTTACTGCCTGCCTTGCGTTGCTTTGATTAGCATGTCCGCTGAGGTGAGATAGCATGCTAGCTGCGCGGGGCTGTGGGGGAAACCACAGCTCTAGAGCCGTGTGAGAGATGAGGAGCAGACGCTCAGAGCGGCTGGCAGACAGACAACCTTTAGCTGAAATACCAGTGGCCTCGCTGGGTTGGGGGGGGGGGGGGGGGGGGGGGGGGGGGGGTATATTTCGCTAGCGCTGAAAGGTTGGTCTGTCGTAAGTGGCGGCGCGGCCTCCCCGTCCGCTAACAGGAAGTAGCGTTGCTAACGAGGAGCGGAAAACACCGCAGGATTGAGGGAGGTGGGTTGTGATGTCACAAATCCAGCGCTGGTTAGTGATTGGCTGTGGCGGAGGCTGTGCGCCCCCCCCCCCCCGGGTGATCGTTGATAACACACGGGGACAAGGGGATGGATTTGATAAATGGGCCAGCGAATACATAAAGATAACGCAAAGATAAAGGTCATTTAGCGCTCGCTGAGAGTACTGCTTCATGAAGGACGTACACAAGAGGGGCATTCAGGGCACAAAGCTACCGAATCGAGCCTCACTGACCCGAGCCTCACTGACCCGAGCCTCACTGACCCGAGCCTCACTGACCCGAGCCTCACTGACCCGAGCCTCACTGACCCGAGCCTCACTGACCCGAGACTCACTGACCCGAGCCTCACTGACCCGAGCCTCACTGACCCGAGCCTCACTGACCCGAGCCTCACTGACCCGAGCCTCACTGACCCGAGCCTCACTGACCCGAGCCTCACTGACCCGAGCCTCACTGACCCGAGCCTCACTGACCCGAGCCTCACTGACCCGAGCCTCATCGAGGCAGACGGCCCTGGTCACGCCGGCTGGAACCAGCCTAGGATTTTGAATCAACGTCTGCGTTTGCAAAACCAGCTTCAACGCACAACACATGAGGTACATACATCGGCTTGACTACTCCATCACTTGGCGGAGACGCTTTACTCCGAAGCAAGTGACACGGTATTCCCGGAGCATCTTGCTCCAGGATCACTGCCGGCCTTTCACTTCCTGAACATGACGGACCCAAGCTGAGCTTCACCGTTGCGATATAAACGTCACCAGGAACCTCCAGCCAGCCATTAGCTCCATCTCCTCTTGGGCTTCCACTCCACAGAGCAACACAAGGTGTTCCTTTGTCTGCCGGAGCTCCGTGGTGCTGGGGCCTGGTTTGGCACCTTTCCCAGAATGCACCGCTGCACTCATTCACTCCCCATCCCACGGAGGCCAAGCCCATACGCTCGCTCCTCTGGCGTGACCCCCACCCACACCAACCGATGACCAGACTACACTGGGAGCATTCCAGTACATCCCTCCATGAGTCCAGTGACCAGACCCATTCCTATACTGGGAGCATTCCAGTACATCCCTCCATGAGTGCAGTGACCAGACCCATTCCTATACTGGGAGCATTCCAGTACATCCCTCCATGAGTGCAGTGACCAGACCCATTCCTATACTGGGAGCATTCCAGTACATCCCTCCATGAGTGCAGTGACCAGACCCATTCCTATACTGGGAGCATTCCAGTACATCCCTCCATGAGTGCAGTGACCAGACCCATTCCTATACTGGGAGCATTCCAGTACATCCCTCCATGAGTGCAGTGACCAGACCCATTCCTATACTGGGAGCATTCCAGTACATCCCTCCATGAGTGCAGTGACCAGACCCATTCCTATACTGGGAGCATTCCAGTACATCCCTCCATGAGTGCAGTGACCAGACCCATTCCTATACTGGGAGCATTCCAGTACATCGTTGAGAGGACAGGGGTCAGGCGCTGAGTATCCAGGTCTCAACGTGTCCAGGATCGCGAGGCGGACGAGCCCCCCTCCCCCACCCTGCCCCACCCTCCCCCAGCCTCGCTCTGGTCCACAAGGGGGGCCTCCTACCTGTCTGCGGACGGGGGTCTTCCGTTAGGGGCCATGCTGACTTGGGTGTAGAGGGTGGAGTCTGAGAGCTGGTGGTGGTGGTGGTGGTGCTGGGGGTGGGGGGGCAGGAGGCGGGGGTAGGGGAGGCGGGGGCTGCCCAGCGAGGGGTTGAAGGCGGGCGGGGAGGGGATGCCGGCGTACGGGTGCTCCTCCTCCTGGTCGCCATGGTCACCGCCCAGGGGCCGGCACACGTCCAGGATCTCAGCGTAGTCCCGCTCCCTCGCCTGCCGCTCACGCAGCTCCCGCCTCTTCTCCTGGATCCTGAGGAGGAGGAGGAGGAGGAGGAGGAGGAGGAGGAGGAGGAGGAGGAGGAGGAGGAGGAGGAGGAAGGGGAGATGAAGAGGAAGAGGAGAAGGAGGAGGATGAAGAGGAGAGGAGGAGGAAGAGGAGAGGAAGAGGAGGAGGAGGAAGAGGAGGAGGAAGAGAAGATGAGGAGGAAGAGGAGGAAAAGGAGGAGGAAAATAAGGAGATGAGGAGGAAGAAAAGGAGGTGAGGAGGAGGTGAGGAGGAAGAGGAGATGAAGAGGAAGAGGAGAAGGAGGAGGAGGAAGAGGAGAGGAAGAGGAGGAGGAAGAGGAGGATGAAGAGAAGATGAGGATGAAGAGGAGGAAAAGAAGGAGGAGGAGGAAAAGAAGGAGGAGGAAAAGGAGGAGATGAGGAGGAAGAAAAGGAGGTGAGGAGGAGGTGAGGAGGAAGAGGAGAAGTTGGTGAGGAGGAGATGAGGAGGAGGAAGAGGAGGAGGTGAGAGGTGGTGGTGAGGAAGAGAGGTCAGGAAGAGGAGGTAAGGAAGAGCAGAAGGGCATGAAGATGATGAGCACCGAAAGAGAACCACCACAATCATTGCGACGCTACCAGCTAGCGGCTACCCGCATAGCGCCTGGCCCCAAAGCAGTTATGTTATTGATACATTTCTTATGCTCCGATCAAATCTCCCAAAGATGAGAAAGCACTAAATCAGAAGAGGGAGAGACGGCGAAGAGATGGACAGGAGAGGACAGGAGGTAGGGTGGAGGTGTGTGACGGGTGGGGTGGTGGGGTGGAGGGGTGGAGGGGTGGTGGGGTGGAGGGGTGGTGTGGGTGGAGGGGTGGTGGGGTGGTGGGGTGGTGGGGTGGTGGGGTGGGGTGGAGGGGTGGTGGGGTGGTGGGGTGGGGTGGAGGGGTGGTGGGGTGGAGGGGTGGAGGTGGCCATCCAGCAGAATACGTCCAGAACCAGAGGATCCAGAGAGACAGACGGGACCCGAGGACTGAACAATAGTCCATTATAAAGACCATTGTGTCCACCATGTTGCACCCCCCTCCTCCCCTCCTCCCCCCTCCCTGGGGGGAGGAGGGGGAGGGAGAAGACTCCAGAACGCCCTGTGAACGGTCGATTCAGAAGCTTCAAGTCTTCACCTTTCGTTTGTTGATTTGCTTTGGAGACCCCCCCCCCCCCCCCCCCCCCAACACAAACTAATACACAAAAAAATATAAATTAAATAAAAAAGGAGAGTCACACAAATCCGAGGTTGGCGGAGGCTGGGCGGAGCCCGCTCCGGGCGGAGGCGGAGGACGCGGGTGTTGTCATGGTAACACGCCTGGGCGGAGCCAGCGGAGAGACTTCTGCTGACGAGCAACAGCGGGGGCGTAATGGGCTATAATGAGTGACACACACACACACACACACACAGGCTGACCCATTAGCAAGCTGGGCGGCTAGCTAACGGCCTTGGCATTCATAAACCAGAAGCCCGGATGACTGGCGATTGCCTTGTGGGGGGGAGGGGGGGGGGGGGGGGAGGAGAGAGAGAGAGAGAGAGAGAGAGAGAGAGAGAGAGAGAGAGGAGAGAGAGAGAGAGAGAGAGAGAGAGAGAGAGAGAGAGAGAGAGAGAGAGAGAGAGAGGGAACAGAAACAGATAGTTCTAATTATGGCTTCCTCTCTTCTCGTGGGCGAGCGGGAGAGAAAGAGGAGACTTTGAGAGGGATGGGGTGTGCAGAGCAACCCACACTAACGGCCCCCAAGAGAGACGGATCTCCACCCAGGGCCACCCACTCCAAACCCAGACCAGCAGGTGATCCAAACCCAGACCAGCAGGGGGCGGATCCCAAAACCAGCAGGGGGCGGAACCCAAAACCAGCAGGGGGTGGAACCCCAGACGAGCAGGGAGTCAAACCCCTGAGCAACAGACTTGACTGCAGCCAGCTCCACCTCTTCAGGAGCTGGCTCCCCTCCAACATAGCAAAGGCACTGACCTGAGGAGTCTCCGACCGAAGACCATCAGGTTGCTGTCTCTAAGGGTCTCTGGAATGACATCTCTTCTTCACTGTCCAAACCCATCTCATCGGTAGAATTAAAGGATGCCCACTGATTGGTCAACCGTGACATTGGCTTACTTGAACGTTTCGGCACAGCTTCAAAGAAGTTTGCACCTGTGGTTAACTGTCTAGGGAACAAACCTGGCCCTCTGGTGGCCAGACTGCAGGCTAAACCCTTGTCAGGGGATGTCGCGCGTGCCGAGTCCAGCTAGCTAAGTATCGCCCCCCCCGTTGTCGGAGGACAATAGCATCAATCAGGTGGCACCAAATGGACACGTTTTGACAAAGTTCAAAACGGTCAAACACAGCTCATGTTTAGATAACAGCTTGTTGTGGTCAAACAGGCATACAAAGTTTGCCTGAAGCAATGACTGATGGGAAATTCCATGACTTCAACTAGTTGCGCCCAGCGAGTGCAAGCCCAACAACAACAACAACAACAACAACAACAACAACAACAACAACAACAACGACAACAACGACAACAACGACAGCAACGACAACAACGACGCCATCCAGTGCAGTCCTCAAGATGGCCGCCGGTCTGCAGCTCATGAACGCTAGCGTGCGCTCACCTCTGCTGCTCCAGCTTCATGCGCTGCGTCTCCTCCTCAGACGCCTGCGTTTCCTCCGTCCGCCACTTGGCGGAGCCCTTCCGCTCCATCTTGTCCCCGACGCGCTCCTCTTTCCGATTCTTCCCGAACCTGCAAGGCATTGTACGTTGGACGTTACGCTACGGTAACAATTACGATAATAATTACGATAATAATTATGATAGCAATTATAGCGACGACGACGACGACAATAACGACATAAAACAAACGATAATCCCAATGATAAAAACGTTAAATACGACATTAACGCGATAATATCCTCAATAAAACGACAATACTGTAAAAACATCACGTAACAAAAGCAGTAATAAATACGATACGACGATAATAAAGGTCATAATGATATTATTCCGATACTTTTGATGTGTGTATAAATTGATCCATTTATACAGCACCTTTTCAAACACGTAACAAAGCAGTAGAAGCTAATGGATGCACAAAAGAACCCAGGAGACAGTGGCAGCGGGACTAGGTGTGTGTGTGAGAGTGTGTGTGTGAGTGAGTGAGTGAGTGAGTGAGTGAGTGAGTGAGTGAGTGAGTGAGTGTGTGTGTGTGTGTGTGTGTGTGTGTGTGTATGTGTATGTGAGAGTGTGTGAGTGTGTGTGTGTGTGTGTGTGTGTGTGTGTGTGTGTGTGTGAGTGTGTGTGTGTGTGAGAATGTGTGTGAGTGTGTGTGTGTGTGTATGTGAGAGTGTGTGTGTGTGTGAGTGTGTGTGTGTATGTGAGAGTGAGTGTGTGTGTGTGTGTGTGTGTGTGTGTGTGTGTGTGTGTGTGTGTGTGTCTGCTTTGATCCTGATGGCAGAGTGATTCATCACTCAGACTCTCGCTCCACACACCACTGGCTTTCATTAACACCCTGTTTAATATTGCCTCGCACGCCCGCTCAGAGGCACACACAAGTACACACACAAGTACACACACTCACACTCACACACACACACCGAATAAACAGACATATAGCAGTGAAGCCCGGACAGAGATTTACGAGCCGATGGCTGAACTTCTGAAGGGAGAAGAGAGCGTTTGGATGAGGGTTGTTTAATGTTCTCAGTCTCCTCTCGTTTTATTAGCCTCTCCACTCCGCAACGCTGCCTCTGTGACTTACTGGGGACTACTTTCCCCGGCGGAGGGAGACGGCCGGCGGTGATTGGGGAGCCGCAGTGCGTCTCATGTTAATCCCTCAACGGGGAAAGTAGTTTTCCGAAGCGGCAGTCCATCGCAGGGAGAGGGAGCGCACGCTACACCACAGAGCGCAGTGCGACACGGGCACGTAACACGTGTACACAACGTAACCACTTCAGACGCCGTTACACAACACTACACAACAGAGTTTCTGGGCCATGAAACTATTATTAAGGGAAAGAAAGAGGGAGGGGGAGGAGGAGAGGTAAGGGGGGGGGAGGGAGGGGGAGGAGGAGAGAAGGAGGAGGGGGAGAAGGAGAGGTAAGGGGGGAGGGAGGGGGAGAGGTAAAGGGGGGGGGAGGGAGGGAGGGGGAGGAGGAGAGGTAAAGGGGGGGAGGGAGGGGGAGGAGGAGAGGTAAGGGGGGAGGGAGGGGGAAGAAGGAGAGGTAAGGGGGGGAGGGAGGGGGAGAAGGAGAGGTAAGAGTGGGAGAGAGGGGGGTAGAGAGAGAGGTAGTTTTATGGAGATAAAGACAGAAAATTACCTCTGCCTCACTTTATAATTCTTATTACCTTTCACTGTATATACACTATACACTTCTATTTAGATGCTTTTTTTGTTTTTTACTATTAGTGTGGTTGTAGTCTGCTGTGTTTCTGTATGAAAAGAGCAACGTAAATAAAGTTTGATCTAATTCGATTGGCTGTCTCTCCGTGAGGCAGCGTACTGGCTTCCAGTAAGGTGGGTGTGAATCAGTCCAAACCAGTCCATTAACACCAGCTGCTAACCCCCCCCCCCCCCCCCCCCCCCCCCCCCCCCACCCCCACCCCCCCCCCCCCCCCCCCCCCCCCCCGCCAGACAGGAAGTAGACAATCCTTATCGTCTGGGTTACGCTAAGTGTTTGTTTGTGTGTTTGTTTGTGACAGTGATTGACGGGTTTTTATTGTCGTTTCCTGCCTTGAAAGGCCATATTTCAGCAGCGCTACTATTATTATTATTATTGGTGGTGTTATTATAATAACTATTATTGTAAATATGATCTGTGCTTTGGCAAGAATCAGGCGATTCAGATCACACGTTCTCAGTGACTCACACCACTAATTATTCTGCATTTTATCCATGAGAATAGAACAATAATATTAACATTCTCTCATATTATTACCCAAATTCCCCATCCAGGATTAACAAAACTAATTAACAAATATTCTTACATTATTGTATTATAAAAGAACTACAGACATGAACAGTCCCCAGAACATCTGTCAGCACCAGTGGATGGTGCTCGAATCAAAATGGCTGCCGTCATGTAGTTCTCCAGACGCGTCCTACCTGAACATCTCGCCGAGGCCCTTCAGCATGCCCTTCTTGGCCTTGCCCTTCTCCTTCCCTCCCTCGCTCCTCTTCTTCTCCTTCGTGGGCGTCTTGTCCTTCCTCTTCTCCTCCTTGGGCCGCTCGCAGGACGAGCCGTTGATCAGAGGCTTGTCGGAGCCGGACAGAGGGGTGAGGTCCGCTACCGTGGAGACCGAGTCCCGCCCGGACCGAGAGCTCTCCTCCGTGTCCTCCTCCACTGGGGGGAGAGGGGGAGGAAAGCAAGGGAGGACAGGAGAGAGAGGGGAGAGGAGAGAGAGGGAGGACAGGAGACAGAGGGGAGAGGGGAGAGAGGGGACAGGAGAGAGGGAGGAAAAGAGAGAGGGGAGAGGAGAGAGAGGGGAGAGAAGAGAGAGAGGACAGGAGAGAGAGGGGAGAGGAGAGGGAGGGAGGACAGGAGAGAGAGGGGACAGGAGAGAGAGGGGACAGGAGAGAGAGAGGGGAGAGGAGAGGGAGGGAGGACAGGAGAGAGAGGGGAGAGGAGAGAGAGGGGAGAGGAGAGAGAGGGAGGACAGGAGAGAGAGGGGAGAGGAGAGGGAGGGAGGACAGGAGAGAGAGGGGAGAGGAGAGAGAGGGGAGAGGGGAGAGGAGAGAGACATGAACAGATGGACATAGAATAGATTTATTATTTTATATTAATGTTTGTTTCCAGGTTTATAAATTGTTGTTCCTCTGCTTGTTTTGGTCTCTTTTGACTTTTTTTCTAATGAATAAAAATAATAGCGGTTGACTAAAACAAGCTTTTAGGGAAAATCCTAACCGAAGCTAACATAACAGGCTGGCTAACTTAACCAAAATTAAGCCAACAGATTTGCTAGCCTCACTGAATCGAACAAACCAAAGACAAGCTAAGAGGCTGGATTAACTCGCTGAAGAATACAAAATAGATATGCTAACCTAAATTAAAATAACCAACGAACTGGCTAATCTAACAGTCTGGTCGTTGTAACCAAAACTAAACTGAGTAGCTAACCATCTCAAGCTAGCCTAATTGAAACTAGCCTAATTGAAGCTAACTTAATAGAAGCTAACACAAAGGAGCAGCTAACCTAATCGCAGCCAACCTAATAGAAGCTAACACAAAGGAGCAGCTAACCTAATCGCAGCCAACCTAACAGGCCTGTCCTGCTGCCTTAGCCTCCTGAACCTCAGTGTGTGATTGCTTCCTGTGTGATGAAATTGGTCGTCGATTTATACGAGAGGAGGCAGCCTAATGTCCCAGCAAACCCTCCCCGACGGAGCGTCTGTCACACAGCGTTAGCCAATGCCGCCGCCTCAGTGTTTTACCGGAGCTACGCCCTGAGTCAGCGCCGCCCGGCCTGGTGCTGTGTGTGTGTGTGTGTGTGTGTGTGTGTGTTAGTCACACTGCCTTCACTCCCATGCACCATTACACGTGTAGCCGCGGGATTACCGTTAGCCACATGCCAGTCGACCCTGACCTCTAACCCGCCGGTACGGTCGGTGCCGGAGAGACATTAACGCCGTCGCGTTTACCCACAATGCAGTGCACACCAACACGCACCCCTTTGGCAATAAGGGTGTCAACGCCGTCACAAACGCAGACAATATGACCGTCTTAAAGGAATCCATCTGCGGCTTAGCTTTCTACTGCTCAATTAGTGTTGGACATTTTGTTTTGTTTCATTCTACCGGTCGGTTGGAGCGCTGACTTTATTCTGTTACTTCAGTACAGCTTTCAGCTTTCTGTCGGTAGGGCATGTCAGCGGTAGTGGTGGGAATCGAACCCCCGACCCTTTTTAAATCGGGGAAGATAAGATCCAACAAGAAGGTCTTACGTGTGTCCATGCCCTCGTCCTCTTCTTCGGTGGTGGTTGCGGCGGCGGCGGCGGCGGGCCGGTCGTACGATTTGTCGATGGCTGCGCGGAAGCTCTCGTTGCAGCCCCGCCCCCTTATGATTCGGGGGCGTGGCCTGTGGAAGGGGTGGTCCCCCCCGTTCAGAGTGACCTCGGCCACGGCCGTCTGGAGGCTCTCCAGGGAGCTGGACTTCTTCAGGCCCAGAGACGGACCCACGTCCCGGGACGACGAACCTGGACGGCAAGGTCGGAGTTCAGCCAAAACGTCCCAGCTAGCATTTATCGGAAACTATGTAACGATTTTCGTTATCTGAAAGAGACTTATAGTGAATTATTTGAGCTACATGTCATTAAGGAGCAGGTATGGGGCATCTCGATGAAGGACCGCTACACTGGGGATCAAACCCAGTACCACGTTTATTTTACAAAGACACAGGCATTTAAAGGAAACACATCTATGTGTTTTAGAGGGAGGCCTGGCCATGTTCTTTCAAAGTAAAAGCCCATAGTCCCAGGACGAACGCAACAGCTGGATGATTCTACACCAACAACAACGACGACGACGACGACGACGACGGTAATAACAGTAACGCAACAATAAGGGAACAATAACAGAAGAATAACGCCACAGCGGCCACAGGAAACTTTAATCCCAGCCCCACACTCTTTCCACAGCCCTTGTGTCTCTGTAGTCATTATAACCAAAGGGGAAAGCTCCATCTGTGGGACTAAGCTGCTGTCTCCACAACAGAACATGGTGTGGTTTGTTAGCCGAACGCCTTCATCGTGAAAACTATGGAGGATAAACCTCACAGGATGTGTAATCTGTAGAGGGCTTTGGCTTCTTGTTCTTCCGCATATGGTGTGTGGAGAGATGCATTATGGGTAGTATGAATAAAGAGGGGGGTGGTGATGGTAAACTTCAGAGGAGGAAGGCTGGGTTGTATTATAGGAGAGAGACAGAGAGAGAGATGGAGAGAGAGAGAGACAGGGAGAGAGATAGAGAGAGAGACAGGGAGTGAGACAGGGAGAGAGACAGAGAGATGGAGAGAGAGAGAGACAGACAGAGAGAGAAACAGAGAGGGTGACAGGGAGAGAGAGACAGGGAGAGAGATAGAGAGACAAGGAGAAAAACAGGCAGAGACAGAGAGGGACAGAGAGATGGAGAGAGAGAGAGACAGACAGAGAGAGAAACAGAGGGTGACAGGGAGAGAGAGAGACAGAGAGATGGAGAAAGAGAGGCAGGGAGAGATGAGGAGAGAGAGCAGATGGAGAGACA
The DNA here is from genome assembly GCA_026745465.1 of Lota lota. Classification (NCBI taxonomy): domain Eukaryota; kingdom Metazoa; phylum Chordata; class Actinopteri; order Gadiformes; family Lotidae; genus Lota; species Lota lota. The sequence goes on from JACYXH010000727.1 coordinate 63,709, forward strand.
AGGAGAAAAACAGGCAGAGACAGAGAGGGACAGAGAGCGAGGCAGAGAGAGACAGAGAGAGACAGAGAGATGGAGAAAGAGAGGCAGGGAGAGATGAGGAGAGAGAGCAGATGGAGAGAGAGATAGATACACTGTCTTGCTCTATTATGTGATGACTAGTGGGCGATAGCCATTTGTACATCAATCACTCCTCTGTCAGATTGGCTCGGTGTCAAACCGAGTGAGTGGACTCACTCGGCGACACCATGGGTTAGCATATGCTAACCTACCGCTAACAACGCTAACCCGGGCTAACGCTAGCAGTCTGGCAGTGTCCTTCTATTTACTATCGAGTTATTTAGCAGACGCTTTTATTGACAGAGACTTGTAGTGAATATAGATTTGTGTGATTGGGGAGCAGGTAGGGGTTGAGCCATCTTGCTCTAGGAGGCCCACAGGTGGACCGTGGACATTGGGGATCGAACCCAGAACGCCCTAACCATTAGACTATAATGCCTTAGTCAACGGTGGGCCTCATCCCACGTCAACAAAGGATCCAGCCAATCACAACACACTTTACCGCCACCTAGCTTGGAGCGGAGCGGTCTCCGGTTTCAAGCGGCCGGTGGTGTTTTGGGTCGTGATAAATGCTAAATGCTAAATGCTAAACGCTAAATGCTAAACGCTAAATGCTAAATGGACCACAGCTCATTGCTTCATCGCCCTGAGTGACGGGGGTCAAAGCGGGGTAAGAAAGAGCGTCCGGAAAGTGAAAATAAACGGTGACCACTTAAGATTACAGGCCGAAATGAGTACAACAAGACCAGGGAACCCGAGAGGTGTGCGACTGGAAGACGAAAACAGAGGGGTGTCCATTACTCAAAACCTTTCAGAAATGCATTCAGCCGTCTTACAATCTCTGGAATCGCCTCGAAGACGATGGAACATTTTTCCTTTCTGCCTGTGCAGAGGCTTTAGGGAGTTACTGGCTTATTTGGTTTGTCGAGAATTTGAAAATGTGAGCGAGGATTTCCCCCCCCCCCCCCCCCCCCCCCCCCCCCCCCCCCCCCCCCCCCCCCCCCCCCCATCTCGCCTCGGTGGGAATAAATCGTAGCTTTGTGCGGCTAAATCCTTCGATCTCCTCCTCTGTAGACCGTCCTAACATCTGCGTCCTGCGCGTCATGCTAACGTCATGCTAGCTTCCAGAACCCCACTCTGCTAGCTTAAAACGCTCCACAGAGAAATACACACATTTTCTCTCTCTCTCCCCCCCTCTCTCTCTCCCTCCCTCTCTCTCTCTCTCTCCGTGTTCCTCCGTGTCTCTCGCCCGTCACGGCGACATTAGAAGCAGGTCTTCTGCTTAGCGACGGCAGCCGTGAGAGGACGGCAGATTTGACAATGATGGATGGCCCTCTGTCAGCCAGATACCTTAACCAAGGACACAGAGCTCTCTCTACCGCCCTCGCTCTCTCCTACACATCACATGACACACACACACACACACACACACACATTCATAAAGGCAACCACGCACGTACGATGTGCAGGCGCACACACACACACACACATCACCACCCACGCAACCCATATATAACCACAAAAATTCACATATATGCACAGAAGCATACACCACCACTGATATACACTCGCAGTCACACACACACACCCTATCATAGGACTGTTCATCTGTAGTTTTCTGGTCATAAAGAACCTGAGGCTAGAGGCAACGTGATTGGTTGATCCATTTGCTCGTTAAAACACCTGGGCTTGTGCAGGGCAGGGGGCCGTGATTGGTCGATTGGTTTGCTTGTTAATACACCTGAGCATGCGCTTACCTGCGTTGGGGTCGGGACGTGGTGTGAGGTTAATCTCGTCGGCTACTGTTAAGGGAACAGACAGGTCGGGGGGTCAAGGGTCACAGGTTAGTGCAGGAACATTCCACATGCCACATTCCGTCATGGCAACAAGACATTCAGCTGAGGTAGACGAGCCATGCAGGAGAGAGAGAGAGAGAGAAAATATAGGGGAGAGACAGAGAGAGAGACCGAGAGCGAGACCGAGACCAAGAGCGAGAGCGAGAGCTATGGAGAGAGAGAGAGAGAGAGAGAGAGAGAGAGAGAGAGAGAGAGAGAGAGAGAGAGAGAGAGAGAGAGAGAGAGAGAGAACGAGAGAGCGAGATGGAGGTAGAGAGAGAGAGAGAACGAGAGAGAGAGAGAGATGGAGGTAGAGAGAGCGACGGAGGAAATGAAAGAGGGTTGTTTTGTGTTGAGATAAGCGATCAGGCGTATAGCGGTATCAACCCAGAGCAGCAGATTACAGATCTGCCCTCAGAACTCCTCAGCACGACATCACTAGCAGTTTGAAGCCATTTACACTGGAGGGAGGGGGAGGAGGGAGGGAGGGAGGGGGGATGCTTGACTGGGGCAGATAGGCATCAGGCAGGGAGGTGCGGGAGTGTGTCTGAACGCAGGGTGTGTGTGTGTGTGTGTGTGTGTGCGTGCGTGCGTGCGTGTGTGCGTGCGTGCGTCCGTGCGCGTTGCGTTGCGTGTGTGCGTGCGTGTTTCAGATCTCTCGGAGACATGATTAAGCTCTCCTCCGTCTCATTGTGTTGAGGTGATTCCATCCTTCTTGCTCTGTGGAGCATATCAGACGCATCGACGCGACAGGACTCATATCGCGAGGACGCCATTTTGGACGCATTTACTTAACAAGGCGGTCGTCGCCCAGACAATAACCCCACTCTGATCGCAATCAGAAGGATGTTCAAAGTAGTTATGTTAGACAAAACACCTTGGACTCATTAAAAGAGAGCGACCACTTGGTTAGACTGTGATCATTATGGGATACGTACACCAGGAGGCAATTCTCTCAGAGTGGATTTAATGAAACCATTATATATATATATATATATATATATATATATATATATATATATATATATATATATATGTTAGTATATGTTAAACATACGTGTGGGGATAGCTTCCAGATCATTAAAGGAGAAGTGCTGAAGGCTAGTTTATACAGCCTAGTTCGAGGCTGCTTTAATATATTATACCATCAATCACATTATAATGCATTACTCTAATTATTCATATGGCATTGAATATTCATATATTATTCATGTATTCTATTATCATAGATCTGGGTCTTTTTTTGTTGAGGTTCTTTAACATTTTACTACAGGTTTCTGCCATTAAACACAGCCAGTGGAAGTGGCCAGTATGCATTTCACTGCATTTAGTCTTTAGAGGGTTTCATCTCAAGTTACAGAGAATCCAGACTCAAGGCGTTAGGAGCAGGTAGGGGTCAGGGGTCATAAGGAGCAGGTAGGGGTCAGGGGTCATAAGGAGCAGGTAGGGGTCAGGGGGCATTAGGAGCAGGTAGGGGTCAGAGGTCATAAGGAGCAGGTAGGGGTTAGGGGGCATTAGGAGCAGGTAGGGGTCAGGGGTCATAAGGAGCAGGTAGGGGTCAGGGGTCATAAGGAGCAGGTAGGGGTCAGGGGGCATTAGGAGCAGGTAGGGGTCAGGGGTCATAAGGAGCAGGTAGGGGTTAGGGGGCATTAGGAGCAGGTAGGGGTCAGGGGTCATAAGGAGCAGGTAGGGGTCAGGGGGCATTAAGAGCAGGAAGGGGTTAGGGAGCATCTTCTTCTAGGATGGACTATGTAGGTATTGTATCACTATGTGTGTACTTTATGTGTGTATACTGTATCTAATGCGTGCGTAGGCTGCATGTGAGGATGAAACCATCAGTAGATTATTGACATTAAAAGAGCAGAACAATTGAAGAGACAGTAATTGATCAACGTGTGGTAGAGGAACACTATTTAATATTGGAGGGAGTAATTAATAAGCAGAGAGAACACAAACTAACGATTAAAGATGGAGTCAGGAGGTGTTGGTGCTAAAGTCGTGTTAGCACGCGAGCTAACGTGATAATGAGTGATGACGATCTAGCGACCGTTCACACTGAGGGTATTAAACTGAATCTGATAATGGAGGTGGAGGACGCGCATGCTCTTCCCAAGGTGAATCAATTATTATTAATCGTGTTGGTTTTAGATTGCATTAACTCCAATTTACTGACTAACTAGTGGCACTGAACAAGCTAAATAAAGAGTGGATGAACCAGCGTAACGCTTAAGACTTTAAAGAGATCATACTATGTGAGAAAACATCAGTTTATAACTTAATTTCACTGTCCATGACATTCAATATTATGAAATTATATAAATACACAAAATATTTAAATATATTTTGTAATTAATCATAAATATACAAGTAATTAAAACTAAGCAGGAAGAATACGTCTTTAGATTAGAAAACGCATCAAATATACACAACCAGCCCCGCCCACCACCAGCTATGCTCCGCCCACCATTAGTCATGCCCCGCCCACAACCAGCTCCGCCCACCACCAGTTATGCTCCGCCCACCACTAGTTATGCCCCGCCCACAACAAGCTCCACCCACCACCCGTTATGCTCCGCCCACAACAAGCTCCGCCCACCACCAGTTATGCCCGGCGCAGGGGCAGGGTCTGAGCGCGTGCGAGGGGGTGTGGCCTACCGAGGTCCATGCTCTTGGACTTCCGGGTCTTGATGATGTCCAGCTGGGCGGCGTCTCCGAACTGCTTGATGCGTTTCTCCGACATGCTCTGGCGTCCAAAGCCCTCCCTCTGGAAGGTTCCGTCCGCGTCCTCGTCGCCCGGGCTCACCGGACTGGACAGAGGAACCCGTGTTAGCTCGTTAGCTGGCTACCTAGTTAGCCGCGATTCAACAGGGCGGTGGCCATCTTTGATTAATGATGTACTATTTGTTTTAACTCGGAGGTCACTTTTTGTTGGGTTGGTGAAAAATGTATTTTTCGAAGGGGTTCGATGTCTGTCATTGGCTCCAAAACATTTATTTTGAAAGGGCTGGAGGAAGTAAAGAAACTCTTATTTTGAAGGACATGTAGGGAGCAAGAGAGAGGACGGCTGCGCCAACTGCCCTAATACGACATCATTCTCCTGGTAAATAAGCAACGCTGAACAGCGTTCAAATGGCCAGAAACGACAATAACTACTTCCCAAAGTGTAAGCGCTGAAACAAGACCCAACAAGGAAGAGGAACGTGAACAACACGTCAAGAACGAACGTTTAACAACACCAAACAAGCGTGCCCGCCCACCTCTCATTCTGATTGGGCGGTTCCTTGGCCCAGGGCGGGACCATCTCCGCGGGGAAGCACATGTCATCGTGGGAGCTGGAAGAGGATTGGTCGGAGAGGTGGGGCGGGAACAGCGGCGGCCTATCGTCCTCTATGATGACGGTGTCGTCCCGGGGCATGTTGACGGTGGGGGACAGCTGGTAGTTACCTGGGGGAACATGGGACACACGCTTAGCGACAGACTGGGCTGCTGGCCACCTTTAGTCCTGGAGCCCGGCCGTTCCGGTATCCTGGAGGAGGAACCTCGGACACGGGACCCACCAGATAGATTTTACACTCGTCATCATTTCCAAAAAGTGAGTAAATCAACCTTTCTTTAGGTATACTGTGAATCAATACGGTAACAGATTATATATTTCGTCTCCTATCCCTGTCTTGGGACAGGTCATTAAGGAGCAGGTAGGGGTTAGACAGTACAGAGACAGGTCATTAAGGAGCAGGTAGGGGTTAGACAGTACAGAGACAGGTCATTAAGGAGCAGGTAGGGGTTAGACAGTACAGAGACAGCTCATTAAGGAGCAGGTAGGGGTTAGACAGTACAGAGACAGGTCATTAAGGAGCAGGTAGGGGTTAGACAGTACAGAGACAGGTCATTAAGGAGCAGGTAGGGGTTAGACAGTACAGAGACAGGTCATTAAGGAGCAGGTAGGGGTTAGACAGTACAGAGACAGGTCATTAAGGAGCAGGTAGGGGTTAGACAGTACAGGGACGGGTCATTAAGGAGCAGGTAGGGGTTAGGAGGCATCTTGCTCTAGGATGCCTACAGGTAGATTGAGGACACTGGGAATCGAACCCAGCACGCTAACTAGTTCACTGTCCTCACCATGAGCCGTTTTAAACGTGAATCCCATTGTACTCACACACTTGAGCTGAAGAGGTAAAAACTCCACCTCCTCTCCATAGTGGATTCCCCCCCCCCCAACATGTCAGACCGCCAACACGTCAACAGCATATGTTGTTAATGACTCAGCATTTAAATTAACATCTGTGATGGATTAGTCAGGCCTGCGCTGAAACCTGCCACCGCCTGGAATGAAAACCCCTGTTCCCAGATCTGGAGTCCGCGATGCGTGTCTGACGGGTTAATAAGGTCTCGCTGGGGTACAGCACGCTGGCTCCAAGCACGCTGGCTCCAAGCACGCCTCAATGTTTACATGGCAGAGATGTGAATTTAAAAAGGTCTTCCTTCCCACGGTATGGATGGATACTGGTATGGACCATCTCACTGGTCCGAACTCACTTCCTGTTGAGAGGGATCCGAACCCATGATGTGACCTCACTTCCTGTTGAGAGGGATCCGAACCCATGATGTGACCTCACTTCCTGTTGAGAGGGATCCGAACCCATGATGTGACCTCACTTCCTGTTGAGAGGGATCCGAACCCATGATGTGACCTCACTTCCTCCACTCCTGACATCAGCTGCGGACCAAGCCACGCCCACCAACGTATCTCATTACCATATTAGACCACACCCAGTCAAGGTTCAGTTGAGTAGGCCTGCTACTTCGCCCTCCCAGACCCGCGTCTCATCTGTTAAAACGGAGTGTTGTTGTTTTGGAAAGCCCTTGTGGCCAATCAGCTTGCAGAGTGCGGCGGTGGCCTCTCCGTTTGAAAACACCATGGTTGATTGAAGACGCACACGCGCAACATAAAGACGAGGCACAGCCAACACAACACAACACAACACAACACAAGAGAGGAGAACAGCTCGGAGGAAGGAAGGAGCCTCTGAAAGGAGAGGCTTAGGGAGCTGCCATTGATATTCTGATCAGGAGGAGACTTCTGTGTTTAATCTGGAGCTGAGGACAGGGGAGGAGGAGGAGAGGAGTAGGAGGAGGGGAGAGGAGAGGAGGAAGAGGAGGGGGAGAGGTGGAGGAGGAGGAGGGGGGAGAGGTGGAGGAGGAGGGAGGAGGTGGGGGGGAGAGGAGGAGAAGGGGGACGAAGGAGCAGGAAGAGGGAATGACAGGAAGCGGAGGAGGAGGGGTGCTGGAGGTGGAGGTGGAGGAGGAGGTGGGATAAGAGGTGGTTGAGGAGGAGGAGGTGGGATAAGAGGTGGTTGAGGAGGAGGAGGTGGGATAAGAGGTGGTGAGGGAGGAGGAGGTGGGGATAAGAGGTGGTGAGGGAGGAGGAGGTGGGGTGGAGGAGTTTTCAATTCAGTTCTTTGATTTGTTTTGGGATCATCAGGGAGCTCAGACAATCCTGGTTTGGCCTTCTGAGTCCAGGACCTGTCACTCAGACACACACACACACACAGAGTCAGAAACACACACATTCAGAAACACATTATCAAACACCCACACTCAGAAACACATACAGACACACACACAAACACACCCACACTCAGAAACACACACACACACCCAGTGAGAAACATACACACACCCACACCCACCACACACACACACACACACACACACCCACCCACACACACACACACACACACACACCCACCCACACACAGAAAGACACTTGCTTACCACACACACCAGAACAAATGGCTATCTCATGAGTGTCACTGTGTAAATGAGGACCTGAATGAGGACACACAGTCCGCTGGCAGCCACCGGGCAGCCGACCAATCGGCCGTCAGCTAGCCCAGCTGGGGCGCGACCGAGCTAGCTGTTCAGATTCACACTCGAAGCCACTGAAATAAATAAAAAGAGACTTCGACGCCGCTGAAGGTCGGGGAACCACGGCGGGGAGAAAGGGCAGTAAACAACCCGAGCCTGCAACCCCGCCGACGGGAGAGCAAACGCAGGAAAAGACCGTCACGTCTGCATCCGCGCTCATTAGCACAGCGAGGTCCTAGCGCCACTGGACAGGAGCGATCGTCCCCGCCATCGCCATGGCAGCAGAGAACACTGGGCGCTGCCGGGGATCCGGGGGAGGGAGGGAGGGAGGGAGGAGGGAGGGAGGGAGGGAGGGAGGGAGAGAGGGAGGGACGGAGGGAGAGAGAGAGGGAGGGAGGGAGGGAGTGCGGGAGGGAGGGAGGGGGGGAGAGAGGGAGGGAGGGAGGGAGGGAGGGAGGGAGGGAGGGAGGGAGGGAGGGAGGGAGGGAGGGAGGGTGAGGTAAAAAGAGTGAGAGACAAAGAGAAAGAAAACCGAACAAGTAAGAGAGAGAGAGAGTAAAAAGCAAGAGGCACGATGGATAGAAAGTAAGAGGTGAGGTTTTGAAAAAGAAACCCACCCTAGAAGAAAATACTCCCAATATTCCCATAAAACGACATCAACGTAAATTACATTACTGGACAAAAGTTGGCAGTTGGCTGACGTTCAGCCAACCAATCAGGAAGGAGTGCTGTTCTGCATTGCAATGCCATCAATATGCTAACTCTATCATAAATACACCGTGCAGATCTTCTGCTCAGAGTGAAGATGAAATCCTCCATGACTTCACCGTAACCGTGGCGATTCGGGAGATTACAATATGTAGTGACCTGGGGGTCAAAGGTCAATGCCTGTTTACGAACCAGGTCAGCAGATGTGAGATGGCTTGGCGTGTGTTGATTATTATGGTCTGGTGTTCAAGTTAAAGTTCAGCTCATGCTGTTCCTGTCTGTCTACCTGCCTAGCTACCCGTCTAACTACCTGTCTGTCTAACC
>JACYXH010000727.1:87500-102500 GCA_026745465.1 Lota lota
GAGCAGCGCAATCTGTCCAATATTTCAAAAAGCAACGTCTTTTTTGTGATTGGCCGTCTGTCTCCTCATGAAGTTGTCTTTATTTCTTTAAATGTACCACAGCGTACACTCCTTCCTAGTTGTGTTGTTTGAATTGCTTTCTCTTACGCACAAAAAAAAACAACAACAGGCGGTTAAAGGCGGTTTAAACCGGCGCCTGTGTTCAGTTTTTCCCGCCTAATCGGACTCCTCGGAACACAGGACGGCCATCTTGTGAGGTGAAGCACAGTGAAGTCCGACTCCGTCGGAGTCGGACTTCACTGTGCTTCACCTCACAAGATGGCACGTTAAAGCTAGGCTTCCCTTCTCGGAACGAATCCTGGGAAACATCTGCGGAACGTCCCCTTCAGGGACGCCGGCTGCATTAGCCAACGCTAGCTTGAGTTACGAAGACGTCGCGCTGCCCCCATCTGCTGGGTGGAGTGACAGACGCGCCGCAGTTAGAAACCGCTTACAGACGGACGGACGCGCACGTGGGTTTTTGAGACGCGCACGTGTGTGTGTGTGTGTTGGGGTGTGTGCGGGTAAGAGTGTGTGGTCTCTGATGGGTGTGGAGAGATGAGAATCAGGTACAACCCTCTGTCTGTCTGTCTGTCTGTCTGTCTGTCTGTCTGTCTGTCTGTCTGTCTGTCTCTCTGTCTCTCTGTCTCTCTGTCTCTCTCTCTCTCTCTCTCTCTCTCTCTCTCTCTCTCTCTCTCTCTCTCTCTCTCTCTCTCTCTCTCTCTCTCTCTCTCTCTCTCTCTCTCTCTCTCTCTCTCTCTCTCTCTCTCTCTCTCTCTGAAAGGATTCAACGGTTTTACAGAAAAGTAGCCAATCAGCTCAGAGGTAGCGAGACAGAGAGCACGAGAGATAACAGAGCGAGAGAGAGAGAGACACACACACACACACACACACACACACACACAGAGTTGCAGAGAGAGAGACAGGGGAATCTGGTGAATGTGAATGAAGGCGTGAGATTGAGTAGAAAGAGAAGCAGAAAAAGGTGAATGAGATAAGTTGTTCTGACGCCATCTGAAGCTAATATTGCGCATGGCTGCTACAGAGCAGAGCTATTTGATCTATTTGATTTATAATGTATAAAATGAAGAACGTTAAGAGGGATGGGGGAGAATGAATGAGCTAATACAATCCCCCATCCCAACACACCCACACAAAGAAACACACATAGACACACACTCCCCCACCCCAACACACACACACACCCATCCCAACACACACACACACACACACACACACAAAGAAACACACATAGACACACACTCCCCCACCCCAACACACACACACACACCCATCCCAACACACACGCACACACACACACGCACACCGTACCGCATCTCTGGGCAGGAAGCTGTCTTCCTGTCTCAGCACCAGCAGCTTCACGGCTCCGCCCATGGGCGTGGCCCGGAGCAGCGACACCACCTCCTCCTGGCTCCGCCCATGCAGGTCCACGCCGCTCACCTGCGCAGGTACAGCCACGTTAGCGTTAGCTCACTACTCAAACACCTGGATCAGCGGCTGGGCTGACAAGATCTGATACATGATTACACATTAAATAATACATAGACACAATTTCTTGGGAGTCGATTAAAATTTTCACAAATCCACTTAAATGTTTCAAAGCCTCGATTCAATAATTAATGTGGAGCTTACACGACGATTCAGCACAAAATGCTTTTCCCTGGTCCTTGCTGATTGGTCCAGTGGACCAACTGGCAGGCTGATCTACCCACAATGCATCTGGGTGGCCACTCCCACCACTTGTGATGTCACCAGAGGGTGGATTTTGAAACCACTTCCTCTACTCCACATCCCGCCCACACCGTGGCCTCACCTCCATCAGCCGGTCCCCGGCCTTCAGGCGGCCATCTTGGATGGCGGCCCCCCGGGCCAGGATGTTCTTGACGTAGATGGGCGCCGACCCCCCAATGGGCACGTCCCGGGACGTGATGCTGAAGCCCAGACCCTCGGGACCTACGGCAGCGCAAGCACACACAGGAAGTGACACGGTTGGAACAGGGAAGCCAGACAGGAAGTGAAACATTCGGAACACGGCAGGGACAGCAGACAGGAAGTGACACGGTTGGAACGATTGATTACCGGGGGGGCCTCTATTTGACCACCAGGTGTGACGCTGATTCGTCCGTACAAGCCGTTTCAAACTGGACATGGGAGTGTCCACCCAGAGGTAAGATGGATCGACCCACTAGCAGGCGCTACTAGCAGTAGCTAGTAGCGCCTGCTTCAGCAGCCGCCAACCGAATGAACAAACCAGCAAGTGTGAGGGCGAGTGGCGTTCAGCCAGCACCGACACACCAGCGCTCCACCCAGCGCTCCACCCAGAGCTCCACCAGCGCTCCACCCAACGCTCCACCCAGCGCTCCACCCAGCGCTCCACCCAGCGCTCCACCAGCGCTTCACCCAGTGCTCCACCCAGCGCTCCACCCAGTGGTCCACCCAGCGCTCCACCCAGCGCTCCACCAGTGCTCCACCAGCGCTCCACCCAGTGCTACACCCAGCGCTCCACCAGCGCTACACCCAGTGCTCCACCCAGCGCTCCACCAGAGGTCCACCCAGCGCTACACCCAGCGCTACACCCAGCGCTACACCCAGCGCTACACCCAGTGCTCCACCCAGCGCTACACCCAGCGCTACACCCAGCGCTACACCCAGCGCTCCACCAGCGCTACACCCAGCGCTCCACCCAGTGCTCCACCCAGCGCTCCACCCAGTGCTCCACCCAGCGCTCCACCCAGCGCTCCACCAGTGCTCCACCCAGCGCTACACCCAGCGCTCCACCAGCGCTACACCCAGCGCTACACCCAGCGCTCCACCAGCGCTACACCCAGCGCTCCACCAGTGCTCCACCCAGCGCTACACCCAGCGCTCCACCAGCGCTACACCCAGCGCTACACCCAGCGCTCCACCAGCGCTACACCCAGCGCTCCACCAGCGCTACACCCAGCGCTCCACCCAGCGCTACACCCAGCGCTCCACCCAGCGCTACACCCAGCGCTCCACCCAGGGCTACACCCAGTGCTACACCCAGCGCTACACCCAGTGCTACACCCAGCGCTACACCCAGTGCTACACCCAGTGCTACACCCAGTGCTACACCCAGCGCTACACCCAGCGCATCCCACGTCTGCCTCCGCATCAGACGGGGAGCGAGGAGCTAATGGTATCAAAGACGTCTCCGGTCGTCCAGCACGTCTCCCGGTACCGGCCAGATGGCGCCGCCTTATTTTGTTTATTTATTCATTTCCCGGGCTGGGGCCCCCAGCGAGGGGCCATATGGTACGTCCCGGTGCCGTTCCCTGCCTGGGGTTTGACAAGACACCAGGACCCTTGGGTGCTTAGCAACCGCCTCCGTGGCCGTGGCGACGGCAGCAGAGCACCCGGCAGCTGGCGGAGGTGAGGGCGGGCCGGGTCAGCTGTCCGTCAAAAGGATGCACCCCGCGGGATTGGCCGACGTTTTTGCGAGCGAGACCGCCAAGTCCTGCTGAGCGACGGCCTTTGACCTCAGTTTGACCTGCTTACTACTTAGCCGCTTAGCATTTAGCTATTAGATACCATGTCACCAAGGAGCAGGCGTTGCTCTAGTGAGGCTCTACTGGGGTTCGAACCCAGAACCTTTAGACTGGCGTTGCGACACCCGAGTCACTGGACTGACCTTCCCGATACCCTGACCTCCGTTTGACCTCCCACTGAGGCTGGACTCTGGACTCCAACCTCCTGCCAATGCACTGAACCGCGCCCAAACGCTAGGACACAGCATCGCATTACAGAGCGAGCCGCCGTCCAATCAAAACGAGTACGGGCCGTCAGGTGACCGTCTCACGGGCCTATGAGGCGCGCCGTGAATGCGTGACGAAGGCTCACCTTTCCTCAGCAGGATGTTGAGCCTCCTCCCCACCTTCTTGGTGAAGCCGCCGGTGGCGTTGGAGCTCGGCCCCCGCTGCGGCGAGGGGGCGTGGCCCGCGGGGGGCTTGGCGGCGGCGGCGGGGTGGGGGTAGGGGCCCGCGCGGTCGGCCCCGGGGTCCGGGAGCGGGGAGCGGGCGTGCGTCTGGGAGCCGTGGCGGGCGGCGCGCCGGGGGGCGTGGTCGGAGGCGGAGCTCCCGGCCAGCGAGTCCGGGCTGAAGCGGTCCGAGCCGTGCAAGGACCCGGACGTCAGGACGCCGTCCCCCGGGGACATCTGCTCGTACTGGGTCTTCAGCGCGGAGGGGACCACGTGGAACAGGATGACGGGGGAGCGCATGGCCTGCCGGAACATGTTCTGGGCCCTGGGGGGGGGGGCGGGGTTAGAGAGACGGGGGAGAGACGGGGGAGAGACAGGGGAGAGAGAGCGACATAGGTTATGGATGTAGTGTTGGACAGAACCAGAACTGTGTTACCCCGTCTGGAGGTACTCATAAGACCCACTCTACTGTACAGTAGTGTTATGAAGTGATCATAAGCCCTCTGTACAGTAGAGTTATGAAGTGATCATAAGCCCTTTGTACAGTAGAGTTATGAAGTGATCATAAGGCCTCTGTACAGTAGAGTTATGAAGTGATCATAAGCCCTCTGTACAGTAGAGTTATGAAGTGATCATAAGCCCTCTGTACAGTAGAGTTATGAAGTGATCATAAGCCCTCTGTACAGTAGTGTTATGAAGTGATCATAAGCCCTCTGTACAGTAGTGTTATGAAGTGATCATAAGCCCTCTGTACAGTAGTGTTATGAAGTGATCATAAGCCCTCTGTACAGTAGTTATGAAGTGATCATAAGCCCTCTGTACAGTAGAGTTATGAAGTGATCATAAGCCCTCTGTACAGTAGTTATGAAGTGATCATAAGCCCTCTGTACAGTAGTCTTATGAAGTGATCATAAGCCCTCTGTACAGTAGAGTTATGAAGTGATCATAAGCCCTCTGTACAGTAGAGTTATGAAGTGATCATAAGGCCTCTGTACAGTAGAGTTATGAAGTGATCATAAGCCCTCTGTACAGTAGAGTTATGAAGTGATCATAAGCCCTCTGTACAGTAGAGTTATGAAGTGATCATAAGCCCTCTGTACAGTAGAGTTATGAAGTGATCATAAGCCCTCTGTACAGTAGTGTTATGAAGTGATCATAAGCCCTCTGTACAGTAGAGTTATGAAGTGATCATAAGCCCTCTGTACAGTAGTTATGAAGTGATCATAAGCCCTCTGTACAGTAGAGTTATGAAGTGATCATAAGCCCTCTGTACAGTAGAGTTATGAAGTGATCATAAGCCCTCTGTACAGTAGAGTTATGAAGTGATCATAAGCCCTCTGTACAGTAGAGTTATGAAGTGATCATAAGCCCTCTGTACAGTAGTTATGAAGTGATCATAATCCCTCTGCATGCATGTCCTCCCTGCCTTGCTAATGTTTCCTCTCCAGTCTCGACCGTCGGAGTTTACAGAAGACATGAGGCTCGATGTCATGTTGAGCCTGGAAATCCCTCTTTCCATGTCTACACACACACACACACACGCTAACATTCTCACACACACTCCATTTCTCTTTTCTCGCTCTCTCTCTCACACACACCTCCAGCTCTCACACACACACATACCTCCAGCTCTCTCACACACACTTCTCCATCTCCATCTCTCTCTCCATCTCTCTCACACACACACACACACACACACACACACACACACACACACACACACACACACACACACACACACACACACACACACACACACACACACACACACACACACACACACACACACACACACACACACACACACACACACACCATCTCCCTCCATCTGCAGGCGGCTAAGTGAACACTTGTTGCTGGCTCCCGGCCTATAAAAACACTGAGAGCCAGCTCTATCCCATAATAATACCCATAATCCTCTCATTTGGCGGCAGATGAAGGGGGCTCTCCAGCAGAGGATTTGGGGGGGGCGGGGGGGGGGGGAGACAGTATCTTCTTGTTAGCCACACCTGTTACACCACCAACCAGACTATGGAATGAGCCTCCACCCCCGACATCACCACTAAGACCCCCCCATGACCATGATCCACCTCCACCCTCCCCCACTTACTAAAGCCCCCACCCAATGACATGATCCACCTCCACCCACTTACTAAAGCCCCCACCCAATGACATGATCCACGTCCACCCTCCCCCACTTACTAAAGCCCCCACCCAATGACATGATCCACCTCCACCCTCCCCCACTTACTAACACCAACCAATGACATGATCCACCTCCACCCTCCCCCACTTACTAACACCAACCAATGACATGATCCACCTCCACCCTCCCCCACTTACTAAAGCCCCCCACCCTATGACATGATCCACCTCCACCCTCCCCCACTTACTAACACCAACCAATGACATGATCCACCTCCACCCTCCACTACCCCCCATAACACCACCACCCACCCCCACCCTCAGACAGCTGGACCAGGAGGAGAACGAAAATAAAAACATGAGATCTGGGACGTCCTAAAGAATCCTGCCAGCCCCGTCGGTACCGGCCGAGGGGCCCCTCAAGTTGTTTGCGAGTTCGAGTCCCATTTCCCAGTCGTTGGGACGCGACGTTCCCAAGACCAGGAACGCTAGGAATGTGGACCCTAATCCCTCAACCCTCAAATGTCTGAGTGAATGTGTGTGTGTGTGTGTGTGTGTGTGAGAGAATGTCTGAGTGAATGTGTGTGTGTGTGTGTGTGTGTGTGTGTGTGTGTGTGTGTGTGTGTGAGAGAATGTCTGAGTGAATGTGTGCGTGTGAATCTGTGTGTGTGTGTGTGTGTGTGTGTGTGTGTGTGTGTGAGAGAATGTCTGAGTGAATGTGTGCGTGTGAATCTGTGTGTGTGTGTGTGTGTGTGTGTGTGTGTGTGTGTGTGTGTGAGAGAATGTCTGAGTGAATGTGTGCGTGTGAATCTGTGTGTGTGTGTGTGTGTGTGTGTGTGTTTTAGAATATGTCCCACACATGACATGCGGATCTAATGCCCATATAAGGCATCCCACTTGTGATGTCACAAATCATGGTGGACAGCAGGGAGTTCTTTAGTGGACCAGTGTTACCACGGAGACGGGGCCGACGACAACCTGGACCATCAGTCCATTACAACCCCCCCCCCCCCTTCCTGCACCACCGTCCATCCGTCAGTCAATACCTACAGCCACCCAGTCAGTCAGTCAGTCAGCCAGTCAGTCAGTCACTCCATACCTACACCCACCCAGTCAGTCAGTCACTCCATACCTACACCCACCCAGTCAGTCAGTCACTCCATACCTACACCCACCCAGTCAGTCAGTCACTCCATACCTACACCCAACCAGTCAGTCAGTCAGTCACTCCATACCTACACCCAACCAGTCAGTCAGTCAGTCACTCCATACCTACACCCAACCAGTCAGTCAGTCACTCCATACCTACACCCACCCAGTCAGTCAGTCACTCCATACCTACACCCAACCAGTCAGTCAGTCAGTCACTCCATACCTACACCCAACCAGTCAGTCAGTCACTCCATACCTACACCCAACCAGTCAGTCACTCCATACCTACACCCAACCAGTCAGTCAGTCAGTCACTCCATACCTACACCCAACCAGTCAGTCAGTCACTCCATACCTACACCCAACCAGTCAGTCAGTCACTCCATACCTACACCCAACCAGTCAGTCACTCCATACCTACACCCAACCAGTCAGTCAGTCAGTCACTCCATACCTACACCCAACCAGTCAGTCAGTCACTCCATACCTACACCCAACCAGTCAGTCACTCCATACCTACACCCACCCAGTCAGTCAGTCAGTCACTCCATACCTACACCCAACCAGTCAGTCAGTCACTCCATACCTACACCCAACCAGTCAGTCACTCCATACCTACACCCAACCAGTCAGTCAGTCACTCCATACCTACACCCAACCAGTCAGTCACTCCATACCTACACCCAACCAGTCAGTCAGTCACTCCATACCTACACCCAACCAGTCAGTCACTCCATACCTACACCCAACCAGTCAGTCACTCCATACCTACACCCAACCAGTCAGTCAGTCAGTCACTCCATACCTACACCCAACCAGTCAGTCAGTCACTCCATACCTACACCCAACCAGTCAGTCAGTCACTCCATACCTACACCCAACCAGTCAGTCACTCCATACCTACACCCAACCAGTCAGTCAGTCAGTCACTCCATACCTACACCCAACCAGTCAGTCAGTCACTCCATACCTACACCCAACCAGTCAGTCACTCCATACCTACACCCACCCAGTCAGTCAGTCAGTCACTCCATACCTACACCCAACCAGTCAGTCAGTCACTCCATACCTACACCCAACCAGTCAGTCACTCCATACCTACACCCAACCAGTCAGTCAGTCACTCCATACCTACACCCAACCAGTCAGTCACTCCATACCTACACCCACCCAGTCAGTCAGTCAGTCAGTCAGTCACTCCATACCTACACCCACCCAGTCAGTCAGTCACTCCATACCTACACCCAACCAGTCAGTCAGTCACTCCATACCTACACCCAACCAGTCAGTCAGTCACTCCATACCTACACCCAACCAGTCAGTCAGTCACTCCATACCTACACCCACCCAGTCAGTCAGTCACTCCATACCTACACCCAACCAGTCAGTCAGTCCATACCTACACCCAACCAGTCAGTCAGTCAGTCACTCCATACCTACACCCACCCAGTCAGTCAGTCACTCCATACCTACACCCAACCAGTCAGTCAGTCAGTCCATACCTACCCCCACCAGTCAGTCAGTCACTCCATACCTACACCCACCCAGTCAGTCAGTCAGTCAGTCACTCCATACCTACACCCACCCAGTCAGTCAGTCACTCCATACCTACACCCAACCAGTCAGTCAGTCCATACCTACACCCAACCAGTCAGTCAGTCAGTCACTCCATACCTACACCCACCCAGTCAGTCAGTCACTCCATACCTACACCCAACCAGTCAGTCAGTCAGTCACTCCATACCTACACCCACCCAGTCAGTCAGTCACTCCATACCTACACCCACCCAGTCAGTCAGTCACTCCATACCTACACCCACCCAGTCAGTCAGTCAGTCAGTCACTCCATACCTACACCCACCCAGTCAGTCAGTCAGTCCATACCTACCCCCACCCAGTCAGTCAGGAGGGTCAAGATGGAGGACCACCACGGGTCTTACTGTTCGAAGCGTGTGTTGCGCAGGTCCGTGTTGTTGATGCACACGATGCAGTCGTTCTCCTGGAACAGCGCCTGCTGGTCCGCCTTGCCGCCCCGCTCCAAGCGCTTCACCAGCAGGCCCAGAGTCCTGGAGGAGACCGTAAAAGACTGGTGAAAAGGGCGGGAAAACCACTCAAAATGGCCGACGCCGTCGGTTCGTTCTTCCTGCTGTGGGGAAGGATGTGGCGGTTACATAGCTTATGGAAAGATTTCTACGTGAATCAAATGTAAAATAAATTTATATTTTCATCTTGCAAATAATCTATACATATATATGAATAAAATGCAAAATAAATGTATATTTTCATCTCGCAAATAATCGATACATATATATGAATAAAATGCAAAATAAATGTATATTTTCATCTCGCAAATAATCGATACATATATATGAATAAAATGTAAAATAAATGTATATTTTCATCTCGCAAATAATCTATACATATATATGAATCAAATGTCAAAGAAATGTATATTTTCATCTCGCAAATAATCTATACATATATATGAATAAAATATAAAAGCAATGTATATTTTCATCTCTCAAATAATCTATACATATATATGAATAAAATATAAAAGCAATGTATATTTTCATCTCTCAAATTATCTATACATATATATGAATCAAATGTAAAAGAAATGTATATTTTCATCTCGCAAATAATCTATACATATATATGAATCAAATATAAAAGCATTGTATATTTTCATCTCGCAAATAATCTATACATACATATGAATAAAATATCAAAGAAATTTATATTTTCATGGCACAAATACAATTTATTTAAAATTACCATTGAAATGATCATTAAATATTCATATCATATTAAATAACAAATGAACAAAACTACATCAGTATGCCATGCCTCCCTCAAACACACACTTATGAACTACAGTATGGGTGCTAATTCTGGGTGCCGTTCTTGGCAGGTTACTTAAATAATGTATTTATTATTATTAATTAAGTCCGACTGCATTTTTACCAAAGGCTAATGCCAACACTAATCGAAGATAGTTTCTCAGCGGTAGTAAATAAATAAAGAACAGTCTATAAAACCATGATTCAAACTGGGAAGAGGAGGTGAACACCACATGATACAAACAGACTTTTGAAGCTTACGGTGTTATAAGTGTTGGCGCGTCAACTTGTTTAGAGACAGATATCTGGAGCTAAACTAGACTGATGGCTCTCCTTAGTGAATTAAAAACGACCACCTGTTATCCTCGAACAAACATTGCATTTAGTGTTTATGATTCATCGACTTTGCCCGTGACTTTGAGGAAAGGATTGTTCGCTTCTTCAGTAAACTCTGCTTATAATCCACTAGAGCTGGCGATCTGATTACAGAGGTGTGTGTGTGTGTGTAGGTGTGTGTGTGTGTAGGTGTGTGTGTGTGTGTGTGTTTAGGTGTGTGTGTAGGTGTGTGTGTAGGTGTGTGTGTGTGTGTGTGTGTGTGTGGATGTGTAGGTGTGTGTGTAGGTGTGTGTGTAGGTGTGTGTGTAGGTGTGTATGTGTAGGTGTGTATGTGTAGGTGTGTATGTGTAGGTGTGTGTGTGTGTGTGTGTGTGTGTGTGTGCGCGCGCAGAGTTCACAGGTTCAAACTAATTACCTCAGATTGTCCCGCCCGCTAACACAATCAGACAGTACGCGCGGGTGCTACGGTTATTCCCGGGATGAAAAGCCGGAAAAGGAGCGTCGCGCTAGTGCTCTCGACGCTCCGCCACCAATAAATAAAGAAACCCCCCCAAACTGGATTATGAACCCCCGGCGCTCTCAGCCCGATCGAGCCGGGCGGCGCCTGGACGTGGCCAGATAGCGTGAACGCTATCGCGGCCCGCCGTCGAGTATCCACAACGCCGCCGCCTCCGCCTCGCGGTCGCCCCCGGCGACCTGATCTGGTTGTCACGGCGACGCGTTCCCCGCTGTAGCCCGGCCGTACCGGCGGAGGGAACCGACACCTTGCCTTATCACGTCGACGGATTCTATCTGACAGCGTTTACAGAGATGTATAAATATATACGCTTTAATATATATCTATATCTATATATATATATAGATATAGATATACTATCCTGCTCCTCTTTCACTCTGGGACGGGGTACAGACCCGAAGACCCGCTCACAAACAGGGCTGACCAGGTCAGAGGTCAGAGGTCACCCTCATGTTCGTGATGGACAGGTCTGGTTCATATAATGTAAAGGGTTCAGTCCCAGGGAACTAAACCCAGCTGCACCCTGGGAGGTGGAGATGGCCTGCGATTGCTACATCCTGAACTAATATCACACGGGGAAATGTACACCATGTGGACCATTCCACACATACCAGACCCTCTGCTGCGGAGGGACGCACTGCGTGTGTGAGTGAGTGAGGGGGGCTTGAAGAAATACACATGGACAAAAAATATAATGAACAGTACAGTGTGTGTGTGTGTGCTAAAACAGAACCTCAGCATAAACATCTCTCCCCCTCTCCCCCCCTTCCTCCCTCCCCCTCCCCCCCTCCTCTTCCTCCCCCATCTTCCTCCCTCCCCCTCTCTCTCCCCCTCTCCCCCCCCTCCTCTTCCTCCCCCATCTCCCCCTCTTCCTCCCTCCCCTCCTCTTCCTCCCCCATCTCCCCCCCTTTCTCTCCCCCTCTTCCTCCCTCCCCCTCCTCTTCCTCCCCCATCTCCCCCTCTCCCTCCCCCTCTCTCTCCCCCCTCTCTCTGGTTACCTGCGGTCCCGGGAGCTGAACGGCACCACATGGATCCCCAGGGGGCCCCCGTCGTTGGTCACCTCCACCAGCCTCACCATGCCTCTGGGGGGGGGGGGGGGGGGGGGGGGGGGGGGGAGTAGAAGGAGGAGTAGAGGGAGGGAGCGAGTGAGGGAATGAGGGAGGGGGGAGTGATGAAGGGGGAGTGGAGGGAGTGGGGGAGGGAGGGGGAGAGGGAGTGAGCGAGGGGGGAGAAAAGGGAGTATGGGAGGGAGGGGGGAGAAAGGGGAGTGTGGGAGGGAGGGGGAGAAGAGGGAGTGCGGAAGGGAGGGGGAGTGAGAGTGAGGGAGGGGGGAGTAGAAGGAGGAGTAGAGGGAGGGAGCGAGTGAGGGAATGAGGGAGGGGGGAGTGATGAAGGGGGGAGTACAGCGCCCGAGGGAGTAATGGAGGGAGGAGCAGAGGGAGTGATGAAGGGGAAAACAAGAAACAGGTGAATAAGGAGGTGCAGAGCAGCAGAGTGGTGCGCGGAGGGAATTAAAAAGAAGCGAAAAGTGAAGTAAAGCAAAGGATCCAAATCAACCAATCACATGCAGAGGAACCCAAACCCATGCTAGCTTCTAGTGTCTTCTCCGCATTAGCTGCCAAGAGCGAGTCTTTAGTCGTTCATCACACAGCTAGCACTACGTAGCGGTCCGTTAATTAGCTTACTGCGCTAAAAGTCTGGCATTGGCGCGCGTGGCGAAGTTACCTTTAGCGTCAGGTGATGCATTAAGCTAGCGTTGCACAGTCGACGCGGTGGTCGTCTTTTTGCTTTGAGCGTTCACTAAAACGGCGTGTTCACGTGTTTCTCCTCAAAAGCCCCGCAGTGACTTCAGACTCGCCGGTAAAGTCATGGCGGCGGCGTGAAGCCACAGCACACGGGCGTCATGCGAGTGTTCTCTCGGTGACGCGTGTCTCACCAAACGTCCTAAATAACTCCAGACTCCTTCGATTCAACTCAAGTGAAACGGAACAACGAAAAAGCAACGGAAGCTAAGACTTGTAATCCCCCCCCCCCACCCCATCCCCCCTCATTGTTTAAAGTAGCGTTTTTGATAAAAAAAAACAAAAACATTTTCATTACCGGACTCAAACAGAATTAACGGGACTGTTGTTCTAAATATCTGCACGTTGCCACGGGAACCACACCGTTAACCGATCCAGAGCAACATTTGCCGTCGTAATTAAATCCCTGATCTAACCGAACGGTTGGCCAACACAACACAGGCTCAGAACAACAACAACAACAACAACAACAACAACAACAACAACAACAACAACCCAAACAAACATGCGGACAGCAGCTCTGTTTCAAAGTCAAAGCGTGGTGCACCACATGTACGAGACGGCCTCGGGTCAGCGGGTTTCTACAGAGCCATTAAATCACAACAGTGGTTGGCGAGGAAGAGGAGGATGAGGAGGTGGTGGTGGAGGAGGAGGAAGGGTCAGACCCACTAGCGGATCAGCAGAATAAACAAACACGGTACCTGCATATTAAACTGCCGAGACGCAGCCGGGGCAGAACAAAAAAACACTCTGGTTAATGACCGCGGGCTTACCGCACCGCTAGCATGAACCGCTAGCGTGAGGTAACATACCGCACCGCTGAGCGCTAGCGTGAACCGCTAACGTGCGGTAACATACCGCACCGCTGAGCGCTAGCATGAACCACTAACGTGCGGTAACATACCGCACCGCTGAGCGCTAGCGTGAACCGCTAGCGTGAGGTAACATACCGCACCGCTGAGCGCTAGCATGAACCGCTTACGTGCGGTAACATACCGCACCGCTGAGCGCTAGCATGAACCGCTAACGTGAGGTAACATACCGCACCGCTGAGCGCTAGCATGAACCGCTAACGTGCGGTAACATACCGCACCGCTGAGCGCTAGCATGAACCACTAACGTGCGGTAACATACCGCACCGCTGAGCGCTAGCGTGAACCGCTAGCGTGAGGTAACATACCGCACCGCTGAGCGCTAGCATGAACCGCTTACGTGCGGTAACATACCGCACCGCTGAGCGCTAGCATGAACCGCTAACGTGAGGTAACATACCGCACCGCTGAGCGCTAGCATAAACCGCTAACGTGCGGTAACATACCGCACCGCTGAGCGTGTGTGTTATGGTCAATGTGACCATAACAACTTGACCGTACTACACATGTTAGCGCTGCATGCTAGCACTCAGCGGTAGGATGTACCGCTAGCATGCACCGCTAACATGTGTGTTATGGGCAAGTTGTTACGGTCATGTTGACCTTAAGGCCAAGAGACTCAAAGGCCCAATTCTGGGATCGTCCATTTTCCGAATAGCGTGATCTTTGGAAAACGTTGAGGTTGTGACGTCACTAGCTGATCCGATGAGCTAAGGTTTTCTTTGGGACGGGATTTGGTTGATTTCAGAATCATTTATTTACGAAATAAATTGCCCTCTAAACAGTTGGTTCGGTGGTTCAGTTAACGGTTTCGTGTTAGACGTGCAGGAAATGTGAATGAGTTAGTGAGACAAGCGTTAGTCCCGCCCCATTTGCAGCAATTCCGCTCTGTGATTGGTGGACTTACTCTATGTTCTGCACGGGGGCGTGGTCAAGGAAGGAGTCTGCGCTCCCGATTGGCTCAATCCGGCCGTTCTCCTCCGTGGACTCCTCCTCCTAAACACACGTCAACAGACGACATCGTTGGTACATCACGCAAACATTTGAAAATGTGGTTGGAAACGGAGAGATTAAAAAAGAGATTCAATTTGATCAACTATATTAGGTGAATGAATCTGTTTAGTTTCCTATCAGTTTGGGGTCCTTTACTGGTAACATAAAACAGACAATATAAAAACACACACACACACACACACACAGTCTCACACACACACACACACACACACACACACACACACACACACACACACACACTCAAAGTGACACACATACTCTGCAGGGAGAAAGTGGAGGAGTGGTGAATCATTACATTTTCATGGCGACAGACGGGATGAGG
>JACYXH010000727.1:112500-127500 GCA_026745465.1 Lota lota
CTTGAAGTTCAGATTCCTGAGCAGAGAGAAGAGAGAGAGAACATAAACCTAAACCAAACGGAACAAAAGCAAATGTGTTCCTCGACGCGATGTCAACAGGTTCGAACCCACCAACAGAAAACAAAATGCTAGTCATCTCCAAACGACAAACGCAGTCTGCCACAGTTGACATACGAGACCTCGCTATTTGATTAAAAAGGGAAATTTGAATAAATTAGCATTTATTTTAGACCAATCGGGCGTCTGAATTCAGGGCTGACAGGAGCAACCCAGACGTCTCGTCACGCCAACAGGACAAGATAATTAGCGGCTTCCTTTCAGCCTTGAATGGATACGCTGCGTTCTGATTCGCTAACGAAGCCCGCTAACGAAGAGAGAGCGCGCGCACGCGGTTCCCAGGCGTTAGCGCCAGAGGTTAGCGCTGGCGGCGCGCTAGCATCGCTGCAATGTGTGTTCTCCATTCAGATCGATATAATAAGCCCGTAATCATTCCCTTTGTGACTTGCAGAACCCGCTAAACCCAACTAGCGGCGGTGCTAGCGCGGCGGTGCTAGCGCGGCGGTGCTAGCGCGGCGGTGCTTGGCGCCCGGGAACTTTCCCAGCATGCACCAGTGAGTGAGAAACGTGCCCTTGTTAGGCGGCTGGGGTGAATATAAGCGCATGGTTGTTACTTCGTCAGAATCGGGTCTCCTTCGCTCTTCCAGCCTCGTTAAGATGCAGCTGATGATACTCGGCGTGGTGAACTAAGCGAGGTTATAATTTAATAACGCGAGTGTGCGAGCTGCACATCACAACTCCACACACACAACATTTACACACACAACATTTACATGAACATCACCAATTAAGGCTGGGCTGACCTCCAACCACATACACGTGTGTGTGTGTGTGTGTGTGTGTGTGTGTGTGTGTGTGTGTGTGTGTGTGTGTGTGTGTGTGTGTGTGTGTGTGTGTGCTGTGTGTATGTCTGTCTGTGTGTGTTTCTCTAAGTGTGTGTGCGTGTGTTTCTCTACATGTGTGTGTATCTCTGTGTGTGTGTTTCTCTAAGTGTGTGTGTGTTTCTCTACGTGTGTGTATCTCTGTGTGTGTGTTTCTCTATGTGTGTGTGTATGTGTGTATCTCTGTGTGTGTGTTTCTCTACGTGTGTGTGTATCTCTGTGTGTGTGTTTCTCTACGTGTGTGTGTATCTCTGTGTGTGTGTTTCTCTAAGTGTGTGTGTGTGTGTGTGTGTGTGTGTGTGTGTGTGTGTGTGTGTGTGTGTGTGTGTGTGTGTGTGTGTTTATGCA
Source organism: Lota lota (assembly GCA_026745465.1). NCBI lineage: Eukaryota > Metazoa > Chordata > Actinopteri > Gadiformes > Lotidae > Lota > Lota lota. The sequence continues at coordinate 113,787 of JACYXH010000727.1, forward strand.
AGCGTGTCTCTATTCATCTTTTTCGTCACGGTTCAAACCTGCGAGGTGCTGCTCTGTTCTGAATCAACCAATCACACCCCAGAGTGGTTTGTTTAGCGTTTGTCGTTTCTTGTTGTTCCCCTGGTAACGACATCAAACGCACCCAGAGACACCTAAAGGTGCGCTTGGTTCAGCAGGGAGCAAAACGATCCAATTAAAGACTGCCACCAGGATCCAACCGCCGTCTTTAGCCTGAAATACACCCCGTGTGTCCAATTAGCTCAACTCATGGCCGCGGCGCAGCGCTAGCGTAGCTCGCTAGCAGAGTGTAGCTCGCTAAGGAGCTACTAGCTAGCGTAGCTCGCTAAGCTAGCCATTTTCTACCTTCAGTCTGTGAGTCTGTATATCACTGTGAGCGTAATACTATTTAGCCATGGAGCAGACTCAGATCTTGCTATAGGAGGCCTACAGGTTAGGCCGAGGACGTTGGGGATCAAACCCGGAACCTTTGAGGTGGAGTTGATCAGCCAAACTATCACCAGGGTAACCAGCTCCACTGACTGACTGTCTCCTCCTACCTCTCTTCCAGTCCTCTACTGTCCGTCTACATCCTTTTGTGTCCATCTAGACATCATTAATCAATCGGTTACCCTCAATACAGACCCTGCTACACACCCACTCATCCATCCATGATTCGTCCCCTTCCTCACATCACACATCTATCTAGCCATCCACCCACACATCCATCCATCTCAGACTTCATCACATCCAGCTCCACTATCGATGTCTGAACGATGAAACGATATGTCACATATAAGGAACAGAGTAACAATGACAGTGTGTGTGTGTGTGTGTGTGTGTGAAAATGATATACATTTTAAATTAATTAATATTCATAATATCCTAATGAACACATAGTTTGCATATTATCGTGTATAGTCCAGCTGTCCCCTTCGGCCGATTCCTTTGACATTTACCTACGTATTAAATAAAAACAGATAGCAAAGAATTGATCAAATATTAAAATACGACTAGTTTCCATCCTCCTCATCCCTCCAACAAACCCCGCCCCCTTTCCTCCCGTTGCCGCGGTAACCTACTGGTCCTCAGGGCGGAGGGCGTGACCTCTATCTCGCTGGCGGCCTGGTACGGCTGGAAGGCGGAGGAGGAGGAGGCGGCGGAGGAGGAGGAGAGGGTGGTGCAGCCGTTGAGCTCCAGGGCCGGGGGGGCGAACAGGTCCGGACTCTGGGTCCCCGTGGAGCTGGCACTGGTCCCGTCCCCCCCAGAGTGGGGGTCCTGCTCCTCATAGACCGCCACCAACTAGAGGGGGGGGGGGGGGATAGGGGGAGAGAGGAAGAGATGGGGGGAGAGAGGGGGAGATAGGAAGAGATAGAGAGGAAGATAGGGGGAGATAGGAAGAGATAGGGGGGAGAGGGCGAGAGAGGAAGATAGAGGGGGGAGAGGGAGTGACAGGAAGAGAGAGAGGGGTGAGGGAGAGAGAAAGAGACAAAGGGAGAGAGAAGAGGAGAGACAGGAGGACAGGGAGTGATACAAAGAGAGAGAGAGAGAGAGAGAGAGAGAGAGAGAGAGAGAGAGAGAGAGAGAGAGAGAGAGAGAGAGAGAGAGAGAGAGAGAGAGAGACGTTAGCATTCTTCTAATTTAATATCAACAGTATCTACACATCTGTGCCCCCCCCCCCCACGTCGCTAGCCCCCAACGAGCTAACACAGCTGGCTAGCTTGTGTCGCTAATGCGTCTCGGGGAACGAGTGCCAGAAATGTTCTGCAGTGTTGCAACCCACCAGCTGAGCTTACTCATGGAAAACACCTCCACCACCAGGCTAGCTGTCCCTGATGCTAGCCCTCTGGGGACCTCTAACGCCCCCCTCATCTGGCCGTTATTAAGCCCAGCCTGCCCCCCCCCCCCCACCCCCCCCCCCCCCCCCCCCCCCCCCCCCCCTGGCTTGGATTCGGCCCGGCTGTCGGCTCCGCGCTGCGACACCCCGGCCCAGGAGATATGAGCAACAAGGAACCCAAGATTGATCACAAATGAGCGCTAGTCAAAGTCCACGCGATGGCTGACGGCTAACTGTGAACGGCTAACTGTAAACGGCTAACTGTAAACGGCTAACTGTGAACGGCTAACTGTAAACGGCTAACTGTGAACGGCTAACTGTAAACGGCTAACTGTAAACGGCTAACTGTAAACGGCTAACTCAACTTCATGTACTCCCATGGGTCCGGTAACAGTCTACAACACTGGACCCTCTACACAGCTCTGTGTGTGTGTGTGTGTGTGTGTGTGCGTGCGTGTGTGTGTGTGCGGAGACCGCCTCAGCCTACAGCAGAGCTTTCCCACTGAGCCGTGAGCCAATCACAACGCGGCACAAACACACAGGGATCTCTTCAGGAGGAACGCTGCATGTTGAACCCTCGAACAAGACCGTTGCTTCAGCGCAGCGTTCCCCTGCCTTACAGGATGGAGAGACGTGACGACACATCTTCGACTGAAAAGATTTGAAAGGTCTAGTGGCGGTCCCGTGTCTATACACAGACTGACTCATAGCCACGAGCTAAATGCTACCGTACTACCAAGAGGACTGGCGTTGGTGGACGCAAGACGCACGAAAACTCAAGACGTTGGTTCTCCTGAGGTGCTGTCGAGAGCACACCCACCCCTCATCGTTCTGAGGTGAAGAACATCAGCTGGGTGGCTTTTACTTCCTGTCTGGTGTTCCCTCAGGAACCCAAAAGGTCTGGGAGACGCCAGAATAAGAAAAGACTTCCGACACATCTGAAGGAACATCGGGAGTGCGGGGGGGGGGGGGGGGCGAGGGGGCAGCATCAGACAGACTCGCACGGAGAGAGTATCCTGTTTGAATAATTCACCGTTTTACTGACGAGGCCGATGAGCTGATGAAATAATAACGGTATTCTTGCGAGGCTATGAGAATATCACCGCGGGTTTCGCAAGATCGTCACGTGGCTCATTTTAATGGGGGGGGGGGGGGGGGGGGGGGGGAAGAGAGAGAGAGAGAGAGAGAGAGAGAGAGAGAGAGAGAGAGAGAGAGACCATCGACCACCTTTTTTACGAGAACCAGGAAATGACTCGACAGCAAAACCTTTCCAACAGGATTATTCCAGATCACCAGACTGACAGAAGAGCCCAGGTCCCGGGAGTCACAGGGTCAACGTAGTTGTCCCCCCCCCCCCCCCCCCCCCCATTCAGCCTGATTCACTTTCATCACCAACGCATCACACACACACTTTGGAGACCTGGGGGGGACGGGTGCTGATCTGAGCGGAGAGACCCAGGGGGGAGGGAAGTGCTTTGGACGGAGCGCCGCCGCCGCCGAGATTAGCTTGGCTGGGCAACCTCACACGCCTTGGGGAGGGACGGGTAGGGAGGGAGGGAGGGAGGGAGGGAGGGAGGGAGGGAGGGAGGAGAGAGGGAGTGGAAGGAGAACACGCCCGTAACTATGACAACGACCTTGACCTGAGTGACAAGAGGATTAACTGCCAAACTGGTGTAAAGCAACTAACTTTAACGTGCTAACTTTAACGTGCTAACTTCAGCACGGCCGTTGTGAGACAGGCTAGTGGCACCGCCCATGACAGCGCCACCACAAATTAGCGCTAGTGTGCTAATCTCAGAAGCTAGACGCAAGACGGCATGCTAGCCTGCGAGAGCGAGAGAACAATGGCAGCGTGCACACTGTTAAATATCAAAAGAGGGCCGGGCTGTACGAGGTCCACACACCGGCACGTACGCTCCCGTGTGCGGGGTCACAGCCGGATCCATTTTGAAATGACCTGGCGGCCATGTTGGTTTGCCTCTCTGGGGAGGGAGGGAGGGTCTCTCCACGAGGGCTCTGCACTCCGTCTCCCCTCCCAGCCGGCGTTCAAAAACGCCTTTTCATTCGGTTGTCATGGTTTCCCCAACGATTCTTTTAAGAAGGTTCCGCCACCCAGCCATCCAATATGGCCGCCAGGTGACTACGGTCCGCGGCTAATCGGCCTCACACCTGGTGGTAAAACAGGGGCCCCTTGATACCCCTTTAGCACCAACTCCAGCCAATCAGACAGAGCCGGTGTCCGCTGTGTGAGCCGTCCTCAGAGGGAGACCTCAGCGCGTTCGGCTCCTCTCTAAAGCCCCCCACCCCCCCCCCCCCCGGGGGAAGACAACTGTTTAGGCTGCAGAGAGGGGAGGGGGGAGGGGGACGAATGGCGTGACTGGCCCTTTAACCGCTGGGTGGCGAGGGCTGGGTGGCGTGCAACATGGCGGGGGTTATCTCCCTCTCATCTGTGGAGGCGACGCCATGGCCCACTTACAGAGTTATGTAAGGTGTTTCTGCACAACGCCACAAACACAATGGAACCCGTTTGGAGAGGCGGTGGGGGGGCCGCATGTGTGTGTTTGACGAGACACACACACAATGACACACGCGCGCACACACACACACACATCCAAATGCACAACCACGCACAGTGACACACTATGACAAACACACCGCGACACAGACATGCACGCGCGCACACACTGACACGTGTGTGTGTGTGTGTGTGTCTCAAAGGTCTCCGCACGGAGTAGTGAGCGCTCTAAATAGTTTCTGATTGGACGGCAGTCTCGAATCTCCACGGTGATTGTTTTGAGTTAGCGCGTTACCCTTTCCTCAAGTTAGCCTAGCGGAGGTGTTAGCGCGTAGCATCATCTGTGGATAAATCAACGCCTAGCGAACTGTAGCCTTCAGGGGGCTGGGCTAGCATGCTAATGAGCGCCATACATCATGTCGCTATCTGTGCTAATCATACTGAGCGCTATATTTAGCCACTTAGCTTCAATTAACTTCCATTTTTCTTGGGCCTAATCAACACTTATGACATCGCTGGGGGACACGTGTGTGTGTGTGTGTGTGTGTGTGTGTGTGTGTGTGTGTGTGTGTGTGTGTGTGTGTGTGTGTGTGTGTGTGTGTGTGTGTGTGTGTGTGTGTGTGTGTGTGTGTGTGTGTGTGTAACTCTAGATGTTCAATTATGTGGGACAACTTGTGGTGTGTGTGAGGCAGGAGGCTCGGGTTGCCGGCGGCAACGACAGTGAAACTGCTCCCATCTTGTTCCAGAGAGGAGGGGGCGAGGTTAGCCTTGCAGCTAGCATGGCTAGCATGGCACCCTCAGTAAACGGCCACTTAGCTCATTCTGGTCTTCACTAAAGCAGCAGTTCATATGGAATAGATCTGTGAATGCAGACATGCACCTACTGATCAAACTGATCGGAAAGCTTACGAAGAATGCAGAGGGAGGATGAAGTAGTGGCTGATGGGCGATCAATATATGAATCACAATCCGTTTATCAGCCCAGACAGTAAACACACAAGGACACACACACGTCTCTCTCTGACTCTCTTTATCAGCCCATCTATCTGCCTGCCTGTCTGCCTGCCTGTCTGTCTCTCTCTGACTCTCTTTCTCAGCCCATCTATCTGCCTGCGTGCCTGCCTGCCTGTCTGTCTCTGACTCTCTTTCTCAGCCCATCTATTGGTCGGTCACCATCCACCATCTGCCCGCCTGCCTACCTGCCTGCCTGCCTGCCTGCCTGTCTGTCTGTCTGTCTGCGCCTCCAGCTCTGTATCAGCCCATCTATCTGTCGGTGTCCGTCTGTCTCTCCATGTCTTACTGGTTGCATCTCCGTCTCTGGCTGTAATAACCAGACCAGAAGCACACTCCTAAAGTCCACTACCACATGTGGATTCTGACTTGAGAATCTTTTATTTAAAAGGGTATTTTCAGCGCAGCCTGTGTGTGTTTAATGAACTCTCTGAATAAATTGGATTCTGTGCGTCAGTGGCGCCGCAATGATTAAATCCTGCAGTTCAATTTTCTCTTTGTGTCGTCCTGGTTCTACTATCACACAGCATTAGCACCCCCCCCCCCTCCCACACACACACACACACACCCCTACTTTGGTTAATTGGTATTTTCCAATTAAAGAGAGCAGCTCAAGCTGAGATGAAGAACGCTCTCGTTCTCTCCAAGACAACGTCTCTCTCGGCTCGCTTTTGTGGCCGTTGTAAACCCTGAATGAGCAAACTTTACTACGCTGTCTGTCTACTAGTTATTTAATGAACCGACACTGTTGTCCAAAGGAACTTAAGAGTGGACTCAGATCCAGGTCATTAAGGAGCAGGTAGGGGTTAGACAGTACAGAGACATGTCATTAAGGAGCAGCTAGGGGTTAGACAGTACAGAGACAGGTCATTAAGGAGCAGGTAGGGGTTAGACAGTACAGAGACAGGTCATTAAGGAGCAGGTAGGGGTTGGACAGTACAGAGACAGGTCATTAAGGAGCAGGTAGGGGTTAGACAGTACAGAGACATGTCATTAAGGAGCAGCTAGGGGTTAGACAGTACAGAGACATGTCATTAAGGAGCAGGTAGGGGTTAGACAGTACAGAGACAGGTCATTAAGGAGCAGGTAGGGGTTAGACAGTACAGAGACAGGTCATTAAGGAGCAGGTAGGGGTTAGACAGTACAGAGACATGTCATTAAGGAGCAGGTAGGGGTTAGACAGTACAGAGACAGGTCATTAAGGAGCAGGTAGGGGTTAGACAGTACAGAGACAGGTCATTAAGGAGCAGGTAGGGGTTAGACAGTACAGAGACAGGTCATTAAGGAGCAGGTAGGGGTTGGACAGTACAGAGACAGGTCATTAAGGAGCAGGTAGGGGTTAGACAGTACAGAGACAGGTCATTAAGGAGCAGGTAGGGGTTAGACAGTACAGAGACAGGTCATTCAGGAGCAGGTAGGGGTTAGACAGTACAGAGACAGGTCATTAAGGAGCAGGTAGGGGTTAGACAGTACAGAGACGGGTCATTAAGGAGCAGGTAGGGGTTAGACAGTACAGAGGCAGGTCATTAAGGAGCAGATAGGGGTTAGAGGACATCTTGCTCTAGGATGCCTACAGGTAGACTGTGGATATTGGCGATCGAACCCAGAACCTTTGGGCTGGGAGTGACGACTAGAGTATCAGCTCCATTTGCTCTAGTTTAGTGACTTGTTATGGCGACTTCTTCACTTATCTAATTTCCTTAGTCGCCTTTTTCGAGACGGATTGTGACTCGTAGGGGGAAAATAAGCACTCGCGGAGATCCTTCCGTTTCATTCAAACAATGCCTCCTTCATTGGGTCAAAATAAATTCTCCGTGGTTGACTTTCTACATAAAACGTAAACGTTTACTAAAATAAATGATTATACATAAACCAAGTCGCTAAACTATCTTAAAGACTAAGAAGTAAAGGATCAATTCTGTGAATCCTGCCGATGACACGTCTACGGAGAAAACAGCCGGAGGGCCGTGAGTAAAATCAGCCGATCGAATTGAAATAAAGGAATGAAACAGGCTGGACGAGACATGAACGGTAAATAAATGATTAACAAAGTATTAAATGACGGTTGAAGGATACCAGAGAATAATAAGGACCGGTGATCAAAACGTGATTGATCTGTAACAATGACGGAAATTCCAGAGACCGCAGCCGAGGAGTTGTTGAAATCCCGCATTGCAACACGGCGGGCCAGACTGGGAGTGTACACACGAAGGATTAATTAAATTAAAGATCTGATGGCGGACGATGGAAATATTGATGAACTTAATGACTGTTTTGAAACATTCAAAGGTGCTGTGGATGAATTACAAAATGCCCATACATCTGTTCAAAACCTCTTATCTAAGGAGGAAAATGAAAACAGATCATACTGACTGGTATGAACCCAGAATGACTAACCTGAATTATTTCATGAAAGACGTTGAGACATGGAAAAGAGAACACACTGCACAATTAAATGGTGGACCATTGGACAGTATTTCAAATGCGTCACACAAATCAAGGAAGTCGAGAGGCTCTGGCTCCTCCTCAGTTTCCTCAGAGTTTAAGAAAGCCAAGGCGGAAGGGCAGCTGCCTGGCGCTGCTGCACTGCAAGACAAACAAGCACTACAACTGGAAGAAGTAAGGCTGAAAACTAAACTAGAGCAAATGGAGCTGGAAGCGGAAATAGCATCAACCGCCAAAATAAAGGTCCTTCAAAACGAAGACGAGGATTTGGATGGCAAATCGTAAGAAGATGCTATGAATGAATATTATGATGATCATAAACAAGGCCTGGAAGCTACGGCTACTGAAGAGGAATTTATGCTACTGGGTGCTATACCAAAGACCCCACTTCAGAGAGCAGTTTTTTGCTGAAAAATTGCATATTTTATTAAATACTAATTTATTATAAAGTGTTACCAACAAATGAACCCAATGAAAAACAATGCAAAATAATAATTACAAACTCAAAAGCACAGAAAACGATATTAACATGGGAGCAGAAAAGGTAATGACGCTGAATCACAAGGAACAGATATAGGACATATTTTTTTTTATCTATACCTATAGATACATACACACCTATGTATGTATAATACGTACAAATAACTATTTGCACAGCACCACCGTGAAACGTGACCCGAAGAGAAGGAGGACAGCAGTAGAGGCTTCATGAAAGCACCGCAGCATGAATAGCCTTCACGATTCTGGTCAGGCAGTTTTTGCCCGGAGATACTGACGACACAATGTCTTCAATGCGGTGCGCAGAAGTCGATCCAATATGATTTTTGAAGCCCTGCATTTGGAGCGGACAACCGGGGTAGGCCATAGTGACCGCCGGTGACAGCTCAAACTTAGCCATGGCCTCAAGGCTGCTGAAGACGATGTGAACGCGCATGTCCAAACAGCGGATGTCCAGGATGTCGAACCTCAAGGCGCCCAAGGTCTTCAGGAGCCGCACCTCCTCGCCCAGCAGCCGACACACCCCCAGGCTCACGTCGTGCAGCAGCTTAGGGACGTATCGGTTGCTGGGATATTCTTCCACCCAATCGCTTCGTCCCTTCTGTGCAGTGTATACTGTATACAACACAGGCTGTATGCAGTGTATACTGTATACAACACAGGCTGTATGCGGTGTACAGTACACACTGCATACAGCACAGGCTGTACACTGTACACTGCATACAGCCTGTGCTGTATGCAGTGTACAGTACACACTGCATACAGCCTGTGCTGTATGCAGTGTACAGTACACACTGCATACAGCACAGGCTGTACACTGTACACTGCATACAGCCTGTGCTGTATGCAGTGTACAGTACACACTGCATACAGCACAGGCTGTACACCGCACCGCCAAGACAATAGTACTGCCCCGTTCTGACAGGATGTCAGAGCGGGCCGATTCCTCGCGGGACCGGTGAGGAACACAGACATGACTCTAGAGCAGGGGTCTCCACGGAACGCCGCGGAATGTTTCGGAACGTTCTGGAAAGACGGACAGTTGGGGTTAGAACCTCCCTAGCAACAAGCCAACCCAGTGGACTATACCAACTGGTGTGTGAGGATGGGGGGAGGGGGTGGTGGATCTGTCCATCATACATCAGGGAGGGGGTGTACACGCCGTCTTGTGACGTCACAAACGGGGCGATTTTGAAACGGCTTGTGATTGGCTAATGCACCAGGCACCTGGCGGTAAAAAATAGGAGCTCTTTAAATAAATACGGAGAAGATCACCTCAGGCTGACTCCTGCTAGCTACCGGGTGTGTACTATTATGGGATGTTGAGGGTGTTCCTGTGCCACGGCCAAGAAAGGAACAGTCGCTCCACACCTGGGGGAGTCACAGAACAAGTCTGCGTTTGTTCCCTCTCGTTTCCCCGCTTCTTGTGTCCAGCTCCGGGCAGCAGGCGGGAAAACATCTCAACACACGGCAGAGTTCTCCGTGTGGAGTCCCGAGGTACGGGTGCCACGGGCCACATGTTCTGTGGTCCGAGGGGGGGGGGGGGGGGGGGGGGGGGGGGGGGGGGGGATGCTAACTGGATGTGACAGCTACGCTAACGCTGCCAGGGGGGACGCTGGCTTGGGGATTGTACTGCAGGTGAACACGCACAGAGAGGTCCAACCCCGCGCCACTACACCACCCCTGGCGGCTCAGGGGAGCGGTGGTAAATGGAGTCTACCACCGCTCTCCTGAAGATCGCACGCCGGAGCTCATTAGCGGTGATCGCAATCACCGAGATGGGCGACACCCGCGACGGAGACGCCGATATAAGCGGCGCTCGGCGTGGCTTAGAGAGAGAGGAACGATAAGAGAAACGACACGGGGAAGGAAAGCCCGTCAACACGATACGCTAACCCTCGGCGCTACGAGGAGGAGATCCCTCGGCGCTACGAGGAGGAGATCCCTCGGCGCTACGAGGATGAGATCCCTCGGCGCTACGAGGAGGAGATCCCTCGGCGCTACGAGGAGGAGATCCCTCGGCGCTACGAGGAGGAGATCCCTCGGCGCTACGAGGAGGAGATCCCTCGGCGCTACGAGGAGGAGATCCCTCGGCGCTACGAGGAGGAGATCCCTCGGCGCTACGAGGAGGAGATCCCTCGGCGCTACGAGAAGGAGACCCCTCGACGACGATACGAGGAGGACCCCGACGACACGGACGAGTGTCCTGGAGTTCGGCAGTCCCCTGCGGCGGACCGACGGAGAGGACTGCCCCGCCAAAGATCGGAGGGTCCACGGGAACCCCCGCCGGCTGTACCTGACCGTCACCGAGAGAAAAGACGGGAAATACAGCCGAACATTAAACAGTGACTTTGTGGTAGGCTCGGCCTAACCATATTATTTATTTATTTGTGTTTAATAAATACGCCACTTTGGCTTAAATTGACTTCCGGTTTGTGTTCACTGGGGGGAGACTGCCGAGTAGTGGAACCGGGTTGCCACAGCACGTAGAGGGAGGACACACACACACACACACACGCGCACACACACACATGCAGGTCGACACACACGGACACACACACAGGTCCACAACCACACATGCAGGTCGACACACACGGACACACACACAGGTCCACAACCACACATGCAGGTCGACACACACACACACACACACACACACACACACACACACACACACACACACACACACACACACACACACACACACACACACACACACACACACACACACACACACACACACACACACACACACACCTGCTATAACACAAGGAAACGTAAGGACAATAGAATCACATAAATGAATCAACAGGGCGCAGGTGTTGAAGCAGGGCTCATTCTTATGATTCAACGTTACCTGAAGGAATTGCAACCCAAACAAATCGAAATCGTGAGACATTTAAATATACTCTGGAACCAGAAGCAGAGAACAGACTTTCATCCTCCACCCTGGACACCGTCCGCTGTAACCAAGGAAACCTGGACAAGGCTTATGTTCACCTTCAAGTGGTCCCCAGTCCGTTCTGAGGGCGTCCCTGGAGGACAGGAAGTGATGTCACAGGGGAAGACCCGTGAGAACAATAGGGAGCAGAACGCCTGGCAGAGTGCAGAACCCTGCGGTTCTTCAGGTCAGAGGTCCACTCACACACACACACACACACACACACACACACACACACACACACACACACACACACACACACACACACACACACACACACACACACACACACCTGACAGTGTGTGTGTTCAATCACGTCATAATTCTTCATCAAACGAACACACACCTGGGTCAGCACCGGGGAGCTGGCATTTGCTGATTAGCCTTGATGACTTTAACACACACACACACACACACACACACACACACACACACACACACACACACACACACACACACACACACACACACACACACACACACACACACACACACACAGCTTGCTGGGGTTACTTGAGGTTAATTTACAACACTCTGCCAGAGTCTTTAAGGAAGGAAGTGTGTGCAGTGGTCGTGGAAGAATTCTCCTCCAGCTCGACTGGTAGAGCAAGGCACTAACACTGCAGGGTTAGGGGTTCTATTCCCTGTCCAGCTCGACTGGTAGAGCAAGGCACTAACACTGCAGGGTTAGGGGTTCTATTCCCTGTCCAGCTCGACTGGTAGAGCAAGGCACTAACACTGCAGGGTTAGGGGTTCTATTCCCTGTCCAGCTCGACTGGTAGAGCAAGGCACTAACACTGCAGGGTTAGGGGTTCTATTCCCCTCCAGCTCGACTGGTAGAGCAAGGCACTAACACTGCAGGGTTAGGGGTTCTATTCCCTGTCCAGCTCGACTGGTAGAGCAAGGCACTAACACTGCAGGGTTAGGGGTTCTATTCCCCTCCAGCTCGACTGGTAGAGCAAGGCACTAACACTGCAGGGTTAGGGGTTCTATTCCCTGTCCAGCTCGACTGGTAGAGCAAGGCACTAACACTGCAGGGTTAGGGGTTCTATTCCCTGTCCAGCTCGACTGGTAGAGCAAGGCACTAACACTGCAGGGTTAGGGGTTCTATTCCCCTCCAGCTCGACTGGTAGAGCAAGGCACTAACACTGCAGGGTTAGGGGTTCTATTCCCTGTCTACCTCAACTTGTAGAGCAAGGCAGTAACTGTCAGGGTTGAGGGTTCCATTCCCACTGGGTTCACCCATGCTAAGACTACACAGTATTGTAAGACGCTGTGCATACCAGCATCAAGCAGGGGCAGATATTTGATAACAGATGAGATGTTCTTTATTAATCACAAACAGGAAGTTCGCAAAATAAGTCAATTAGTGAGATGGCTTCTGGTTGTTTCTTTATTTACTCGATGACAAAACACATGGGGGGGGATGTGACCGCGGGATCACTGGCGTTCCCATGACAACATCCTGTTTGTGGGGTGTGAACTGACTTCCTGTCTGTCCCCCACTCCACTTCCTGTTTGTTTTTTTTAAACACCCCCGGAGGGACAACGTCCCCACGGTCTCCGACCACACACACACACACACACACACACACACACACACACACACACACACACACACACACACACACACACACACACACACACACACACACACACACACACACACACACACACACACACACACACACACACACACACACACACTTTAGAATCTCACCCATGTGAATCAGGCGGGAGGAGAATCAGACCTCTGGAACAACACTGCCCCCTAGTGGTAACCGAACAGTACAGCATTCGAGAAAACGACTGTTTCTGTTTACTATTGTTAAGGGCCAAGTTCAGACACTAGAAACATTCAAATGACGTTCTATGTTAGCGAGGTTGCATGAAATGTAGATTACAAACGTCCTTTGGGAATTATTCAACAATAATAAGAGGGCGAAATCACTTCATTGAATAGATATGAAATATTTAGGCCAGGTCGACTTGGTTGAAGGGTGAAAACCTGTTGAATAGACAAGATCCACAGGTCTGGACAGGACGGATCAACGCTTAACGCTAAGATTATCCAATAAATACGGGCTGTGGATGTGACAAAGGGGAAATGTATACGTTTATACACTTCAAAGGTGTCAGAATGTGGAGTTAGATACACATGTCAAGTTCACTCAGACACACACACACCCACACGGAGGTCTAAACTGACATATTAATGACTCTACTGAAGTGCCCTTGAGCAGGGTAATCCCCCCCACCATCACAGGAGGTAGCTCCTAGCCTGAGGTCACTCTCCCTCACCTCCATGTTGGATCTGACAGGTGAGACTCCTCCCTCACCTCCCCTCCTCCACCTCTCCATACCTCCCCTCCTCCACCTCTCCATACCTCCCCCCTCTCTCCACACCTCCCCGCCTCCACATCTCCACACCTCCCCCCTCTCTCCACACCTCCCCGCCTCCACATCTCCA
>JACYXH010000727.1:135000-145000 GCA_026745465.1 Lota lota
GCAGCTAGACCCAGAGGTCCTGGAGAACCCCAAAACCTCCGCAGCTAGACCCAGAGGTCCTGGAGAACCCCAAAACCTCCGCAGCTAGACCCAGAGGTCCTGGAGAACCCCAAAACCTCCGCAGCTAGACCCAGAGGTCCTGGAGAACCCCAAAACCTCCGCAGCTAGACCCAGAGGTCCTGGAGAACCCCAAAACCTCCGCAGCTAGACCCAGAGGTCCTGGAGAACCCCAAAACCTCCGCAGCTAGACCCAGAGGTCCTGCCAGCCAGCAGGCGTTGGGAGGGTTCATGGGACAGAGGTGTGTGTGTGTTCTGTGTTAGAGGTGTTAGGTGCTGCATGTGTTGTGTGTGTGTGTGTTGTGTGTCTCCATAGTGTGAATCAGCTGTGACTGCGCATGCTGGCCAAAACTCTGACACGAAAGACAAGATTTCAAAGGAGGGGAGGAGGGGGTGATGAGGAGGACGAGTAGGTGGAGGATGTGATGATGGTGGAGGAGGAAGAGGAGGAGGAGGGAGAGGAGGTGATAATTAAGGAGGAGGAAGAGGAGAAGGAGTTGATAATGGAGGAGGAGGAGAGGAAGTGATAATTGAGAAGGAAGAGGAGAAGGAGGTGATAATGGAGAAGGAGGAGGAGAGGAAGAGGAGAAGGTACAGCAGAAGTGAGACCCTAGAGAACTGCAGAGTCTGCATGTTGACAACATTCAACTTTAGCTTTGCATACTGAACTGCAAACACTGCACAAACCATACCTATATATATTTAGCCTTTTCATTCTAGATTTGTATTTTTATCTTGATTGAATGCTGGCATCTACAGCAAGTTGAATTCCTCCACGTACAATCTTCATCGTTTACCCACCCACCCACCCACACCCACCCACACCCACCCACACACACACACAGGGGTTGTGTGAGGCCGACAGTGAGAACATTGTCGGGTGTCCTGTGTGAAGCGGTGGTCTCCTCATGCTGGCTACTCGTTAACCAGGGCCAGGAGGCCTGGGTCGATGCAGGGTAAACACACGCAGTGTTCCTATGGAGCGCTGCGACGTCCTTCCGGAACATAAGACCCCCAGTGTTCCATTCCAGGGTTCTAGAACTCATGCCGCTGTTGTTACCGTAACTCAGTACAGTTAAAAAACTTAATAAGACACTGCACGGATTAAACCGATTATATTTGACCAAACCATTTCAATTTTAGAACAAATTAGGCGTGGAAGTGCCTTTCACCAGAACTATAAGTGTCAAGCGCTAACGCGGTTAAATGGTTAATGCTAGCAGCTTTTACCCGGGATTGCCTTCATCTGCCTGCCAGTCTCAGATGACCAGAGTTCGTTTCTCGGTTGGATTTAAACACCGCTTCAGAAAGGCTGTCATCAGAAGAACAAGACACCGGTACAGGTAACCAGGAGACTGGTTACTGGCGGTACTCTCTGCGTCCAGAACGCTGGCCCGTTCGAAGTGGTTGGAATCCAGCAGAACCTCAAATTTGTAAACGAACCTCGAAATACGGTGAGAGTCCAGCACCTCTAGAATCCTCTAGAATCCTTCCAGCCCAATGCCCAGCAGCTCTCCAATATAATCAACATCCACTGATATACTTATCAGCCCTAATGGCCTCCCTTCCTCTAATCCTACTGTGATTAACAGCATTAAACAACGTCATGCCTCCACTCCACCACTGGGGGCAGTGCAGTGGTACACCACCAACCACAGCCTGTGGGCGCGCGTGTGTTCGACCATTATATTAAAGTGACCTGCATTAAAAAGGACCGATCTAATCTAATCCCGTAAAGGTATAAACAACAGATAAGTAGAGTGCATTTATCTAGATCTCGGAGTGCTTTTGTCAACTGGCGTTACCTTTCTGTGGGTTGTTATTAGCTTCAGAGTTATAAACTCCACCCGCCCAGCACTAAACGAAGGTCAAAATAAACATTCCAGTCCTCATGGCATTCTTGAGATGAATTGGTTGATGTTTACGTCAAGAAAAGCAGAACGTTCAAAACGGAAAACCTCTGATGAGTGCGTGAATTATAAAATATGGTCCGGGTTTGGTTATATCAGCACAAAATCCAACAAACGCTGTAGTTTCAAACATTAACCAGGTTATTGGGTTTTATCTGCGCTTTTACTTTGAACTGGTCAGGAGAAAAGTCCAGAGTGGTCACCTGAGTGGACCTGGTCTGGATCTACAGCTGGGAGCTGATTGGTCCAGACTGAACCAGGTGAGAAGGAGGAAATCCCAGCTGGCTTCAGCTTTCTCCCTGAACACATCTCCCAGATAAGCACGATGGCAAGTGTGGGAGTAGGAAAAACATTCCAGAAACCTCCAGAAAGAAGGGCTTTCCCGACAGTAGCTTATGTGGAACATGATACCGGTGTTAGATGAGATAAAATGTACTTTATTCATCGACGACTGGAAATTAGTGTCCTTTTGTTACCAATAGTAACACAAAAGAGAACAGGAAATAGGAGTGTCTTGTGCTGGCATTACCAAGTTCAGGGGACGCAGGCATTTCCACGGTAACGAAGTAGAGAGAGAGAGAGAGAGAGAGAGAGAGAGAGAGAGAGAGAGAGAGAGAGAGAGAGACAGAGAGAGACAGAGAGAGACAGAGAGAGACAGAGAGAGACAGAGACAGAGAGAGAGAGAGAGAGAGAGAGAGAGAGAGAGAGAGAGAGAGAGAGAGAGAGAGCTAATAACAGATAATGATAGTGTTAAAGGAGTCCCCACCTTTACCCTACCCATTACTTTATGCACGTCAAGCGCTTAGACAAGCATCTCAAGTCCACTTAGCACGGCTACCGAGCTGCCCAAACTAGCATCCCCATGTAGCGCAGCCTCCTAGCATGACTAGCACCTAGCACGAGCACCTAGCATGACTAGCACCTAGCATGACTAGCACCTAGCACGAGCACATAGCACGAGCACCTAGCATGAGCACCTAGCACGAGCACCTAGCACAAGCACCTAGCATGAGCACCTAGCATGACTAGCACCTAGCGGGACTGTTCTGACACGACTAACCCCGCTAGAGTAACAGCTGGAGGCTGTGTGAGTCAGTCCCATTGTTTACTTGCAGAGCTCAGGACAGCGTGTGCGTGTGCGTGTGCGTGTGCGTGTGCACGTCACTCCCGGAACACGTGTCACCACAGGCCGTGCACGGCCGTGCGCGCGTGTGCGTGGGTGCGTGCGCGCGCGTGTTTAGGCGTGTAGCGTAGCCCGCGGGTTATGAACAGGAACACACGGCAACGTGATCCCTGTGTATCCAGTCACCGACGGACTCATCCATTATTGACACGGCGGTGGGGCCGCCGCCGTTGGTCCGGCCCACCGCTGGTCCACTGTCAGGGACCCGTAGGACCACTGACCCGGTGGGGAGAGCACCTTGGGGACCCGCGGTCTCAGGCTGCAGGTCCACCCCACGGCTCCACTGAGGGGCCGGATGCTCCGGTGGTTGGGGTGCTTGGTTCCCAACCGAATCCGAAAGGTTCTGGGTTGAATCCCAACGGCCACATGTCTACCTGTCGACATCCTGGGACTAGATGACGTAACCCCTACCTGCTCCTTAATGACCTGTCTCTGTACTGTCTAACCCCTACCTGCTCCTTAATGACCTGTCTCTGTACTGTCTAACCCCTACCTGCTCCTTAATGACCTGTCTCTGTACTGTCTAACCCCTACCTGCTCCTTAATGACCTGTCTCTGTACTGTCTAACCCCTACCTGCTCCTTAATGACCTGTCTCTGTACTGTCTAACCCCTACCTGCTCCTTAATGACCTGTCTCTGTACTGTCTAACCCCTACCTGCTCCTTAATGACCTGTCTCTGTACTGTCTAACCCCTAGCTGCTCCTTAATGACCTGTCTCTGTACTGTCTAACCCCTACCTGCTCCTTAATGACCTGTCTCTGTACTGTCTAACCCCTACCTGCTCCTTAATGCATGACAACAACAAAAAACGAATCCCTGTACGTCTCTTCAACTCGCAGAAGACAGAATCGTAGGTGTTCAGGTGTCCAGGTGTGTGAGATGAGGTGTTCAGGTATGTTGAGGAGTGTACTTTACGTGTGAGAAATGGCTTGGATGAAAGATGGGCCGATCTTTCAGTGACAGACAACATCCTGAATATTTCAACACTGCTAACTATATCAACAGAGTTCCTCGGCTTCCTTTTCTGGTTACGGCGGGAAGCAGTTCACAATTTATGAATAACCAACTTCAGGTCGTTCAGTTAACAGAACACACGACAGTTTTGTATGTGCCCTCTCGGCATATCTGTCTGTCCGTCTGTTCTTTGTGATCCAGACAGCGTTTTATGCCTCTGTGTGTCTTGAGTGTTTGTGTGTCGGCTAGCACAGCGTGTTACATGACTCCATCTGACTGGCCTGAGATACACACAAGCAGTTGTAGGACAGACATCACCAAGGCACCAAGACGGACACAGCACAGCAGGCTGGAATAGGATCATGCTTTTTACTGCTTTTCATATTTCATATTCCCCTGTAAAACAAATATAGCCTCCGTCAATCAGACCCTATTCAACCCCGGACAGATGACACAGCTGGCACACGACGCCCCACTGGATTAACAAAGTATCAGAGTCTGAATCCGAATCAGTAAAAGCCAAATGCTGCAGAACTTCGGATCGAAATCGCTATCGACACCTTCCTCCTCACCTTCCTCCTCACCTTCCTCCTCACCTTCCTCCTCACCTTCCTCCTCACCTTCCTCCTCCGAGCACACATTCGAACTGAACAGATTTCGGTCAGCGGTTTGAAAGGAGGGAAAGAGAGAGCTCTTTCCTTCTCCAGCTTTCCTCCTCCACACTTCTGGGACTTCACCCGTGCTCTTTAGAAAGCGAAGGCTTCCCATTGGCTAGAGGATAGTCTGCCACAACGAAAGACATCAAATCCCATGGTGCACCTCAGGACAGCAGGAAGTCATCAGAGAAACCGGGAGACGTGAACACGCCCGAACGAGCTCTAGAACCAGTTCACACTGGTTCTAGAGACCAGTTCACACTGGTTCTAGAGACCAGTTCACGAAGGGTTTGGTGGAACCAGTGTGAACTGGTTCTAGAGCTCGTCCGGGCCTGTTCACGAAGGGTTTGGTGGAACCAGTGTGAACTGGTTCCACCTCAGGGGGGGGCGGTCAGCCAGGCTTCGGCCAACCTGCCAACCTGACAGGAGAGCATAGATCCAGATAGCATAGAACTAGATGGTAAAGTTGTGGTACGGTGGTATAGAAATGAGATAGTAGATAGTGTAGATGTAGACCGAATACGTCTAGATAGCGTAGAAAAGTAATTTTATTAATGCCAGACCGGAGATTTGGGAGTTGAAGATGGTATGGACCAAAAAGTATAGCTCTGGATAATATAGATCTGGTTAGTGTAGCTATACCAGAGTGGCTGGTGCACGTGGGTGCAAAAATGATACTTTACCAGATTCTGGATACTGTGTCTCCCTTCACATCAAGAACCAACATGTCAGTCAGGCACACACACACACACACAAACCTACACACACACACACACACAAACCTACACACACGCAAACCTACACACACACACACAAACCTACACACACACACAAACAAACCTACACACACACGCAAACCTACACACACACACACACACGCGCAAACCTACACACACACACACACACAAACGCAAACCTACACACACACACACCAGTGAGTCACTCATCCCAGCGTTCCAGCAGCAGGAGAGCCTCAGACAATCCCAAAACATCCAGCTCCTCCCTAAAGAGGTTCTGAGGTAACTCACACACACACACACACACACACACACACACACACACACACACACACACACACACACACACACACACACACACACACACACACACACACACACACACACACACACACACACACACACACACACACACACACACACACGTTCTGATGCGGACGGGTCATGTTGTGCATGTAGTTAGCATGTTATTAGTGGGATGAAGCTATATAAACTAATGCTACTGCAGGCTGACAAACAGAAACAGACAGACAGATAGATAGTCAGACAGCCGGGAAGGTAAGCATGAAGACAGACAGACAAACAAACAGAAGCATACACAGACAGACACTGAAACAGACAGACAAAGACACAGACAGGCAGACAGGCCGACAGACAGAAAAGCAGACAGACAGACATCCCAGTGGACAGTGAGACAGACAGGTGGCCAGAGACAGAGAGACAGAGCCCTGAATCTAGAATCATATGCTAGTGACTGTTTGCTGTGGATCTTTAGCTGGGGTGGAGGAGCTAGGACTGGGCTGGGTGATCTGGTGGATGCTGGGGTGGAGTAGCTAGGACTGGGCTGGGTGTTCTGGTGGATGCTGGGGTGGAGGAGCTAGGACTGGGCTGGGTGATCTGGTGGATGCTGGGGTGGAGGAGCTAGGACTGGGCTGGGTGATCTGGTGGATGCTGGGGTGGAGGAGCTACGTGTTCCTCTAAAGAGCGTGAGGAGTAGAAGGCCTTTCTTAAAGGGTTCTGGCCGTGTCGATTATAAACGCCAACACCATGCAGAGAGCTTTAGGTCATGCGTTAGCTTTAGCTCGCTAACGAGTCCCAAACGACACTAGAGACCTCAAACTACTGGTTGCTATACCGCCGCACCAACCAAGTTGGGAACCATTTCAAACCATGTGGTGTAACCACCCACACACACACACACACACACACACACACACAATCACACCCTGCCTGGTCATGTCATATGTTCTGGAACAATGACTAGGCTCTGGCTGGATTAATCCCCCCTGGTCCGGTTCTGCCACATCTGTCCCAGCCGTGAAAGGACAGGCGGGGAGACCCAACCCAGAACCCACAACAACTAATCCCCCCAGTAATAATATCTCTCCTTTCACACCGTACGCATCACCACCAGACCCGGGTCAATACACCAGGGGACAGGTTGAATACAACACAGGTTAACACTACCTTTGTTGGTGACTACATGGAGTTAAGGAAGTACAAAATGGGTTTATTTCGCCACCAGCTCAGGTAAAGCCGGTAAGGATATCAAAAGGTAAACTAACCAGTGAGGACATATTATACAACACAAGACGTACTTTATTAGTCCCAGACATGAGCTGTAAACATCGCACAACCTTCGAGAAACACAGAACTGAAAACCAGAGAGAATCGTCAGCTGGAGAGAAAAGGTATGCAAATGTGGGTCAAACACGGGGACGACCGAGGGGCCAAAGCCAGGGCCAGATTCTGGACCCAGAGCCCCCCCTTCCCCCCCCCCAGGCTCTACAGGGGCCAGTGTTCATCAGTCACAGCCCGGCGATCGGCCCCACGCTATCTTTAGAACACAAAGCCTCATCAGCCAAAGTACTGCATCCATTTTTAAAGGGGACAGCCGACATGATTAATCCACGTCACAAGTCACTCCCCCCACCCCACCAGCGAGGGGAACGGCCTGCTGGCACTTAGCAGAAGATAAGGCCTCACTAAGCACCCACAGCCAAACGCTGGGGTCACATGGCAAATGATGGAGACAGGAATAAGGGACGAGAATACGAATGGTAAAAAAGGACTTGTGTATTATATATTGACATGAACACTGCTAGAAAAGAAAGCGAATTTATGGAAACAATATTAATGAAATAGGTTAAATGTTTTCTTCAAACATTGGTCCTCCATTGTTGGGTGTCTTTTCTTAGAATATTAATATATATAAAAAACCACAAAGAAATATCTTGACATCTAGAGAAACGGCTTCAGTGCGTATTTGCTTATTAAAAGCTTTTGTGCTGTGTCGACGACGTTCATATCACCGCCGCCAACCTATTAAACATGTTATGACATCTGATATGATGCACGATGTTATGCTACTCGGTCGCTCCACCCAGCTACAAGAACTCGCACCCCGCCCTTTATCAGGAATACGGTCTGAACAGGCTTGTTATATGGCTTGTTAAATGCCTTCTAAAAAGGCTTCTGAAGTCCCGTACCGCCCTTGTAATCCTGACACGGAGGTCTTCTGAATGGGAGATCCAGGGACATTCCACCCCGCCTGCTCACAGGATATCGGGCCAGGGATGAATGCACGTATTGATCCTTCACGCCCGCTCCCAGGGCTGTGATCGATATCAACCTCCACAGACACCGTGGTGTCTCCGCCACCAGACGTTGTTGTGTTGTCCTCTATAGGAGGCTACGCTAAAAGGGACACGCTGGTCTGATCCAACATTACCTCCTGTTCTCAATGCCCAGATCCCAGCAATAAGTTGGCTGAAACGATCAGTCAGTCAGCAAGCCAGCTAAACAGTAGGCTAACAGAGGATCATGAATTGGAACGAATTGTAGTCTACTGCAACACAATTTCCGATCGCTTGCTTCCTATGAGCTGTGTACACCAGCTAACAGTCCGCGGAGCGGGAAGGATAAGAACATGACAAGAAGAATAACAATGAATACATGGGAGAAGAAATATGGAGTTTTGACATCAAATGACAAGGAAATATCCTAAACTAAACTACTACTTTGGAAATATCCTATGTACCCGGGGCGGATATTGCCCTCTCGCTTGCCCTTAAACCCATGTAACTAAAAGTCCCGTTCCAGGCGTTCTGTTGTGGGGTGAGAAAGACTGGGAACGAGGTTAGCTAAACAGCTAGCCCTAGCCTCGGCCTATCTAGCTAGCCCTAGCCTCGGCCTACCTAGCTAGCCCTAGCCTCGGCCTACCTAGCTAGCCCTAGCCTCGGCCTACCTAGCTAGCCCTAGCCTCGGCCTACCTAGCTAGCCCTAGCCTCAGCCTATCTAGCTAGCCTAGCACTAGCCTAGCCCCATTTGCCCCTGAGTGAGGAAGCCGTGCCAGGCCAGAGGAAGGAGTTGTAGGAGGAATACCAACGAGGAGTCTGAGAACAGTCTCTGGTTTGTTCACTGGCCCCGCCACAGATCCACAATGGCTGTATACATACTGGCTCAGAAGGAAACTACTTGAAAACAAGACTATTGTGTATGATTCAGGATTCAAAACCAGTGACTCATGTTCATGTTGGTGGTGATTAAGTGGAGGCCTAATTTACTCTATCACTTCATCGACAGTGGATTTAGTGGTTTACTAACTCACACCTTTGCACTATTGGCATGCAGCCACAAACTGATATTAATCTAGAAAATTCACCCTTTGAAAGAAGATGGTATGTAATTCATGGCCATATCGAAGGTGCAAGATTACCAGAATTTACAACGCTATGCTTTCTCAGCATGCTGGTCGGTCCACCAGTAGTGTCACCACAACACCCCATCTCATTCTCTGGATGTTTAAAAAATGTATGGTACAGGAGACAGAGAGAATAACTGAAATATACAGAGACGGCTATACATCAGAGAGAGAGAGAGAGAGAGAGAGAGAGAGAGAGAGAGAGAGAGAGAGAGAGAGAGAGAGAGAGAGAGAGAGAGAGAGAGAGAGAGAGAGAGAGAGAGAGAGAGAGAGAGAGAGAGAACCAACACACACACACACACACACACACACACAGAAACAGCGAGAGAGCTATAGAGAAACATAGAGACGCTAGCGACACACAGAAACAGTTGGACCGTTTCCTTCCATCTCCTCCTTGTTGAGGCTCAGTTTACATTGAGGCCAGCCGCTGTTTACTGGACCAGGGCCTACAGTTAAACAGAGCCATGCAGGCGCCCAGCCACCACAAGAACACGTAAACACCTCCACCTTTCCACGGCGCCCCCCCCCCCCCCCCCCCCCCCACCAGTGGCTGCTGGTGGGGGGGGGCCTCTGGGGTCCAAAGGAACGACTACGAGTTGTCCTCATTGAAAGGGCCACCGGGTGTGACGTTTGTAAGCCATTGCAAAATCCCCCCCCCCCCCCCCAATAGTGACATCGCAAGTGGGAGTGTCCGTCCAGATGTGCGAGGGATAGTTCAGTGGTACAGTCCACAAAATCGCAACGCCGGGCTTTATAACACTGGCATTTAGTATAGACCAAACAACATGGTTTGTT
>JACYXH010000727.1:150000-170000 GCA_026745465.1 Lota lota
GCCGTGTCGGGTCTTACCTTGGCGATCGCCTTCTTGTACCTCATGACAGCCTGCTGGATGAGCGTGTGGACTTTGATGTTCCCGTCGCCACACGGCACAACCACCCGGGTCCGGCCGAAACACACCGTCACTTTCATGGTTCACTGTCCCAAATATCTTGCCCGGGATCGGAGGAGAACCGAGGAGGAAAGCTCCGACGGCATGAACAACATGGGACATTAATTTAATCCTTTTTGGCTTTCGCGTATTCCCGTACAACCTTCGAGAGAGGCCGCCGCTAGAGATCGAAGTGGTGGTCTTCCCCACCGGACGACATTGTTGTCTGTGTGTTTTGGAGACCCTTGTGTTTTCAGACCACCTGTTTAGCCGCTCTGTGGCTCCGTAGCCCGGGCCTGCCTCTTGGCTCAGCTAAAGCCTGCGGGGGATCAGGGGGAGGCGCTCGGCTGGAAAACTCGCTTGGGTTTCCCCGCTGTGGCCGAGTTTGGTAATGTTGGGCGCGCGTACTGGTCGACGGTGCCAAACGCCAAGTACAATCAATTGATCGCAACATTGATCGAGGTGTCGGCTACACGGCGCACTGTAGCCTATTGGGGATCGTGCACACAACTCCCCCTGTGTGTGTGTGTGTGTGTGTGTGTGTGTGTGTGTGTGTGTGTGTGTGTGTGTGTGTGTGTGTGTGTGTGTGTGTGTGTGTGTGTGTGTGTGTGTGTGTGTGTGTGTGTGTGTGTGTTTTGACAGGATTTAAGGGTCCTTAAGTTGCAAACAAACTCGCAGGATATCCCTTTAAATTTGACAATTTGTATTGATGAGCAGAGAAGAACAGAGAAGGCTCTCCAGCTATTGGGATTAGGAGAGTAGGCCTAATAAAAATAATAATAAAATAAGACATATTTCCATATGAATGGGTTGCAGTGGTGAAATAACACGTAATCTATATTTACATATATATATATATATATATAATTATTACATTAAGCACCGCCTACTAACAACATTAAAAGTAATATTTCATCTTATCGGCCAGGCGTTTGATTATGAGCCTATATCACTGGAGCTCCTGGTCCATCTAGGAGACTATTGAGGTCTGAAACCAGGCCGGTAAGATAGATGAATGAAGGGTGGACCCTAACGCCTATTTTCGTCCTGGGGTGTCTCGTGATGAGTGGCACGTCTGCTGAACCCCTCACTCACCTGTACAGGTGTACCATGGAGAGCGTCCTCGTGGCCGCCAAACGCCAACCACCCTGCCCGCTACGGCAGCTGCTCTCCTGCTGAAGACAAGGCCCTCTGGAGGGTGGGGGAGACAGCTGAGCTTATCTTCGGCTCCCATCTCCCCTCCCTGCACCGCATCTACTCTTTTTAATCATATGGTATCTTATTGCTCATGCCTCCTACATAGATGTTGGTTGCCAGGTCACAAGGAATTCCCCTGTTCAGAAGGAGCCCGTGTGATACTGTGCATACGACAAATAAAACACGTTGACTCTTATTTTGTTAATCTTGAGAGCGTCTTTAACGTCCCATTCTGGACCAACAGTGACTCCCTGTGGCCACATAAGAGTTGGGGCAAAGGCCAATTAAAATGATTAAACAAACCCGTACAAGCTGTTTCATGGTTTGCAGTGACAGCTTGTGGCCGAGTACGCCGGTCAGTCCAGTCTAATTTACCGCTTAATATTTAGAGCCCCCCCCCCCCCCCCCCCCCCCCGCCCCCGCGGACCCCCTGGGGTTCTCCTTCTGCTGCTGGGCAGGCCGAGTGTGGGTGACCATCCGGGTTGGTCACATGGTGACATCCCCCAGCCCCAACGTGCTTCCGCGTGATTTGCGATGCTTCTGCTCCACGACTACTGGGTTGACCACGTTTCGTTCAAATTTGTGTCCGATATTTTCACAATGTGTCCGACATTTAATTTAGACACATAGGCTACTCAAGTAAACGTAACCACTTTATTTTATGTTTTACGTTTCTTTCCCAGTGGTCCCCCCCCCCCCCCCCCCCCACACCAAAACAAGGTATTTGCATGCGCGTCTTTCTCTCAACTGATGGGGGCGGTGTTGAGCCGTATTTATAGAAGGCTTCTCACTAAAGAACTAAATCATTTGACAACAACAAAATATTTATTGATTAAAAAAATGATCGTATTGCTTCCGCCAAAAAATAAATAGCATAGCATTGGTGTGTTATTCATAGCAGTGGTCAGCTATTCAGAAATAACAGCGCTGATGCCGTCATCGACCAATCAGAAGCCAGTATTCAACCAAGCCGTGAAATATCAGAACATAACACATCATGATAAAAATCCTATTTCCGCGTCAAAGTTGAAAGACTGGTTTTGTTGTATTGGTACTATTGTGAGAACAGAGGCTAAGTACACAACTCATTCAGTGAGCTACCTAAATACATTTAATAAACATTTAAACCTGCACTTGGTATTTTATCATATCACTCTCTAAAATACACAATACATTTATTCATTTGCGGTCCAATGCATTGGACTCCATTGATTTGCAAATTTGATATCCAAACCAATCTCTGAACTAAATCAGTATCTGAGCATCCAATAATATTACGTTTTGTAACTTTGACTGAACCCAGCTCGAAGTGTCCTGTGGGACACACTCGCAGTGAGCCGTGGAGTTCAGGAGTTTCATGACAGTGAACTGAAATCCAGTGAACACCCTGCTTGTCGGGAGAGGGGAGATCCGGTCGGGCAAGTTCTTCAACGACTGCTTTGATTGGTGGCATTTGCATGTCTTTTAAAAGAAGAAATGCAGAGTATGCTGGTTGATCAGCGAGGCGTCGCCGAACATTCGATTGAAGTAACTTTAGCATTTAGAAGAACCTTTGCATTGCATTGACCTGAACACAGATATCTATAATAGGGTCACAAACTTTAGAATGCGGTAGAAAGATATGTATTTAAAAGTATTCAACGGAAATATCATTATCCTAACTTAAGTGGAGATATTTAAAGTAATTAAATCATCAAAATGTAAAAGACAATGAGTTGCAGGCACACGTTGATTCGTAGTGCAAATACAGTTTTCAAATAAACATTAAATTAACATTTGCTAATGTTTAATATTTACTTTAAAGGAAACCAATCACCTGTGTCTGAGCCCCGTCCACTAGTCACATTTTATAAAGGCCTTGTGTCTCTTGCACCAGGACTTCCTATTCGCTCCAACCTGGCAACCAAAAACGTCTAATCACAATAAAAGCATGTGTTCAACCCATAGAGGGCAATTTGACTCCATATTAACATTGGATCTATTTTAAACCTTTGTGCAATTAAGTTGAGATTTGGACCAAGATCAATCCGTAGCACTACTGTTTAACTCACTACATCCCTTTTCCTCTAAAACAAAGTGATTTAGGGTTTGGTTTCCCTTTAGGATCCAAGCTAATGCGCCATTCAATGGTAATAAGAAAAAGAACAAAAACTAACCTGAGAACATAACCGACAGACCTCACATCATAACGGAAATCACATTTTGATATTAAAGTCAAGACCCTATTTCCCCTGAGTCCTCGCAGCTGTATTCCTCCTTAATGGTTTGATGGTAGAGAAGAGTTAAAATGAGCAGCCATTATGAGACACAGGAAGAATCCATTGGTTTACTGGTCCTATGCTTGTGAGACCAGAGGTTAGGTACACAACTGGTAGCAGAGACTCATTCAGTGACTTAAACCTGCACTATATACTTCATCATCTCACTGACTAAAAGACACAACACACTTATTCACATACAGTCCCATGCATGATGATTCACATAGTGGCTGTATCACTAAGAAAGCCCAAATATGAATGATTCAATGGTCTCCACAGACCTGATTCCTCAAGTTATTCAAACAGTGTCCTCCACCTTGTTGATAGTGCTCTGGCACTGCATCATGTATTAAACAGCTATTGAAACATAGAGTCCTGTCCTCTCCACCTCCAGTCAGACT
This sequence comes from Lota lota, assembly GCA_026745465.1. Classification (NCBI taxonomy): domain Eukaryota; kingdom Metazoa; phylum Chordata; class Actinopteri; order Gadiformes; family Lotidae; genus Lota; species Lota lota. The sequence goes on from JACYXH010000727.1 coordinate 153,953, forward strand.
TCCTTTACTCGGACAGTTCCCTGCTTCCGAAAAGAAAACGAACTCGTTTTGTGCTAAGGTGTTGGAGTTTGCTCTTTGGGTTGTTGGTAAGAAACCCGCTCTGCCCTGGGGCTTTAGTGAACGTACACCATCCACCCGAGCCCCTACAGCTCAAATGTGAGGGATTACATATTTTCGAAACACCTCTGGTTCATCTTTCATCTTTGTGAGTGCTTCCGTCACTTTTTCTACGTACTGCATTGGATGGGTGTCTCTGGTTGCTAAACCGTTGTATTCCTTGAGACGCAAGTCCTGAGGGTATTTCTGTAGAAAAGTAATGTCGCTGTGTGTCTGGGAGAGATTCTCCAGGTCATCGACACTCCTCTTCATCCCAGAGATCTCCTGCTCCAGATTCCTCTGCAGGTCGTGGAGCCGGCTAACCGCAGCCTTCTGCCTGGTTCTGATCTTCCCCTTAATGTCCGACCTCTGACCCTCAGGGGGACGGATCGTCTCATGACAGATCTCATCAGTACCTCTTAATGCTACATCAGCAGTCCGACTGATATCGTCCATCTCCTGAAGAAGCACTTCAAGGTGTACCTCTACCTTCTGGATTCTTCTCCGCGTGGTTTTCCGGTGTCTGCTGAGGTCTTGCTGCCTTTGATTCCTCTCTGCTTCGACTAAGACATGGTCACGGCCTCAGTGTTCATCCACAGCACAAACACAATAGATACCTCGTCGATGTTTAAGGCAGTAAATCGTCACGAGCTCGTCCTGACGGGGGCAGATGTTGACGATGTTGTCCTGGTGGTCTGCTGCTGGGTCCACCAGCTTGTGTCTCTTCAGCCCAGCCACTTGATGGTGACTCTGGGGGGGGGGGGGGGGGGCGCTCCTCGCAGTAAGAAACCAGACAACCCAGACAGGACTGGACGGCCTTCATCTTCCTCCCAGTACAGACGTCACCGCCCACGTCCTCAGGTCCAGCGTAGCAGAGGTCAGGGGGAGCGTCTTGCAGTCGTGTCCTCTTGAGATCCTCCATGACATCGGCTAGAACTGTGTTTTTTTTTTCACCAGAGGGGGTCTTGGTGTGAAGGTGTAGCTGTAGACTCCCCACGCATCCTCATTGTCCCAGTGATCTGCAATACATCCAAAAAAACGGTAGCTGTGGCCACAAGCTAGCGTCCCTGGATCATGCAGTAGATCCAGACAGATTGAACAACAGTGCCTGTCCCGGTCCAGCGGAGAGTTCGGCTGCGCCATTTGGCTTTCAACAGCAGCTAGTCTGACTGTATTTGTTAGGGCTTCTTTGTAAGTACTTTGGTTGGCGTTTCCATAAATGTAAATGTATGTTCCTTATTTCCATGCTGTACACACATTTAAGATCATGAAAGGAGAACAACCGCCTGTATTCAAGACCGAGGAAGAGAATATGCCTATACCATGAAGAGGAATGGTTCTAGTGATGCTATTCGTTTTGAGGGAGGATTGTATTTGGGCCTTTGCCTCAGTCTACTGGTTGGATTACATATTTCTTACATGGCAGCACAGCTTTTAGTTTATGCAAACCAACAGTTAAAATGCCATCCCATAATGGATTGATTGTTTAAAAAGAAGGAAGGGGATTGGATCTAAAGGTAGGGTGTGTCCAGTTATAACCCATGAACGGAGTCTCAGATCGATGACAACATAACCGTGGTTGCAAAGAACCACAAATGCAAATTCATTCAAGAAAAAGCGGGTTACAAACCAGGGTATGGATTTATCCTGGTCCAAATCTCGAGCCAAATGCAAGGTGTAAAAACGTAAATTAACCACGTGCTATTACATGGGTTCCCTGTTCCTGTCAGTTACGGGTTACCAGGGAGCGTCAACCACACACTGGCTACGATGGAGCAGAAGGGAGCTGATGTGTTTCAGGTTTGCTTTAATGACTCGAACACACGGCCCTCCGTAGACTGTACTGTATGTCAAGTCAAGTCAACTTTATCGACACGGCACATTTCATACACAAGGCAGAAAAAAAAGACATGTCATGCAATGAAATAAAACCGGATGATAAAAGAAACCTGCATAAAATACATTTAACAACTGGATTCAAAATAATTAATAAAAAACATTTAACAACTGGATTCAAAAGAATTCATATAAGACATTTAACAACTGGATTCAAAATAATTAATAAAAAACATTTAACAACTGGATTCAAAATAATTAATAAAAAACATTTAACAACTGGATTCAAAATAATTAATAAAAGACATGAAAACATGATTCAAAAGAATGCATGAAAGACATTTGAATCAAATAAAACGTAAAAAATTGCCTTATAGTATAGCAGAAAGCGAAGGTGAACACAAACGTTTTTAACCTTGATCTAAATGTAGTTTAGTAGTCTACCTACTATTAGTAGTTTGGTAGATTTGGGTTGGCCCAAGTCTCAGATCCTCAGGAAGTTTATTCCAGCTACGTGTTGCACAGCAGCTGAGCGCTGCTGTTCCACGTTTTGTTTAGCTTTATGTCCATAGCTTATCAACTCTCTTTTCAGTTAACACATTTACATACATTTACATGCATACACCCACAAATACTCACACCAAAATACACACACATACACACCAAGATATACACAAAAAGATAAACACACAAAGGATACATTACAGACAGCATCAACCGCACACACCAAGGCAGACGTGCACCGACAAGTATAAAGACACACACACACACACACACACACACACACACACACACACACACACAAGTATAAAGGCACACACACACACACACACACAAGTATAAAGGCACACACACACACACACAAGGATAAAGACACACACACACACACACACACAAGTATAAAGGCACACACACACACACACACACACACAAGTATAAAGGCACACACACACACACACACAAGTATAAAGGCACACACACACACATCATTATAAAGACACACACACATACGTATAAAGGCACACACACATAAGTATAAAGGCACACACACACATAATTATAAAGGCACACACACAAGTATAAAGGCACACACACACACACACACACACACACACACACACATAAGTATAAAGGCACACACACAAAGGTATAAAGGCACACACAAACACACACAGGTATAAAAACACACACACACACACACATAGGTATAAAGGCACACACACACACCCACACACACAGTAGTTAGTGCTCAGAGTTTGCGGACCGCCTGGGACACAATATCCTCTTGTTTGTTACTCGGTTGCGTCACAAGGTCTATTTTTACACGCGCACACACACCCCTCCTTTGCCCCCCCCCCCCCCCCCCCCCCCCCCCCCCCCCCCTGCGGGGTTTAGCATGTGGAGCGGTTGACTTCAGCGACCCGGAGTGACGTCACGGTGATGTCACCACCCTTAATGGTAATCTGGTGTCAAACGTTGTTGGGTCACCGCTCTAGTGTCGAGGAACCGAGAGGGAGACGGAGCACCGAAAGAGCGAGAGCCAGAGAGCGAGACACTGACTCAGAGAGAGCGGTAGGAGAAGCACAGAGAGCCTTTTGGGAAAAGGGCTGAAGAAAGTTGGGTTTACTAGTGCATCTGAGTCGTGGGGCTGGAGGCGTGGACTGGGAACATGGCTGTCACTGGGGACGACACTGAGTCAGGTACGCTGCGTTTGTTTTCCTCTTAATATTTTCTTAGTTTCCTGTGCAAATATCAACGTGGCCGTCTCCTCTCTGTGTGGGGTGGATAAACCCTGTCACTGGGTTCTGACCTGGACGGCAACATTCATTTGGTGTTGGGTGCTTTTGTTTTAGTCGTTTCGATAACTGTCCTGCCAAGATATGTAAAGTGCAAATGAGTGAGTCTGGTGCCTTTTATCCCAGTCAGCACATATTCACCGGGATGCTGTCTAAATGCACCAGGTTTACTGGGGGAGGCAACGGCTGTGTACTCGTTGTTTTAAATTAGCCTAGGAGGCAGTTCACTTTCTTGCCTACAATCTATATTATTACAAGAAAAGTCACGAATAATCAACTTATTCATTTGACAAAACTTTTTCAAGAGTTGCCATATTGTTTGGCTCTTTTATAAATTACTTCTACACATACACACACACACACAATTCCGAGATAAGATTCCTAGTACCAGGAAGTATGCAAATGCTAAATGTGTCAAAGTGCCGACTCCTTTGGGTGGTAAGCTTGTCGTTAGCTCTTCCACGGCGTGTTTAGCTTCGGTTCTGTGTGGGCTAGCTGTTCCGTTCGGTGTATTTAGCTTGTTAGCTTCGTGTGTGTGGGGGGGGGTTAGCTTGTTCTACACTGCATCTGCACAGTTAGCTTGTTGTAAGCTTCGAATCTGAGCCGTTAGCTTGCTAGCTTCGCTCTCCGACTGAGGGCGGAGTTTGGTCACTTTGACGTCACCGTCTTTCCTGGAACACGGGCAGGAAAAACAACGCGCGAGCAAGACGCACCAACTGACGTCAACGCTGTGCTATCACGACACACACACACACACACACACACACACACACACACACACACACACACACACACACACACACACACACACACACACACACACACACACACACACACACACACACACACACACACACACACACACACACACACACACACAGAGTTATGACACAACACAATCAAACCGCAGGCAGTTCCTAAATAATAATAAACATGTCACGTTGGGGAAACAGAGCTGGTGTGTGTGTGTGTGTTTTTCACTACGTGTTTGACACGGAGGAGACGTCTAGACACATCAATGTCTGTATTTAGCTGGCGTCACTAAGGGGCGAGTCGCAACAGTTGTAGTATAATTACAACGAAAAACACGCCTTCACAATAGCACTCCTCTATGAATATACTGCGGTAGATCACTTTTGCATGTATGGATTACTGAATTATACGTATAACAACAATAACACTGTCGTAATGACAGCCTCGTTGCAATTGGTGTTTTTAGCAAACTTAAAAAAAAAATTTTACCAGGGTAGCGGCTACCAACCGTTGCTATGACAACAGCTGAAAAAGCTGGAGGAAGGATTTACCTTCCGGCCTCAGGAAGCAAAGGACAAGACAAACAACAACAAACCCCAGGACCTGGGGTTTGTTGTTGTTTGTTGTTGTTGTTTGTCTCGTCCTTTCCTGAGTTCGTTTCTCGTTTGCACAACGTTTTCAAAAGGTGCTTTGCAGAACGTGCAACATTATTATTATGATTATGATTATGATGATGATTATGATTATGACTACTATTAGACGAGATTGTACCGCTGAACGTTGCGTCTTTAACGTGGAGTCAGGGTCTAATGTGCGCGCTCCCCCCCCCCCCCCCCCCCCCCCCCCCCATGCTCAGATGCTACTGGAGATTTCCCGGCCTATCAGCTGCGGTCTCCCGACTCCGGATTGGCCCAGGGGGCTGTGATGTCATCCTCCGCCGGCCACGCCCCCCGCGGCGAGGAGGTGACTCGCAAACGGGAGGTCAGACTGATGAAGAACAGGTGAGGAGGAGGATTGCTCCTTAATGACCTGTCTCTGTACTGTCTAACCCCTACCTGCTCCTTAATGACCCGTCTCTGTACTGTCTAACCCCTACCTGCTCCTTAATGACCTGTCTCTGTACTGTCTAACCCCTACCTGCTCCTTACTGACCTGTCTCTGTACTGTCTAACCCCTACCTGCTCCTTAATGACCTGTCTCTGTACTGTCTAACCCCTACCTGCTCCTTAATGACCTGTCTCTGTACTGTCTAACCCCTACCTGCTCCTTAATGACCAGTCTCTGTACTGTCTAACCCCTACCTGCTCCTTAATGACCTGTCTCTGTACTGTCTAACCCCTACCTGCTCCTTAATGACCTGTCTCTGTACTGTCTAACCCCTACCTGCTCCTTAATGACCTGTCTCTGTACTGTCTAACCCCTACCTGCTCCTTAATGACCTGTCTCTGTACTGTCTAACCCCTACCTGCTCCTTAATGACCTGTCTCTGTACTGTCTAACCCCTACCTGCTCCTTAATGACCTGTCTCTGTACTGTCTAACCCCTACCTGCTCCTTAATGACCTGTCTCTGTACTGTCTAACCCCTACCTGCTCCTTAATGACCTGTCTCTGTACTGTCTAACCCCTACCTGCTCCTTAATGACCTGTCTCTGTACTGTCTAACCCCTACCTGCTCCTTAATGACCTGTCTCTGTACTGTCTAACCCCTACCTGCTCCTTAATGACCTGTCTCTGTACTGTCTAACCCCTACCTGCTCCTTAATGACCTGTCTCTGTACTGTCTAACCCCTACCTGCTCCTTAATGACCTGTCTCTGTACTGTCTAACCCCTACCTGCTCCTTAATGACCTGTCTCTGTACTGTCTAACCCCTACCTGCTCCTTAATGACCTGTCTCTGTACTGTCTAACCCCTACCTGCTCCTTAATGACCTGTCTCTGTACTGTCTAACGCCTGCCGGCTCTGCAGGGAGGCGGCCCGGGAGTGCCGCAGGAAGAAGAAGGAGTACGTCAAGTGTCTGGAGAACCGCGTGGCCGTGCTGGAGAACCAGAACAAGACGCTCATCCAGGAGCTCAAGACCCTCAAGGACATCTACTGCCACAAGTAGGACACGCCTCCCGGTCGTCACGGCAACCGCTTCCGGACCGCGTTGTCGCGGTGACGGGACAGCGGACAGAGGGGGGTGGGGTGGGGTGGGGTGGGGGGGGGCGGGGGGGGGGGGGTGGGTAACGAGACTTGAGATTTTCTACGTTCTAAGGAAACCACTTTATAGGCGCTGAGCGAACATGTGACTGGTCACATGACCCACACGGAGCAGAGGGGGAACGGGAAGCAACAGAGGAAGCCTGGGTACTTCCTGGAGAAGCCTCCCGTGTTTTCTGTCCTGGTCAGCGGGGGGGGGGGGGGGGGGGGGGGGAACCTTTACCGAGCTGCCCCCCCGCAGGTCAGAGGTCAAAGCTGAGCAAATCATCGGCAGGCAGACGGCGCGCGGGCAGTTTGACACCGCAACCAGACAGACAACCAGACGGACAGACAGAAAGCCAGCCAATGACCACGCGCTCCTCAGGTTCCAGGCATTCCTAAAGAAACATGTTTTTACTGTGTTCTTTTTGTGAGACTCTAGTTCATGTGTCCATCGTTGTGCTGCTCTCTCCATCTTGATTGTAGTCCAATTTTGTATTTTTGTAGTCCAATGAAATGATTGATTGGAAATGCCCTCTTCGGTTTCATCCTTTATCTTCACTTTCTCAAAGCCACTTCCATTTCTATCCTGCTCGATTTGTTTAGAACATCATTTACTTATTTTACTAACATGTATTTGAAGCCCGTATTTGAAAAGATTGAACTAAACGAAGTCTGGTCAAATGTACGAGGAGTTCGTCTTCACTGCATCCCCTCAGAAAGTGTAGTAACCAAAGTTCCCGTGTGACAACATTCATATCTTTTATGTCTTAGCAGGATATCACCTATCGAGACAACTCACACAGCTTTCCCCGTCAGTTGGCTCATGTTGAATAAATCATTTTTATAATGCAAGTTGTCTTTTTATTCAGTTCGAAGACTCATTCATCTACAGGTTATGTGTGCCTTACAGTTCGTCAAACTATTGAGGAACAAAAAATATGTCAAAATGAAAACTGAAATAAATAGATATTTTACAAAGCCGTTTGAAAAGGTGATAAGGATGAGAGGTGGTAAGGTTGAGCACTAGGCCTATTTATTAATTCAGTTGTATTATTATATTAACTTTTTCATGTATTCCTTTGTAGTATGCTATTATACCGCCTGTATTATATGTATTCGGCGTGGTAAGGATCAGGACTCGTTTAGTCTCTGGTGCCCTCTAGCGGAGTTCTCGGTGAACTGCACAAAGGGTAATGCCTTTATGATGGGGCTATACGTCTCGTTAACGGCCCTTTAGGTCTGACGGTCGACCCACGTAGAGCCGTGCGATGGCCTCTACGAGATGTTTTACTAATATGTATAGATTCAGATGCTGTTTCTATCAGTGAACTAACCTTTAACACGCCAAATGTTAAATGCTATTACAATCACACACACACACACACACACACACACACACACACACACACACACACACACACACACACACACACACACACACACACACACACACACACACACACAGTCTTTTTGTACTCGTTTTCTCGCGAGGACAGCAACTCTCGCCTCCCTGCTCTGTACAGCGGTGGATGTGTAATCCGACAGACATCCCAGAATGTCTTCTATCGTCTACGGATGGCCCGACCTTCGCGCATGCCCAGTATCGCCTATCGCCCATTCACTCCCACGGCGGATTATCATCAGCGGCATCGGGTTTGAATAGTACGTGAATCTGTGAACGGTTTATAACGGTGTGAATATCCTCCGCGGATGACAGGACCCGCGCGCTGTCATGGACCCACGCGCGACGCCGCGATCACCGTGAAACTGAGCCGGGCGAAGTGACCGACCGGTTTATTTACTTCTTGTTCGTCCAACGTGAAGCGGCACAAAGCATCGCTCGGTAAAGATGGGGGGCACGACCTCCTGCTGCGTGCCCGCCAGCCCTAAACGGCGCCGGAATGCCCACGCGAGGCTCGAATCCTTCACGGAACCGGAGCTGAGCCGCGAGGACAGCGGCTGCAACCTGCAGCACATCAGCGACCGGGAGAACGTCGACGGTAAAGTCTCGCACGTTAAACCGTGACAGCTCTCTCCCGTTAAGAGTCCGGGCCGGGGATGGGGGCGTGCGTCCTGGGGTTGGCCTTTACAGTCTGGCGAGCTTTGGCGCACATAACGGTCCAGCAGAAGCAGTTTGGTGAAACCACCCGGGTCCAGTACCTCCGGTTCAGGTTCGGCCATCGTCATCGCCCTGCTGTGCCTGGAGCGTTCGTTCATTCATCCATTCATCCATTCATCCGTTCATCCATTCATTCATTCATTCGGTATCATGTGTGACACGCAGGCCGCGGATGACGCCGCTTATAGATGCTCCTTTGTGTAAACTCTTTGTTTACGGTCCGAGTATGAAAGAAACACAACAGCCCCGTGCCTCCTACGTGCTAATACGCGATAGCTACAACCAACCCGTCAGTGACTTGAGGGCCGAGCCTTAAGTCGAACCGTTAGCTATGAAGGTTTTATTAGCTGTACGCCACAGACAAAACAAATGTCACTCCTACGTCTTGCTATACCCCCCAAAAAAAATACGCAGGGAATGGAACCCCTAACCTATTGGTGCGTCCTGGCTCTACTGAGCTACACAGGGAATATAACCTCTAACCCTGCAGTGTGAGTGCCTTGCTCTACCTTCTGAGCTACACAGGGAATAGAACCCTGCAGTGTTAGTGCCTTGCTCTACCTACTGAGCTACACAGGGAATATAACCCCTAACCCTGCAGTGTGAGTGCCTTGCTCTACCTTCTGAGCTACACAGGGATTAGAACCCCTAACCCTGCAGTGTTAGTGCCTTGCTCTACCTTCTGAGCTACACAGGGAATAGAACCCTGCAGTGTTAGTGCCTTGCTCTACCTTCTGAGCTACACAGGGAATAGAACCCATAACCCTGCAGTGTTAGTGCCTTGCTCTACCTACTGAGCTACACAGGGAATATAACCCGTAACCCTGCAGTGTTAGTGCCTTGCTCTACCTTCTGAGCTACACAGGGAATAGAACCCATAACCCTGCAGTGTTAGTGCCTTGCTCTACCTACTGAGCTACACAGGGAATAGAACCCGTAACCCTGCAGTGTTAGTGCCTTGCTCTACCTACTGAGCTACACAGGGAATAGAACCCGTAACCCTGCAGTGTTAGTGCCTTGCTCTACCTACTGAGCTACACAGGGAATAGAACCCGTAACCCTGCAGTGTTAGTGCCTTGCTCTACCTACTGAGCTACACAGGGAATAGAACCCGTAACCCTGCAGTGTTAGTGCCTTGCTCTCCTCTCCTGTAGCTATCGCCACCAACAGTTGAGATCCTCTGAGACGATTATTATTTCATCTGTAAATAATCTGTCTCAGTGTATTGGAATTATTATCAGAGTGAAGTAGCTCTCTGTGACCGGAGCCAATGGCATTGTGGGAATCGCAGTCTTGCTGGCATGTTGTTCACAGTTTAGAACGTACTTCATAGTTTGGATTCCTGAATAATTTGTTTGCGCAGTGGCGTCAATGATGATGCAATAAGAGTAGGAGGAGTTAGTCACATGGTGAATATTGTTACCATGTGACCTAGGCAGCAGACACGTTATACTCCATGGGACAATATTACCTCTGATGAGGGGGTTCAGATGCTTTTACTGTGAAGCTCGGTTAATTGACCTAGGATGGGATGGCCTTAATACAGACAGTCCATGAAGTTGATTGGTTGGGTCTGGTTGGGTCTGAAGCAGTCACTCTATTGATCCTGCTGAAGGATCAATAGATATATTGGTTCATTGCACTCAAGAAACCCTACCAAAGTAAGAGTTAATAACTGGACAGACTACTACCAAAATAAAAGTTCCCACTGGAACAAATTTCTAGAAATATTATAGTTCACACTGGGACAAACTACCACCAAAACAAGAGTCCCTACTGGGACAAACCACTACCAAAACAAGAGTCCCTACTGGGACAAACTACCACCAAAACAAGAGTCCCTACTGGGACAAACTACCACCAAAACAAGAGTCCCTACTGGGACAAACTACCACCAAAACAAGAGTCCCTACTGGGACAAACTACCACCAAAACAAGAGTCCCTACTGGGACAAACTACCACCAAAACAAGAGTCCCTACTCCGTGGAAAGCCTTTATCTGGGCTGAGCTGACAGGCGAGCCTCTGGCCTCAGGTTACCTGTGCAGGTGTGCTGCCTTTACCTAGGTGCGCGTGGTGTTTACCTGAGGGGCTCCAGATCAGGTGTCAGCGCCGCTAAGCATTCTGGGAGCTGGCTGATGGGCGAGTCGCTGTGTCACTGAGATAATATTATGAGTGCTGTGTGTTCAGGATTCAGCAGTAATGACACAGCGTTGGTTGTCAAACATGCACTGCAGTCCTCACACCATAATGAACCTGGTGGTTCTCCTGACACGGCTGGGGGAACGTGCGTGTGTGTGTGCGTGTGTGTGTGTGCGTGTGTGTGTGTGTGTGTGTGTGCGTGCGTGTGTGTGCATCGGTTTGTGTTTTTTAGCCAGCACACACACACGTGCACACACGCGCACACACACACACACACACACACACACACACACACACTCTCTAAGTGTGAAAAGAACGCTCATTTTGGCGAGATCTGAACAGGCCAGTGAAGAGTTGTATGTTCGTGTCCTGCGTCTCCCTGTCTGGGTTCATTTCGTTGATCTCGCTGCACATTATCCCTCCGGTAACAACCAACACGCCTTTTTAATCAACCAGCCCATCATTCAGAATGAGCTCCAGTTGAGCTCCTCTCGCTGCTCACTCTTATATCGGACTAATTCCACTTGTTTTGTTGTCGTCACGCCAGGTCAACTTCATTGACGTGTAGCCAGGGTTGGAGCGAGTGTCAGCAAGGAAGTTGATTCCAGCTTCGTGTCGCACAGTAGCTGAACGCTGCTGTTCCACGTTGTTTTGAACATGTTCACGGTCAGTGCTGTGGGGACACTGAAAGGGGATGATTAAATATCCATGTCTTTTCCAGAGCTGAACATGGATTCCAACCCCGCCGACTATCCGCGTGCCGGAACCATGTTCCTCAGCAAGTCCCAGACCGACGGTGAGCTGCCCTTCATCCTCCTCCTCTTCCTCATCCCCTTCTGCAGCACACCCCTTCCCCTCCAAAAGAAAACCCTTTCACCTGTTCGATCCTCTCCAACCGTTTGACCACCAGCTGTGAGGCTGAACTGTCCTCATCCCTCTGGGTGGACACTCCCACTTGGGATGTCACTAGAGGGTAGACCTCACACCTGGTGGTGAGACAGGCCAGGAGCATTCCTGCTGCAAATATTCCGTCTGGGATAAATAAATCTTATCTTGGATCACACTCAAGCATAAGCCGAATATTTGTTACTATTTTTATCGAACTATGAACTTCTTACTTCGAAGCAGAAGATGACTTGGCATGTAGTAGAGCAGTGTTGTTTCTCAGAATAATTTGGTTTGGTTTGTCGTGCTTTTCAGAGGTGTCCGGTATGAACGGTAAGCGTCTGATCCACCGTGTGTCTCTGTCTCCCCCTGCTGGTCTAAGGGACTTGCAGCTTTCTGCGTGTTTTCACTGTTATTCCTTAGCATTTAGAGATGAAATAACGCCGTAACTTACAGACGCACTGACTAACTAACCATCTGGCTGGCTGTCAAACTAAATAACTAACTAAACCACATACTAAACCTTTTTTGTTCTCTGTTGTGAACAACCGTCCCTGTGCTCTTGGTGAGGTATTCTTCCGCTTGTACTGATACCGGCTGCTGGTCGCTTAGCAACGAAATATGGTCTCATATTTGTTGTTGTGTTGTCTCTTAGTGCGAGAGAAGAGAAAGAGTATCTTCATCAACAACGTAAGTGTGTTTTAATCACAACGGCACCTAACACGCTCGTCACGGTTAACAATGTAGCTCTGAGTAGAGGCTAACAAACCCATTGAGTTAGCAAAGTGTTGCTGTTGTGTTGAACGTTTTTTGTACCGTAGATTCTGGACATATGTGTGTCCCTTTGCCCGCTAAATAACTGCCCGTCTTCCTTTTAGTTAACACACCTGATGGAATCCAAGGTAAGACCATCCAGACCCTAATAACAACCCCTAACCTCATAATAACTCAACCTTGTGATTACCATAATCTCATAACTTTGTGTGTGTGTGCGTGTGCGTGTGTTTGCGTGCGTGTGCGTGTGTGTGTTCGCGTGTGCGTGCGTGCGTGCATGTGCGTGCGTGTGCGTGCGTGTGTGTGTGCGCTTGCGCGTGTGCATGTGTGTGTGCGCTTGTGCATGTGTGTGTGTGCGTGTGTAGCAGGCCACCACCAGGTGTAAACACAGTTCTTGTTCCACTATCTTCCTGGACGACAGCACAGTGAGCCAACCCAACCTCAAGTACACCATCAAATGGTAATGTAACTACCGCGGGAATCGAACTACCATATTACAGCACTATCTAGTCAACCACCACAAACATATAATATAGTCAACTACCACCACAAACATATAATATAGTCAACTACCCTAACAAATATCCCACAACACATCGGCAAGTCACATCACACAAGTCACAAATTCTGAACCAATCACAAACAGTCATGAACTGCCTGTGGTTTGATTGTGGTGTTGTGTTGTACTTGAATCCTAACTCTGTGTGTGTGTGTGTGTGTGTGTGTGTGTGTGTGTGTGTGTGTGTGTGTGTGTGTGTGTGTGTGTGTGTGCGTGTGTGCGTGTGTGCGTGTGTGCGTGCGTGTGTCTACAGTGTTGCCTTGGCCATCTTCTACCACATCAAAAACCGGTGAGGAAACGTTTAAAGTTCAGAGTTCACACACTTCTACTGCAATGGATTCTGGGAAAGGATGGTTGATTTCCTGTGATTGCTGTGGTTCCAGTTGAACCAGACGAGTATGTGTAACAATACAGATGTAGATGAGAGGAGGGTACAGGGCCAGGTCTCTGTTTGACGTCAGGTTGATCAGAACATAAGCGGCCCAGACCCCAGAACACAGAACACTAAACACAGACCCCAGAACCCAGAACCCAGAACCCAGACCCCAGAACATAGACCCCAGAACCCAGACCCCAGAACATAAACCCCAGAACCCAGAACACAGACCCCAGAACACAGAACCCAGACCCCAGAACATAGACCCCAGAACCCAGACCCCAGAACATAAACCCCAGAACACAGACCCCAGAACACAGAACCCGGACCCCAGACCACAACTGAAATACTGGGGAGAACTGCTACTGGTTTTGCTGGTATCTGTTTTTTGGTTACAGCCCCCACATGCCAACACAAGAGAAAAGATAACCATGATCATTTCATAATAAACGTATACACCTGTCTGTCTGACCTGTCTGTGTGTCCGTCTGTCTGCTTCCAGAGACTCTAATGGAGGGACGGTGCAAGACATCTTTGACGAGAAGCTCCACCCCCTCACGGTACACACCGCTTTCCTATTGGTCCTCAGTGAGAATATGCCAATTAGACCAATTAGATAGTAGATACTTCTTTCCTACCCTTCCCCTTCCTGAATCTCCTCCTCCTCCTCTTCCTCCTCCTCTTCCCACCCTCCCCCTCCCCCTCCCCCCCCTCCTCCTCCCCCCTCCCCCTCCTCCTCCCCCCCCCTCCCCCCCCTCCAGCACTCGGTGGTCCCGGCGGACTACGACCAGCAGGACCCAGAGCAGAAGCAGATCTACCGCTTCGTACGGACCCTGTTCTGCTCGGCCCAGCTCACCGCCGAGTGCGCCATCGTCACCCTGGTGAGAACGTCGGCGTCCTCGGGCGCCACCTAACGCACCCTCGTTAACGAGAGGCGCAGTCCGCGGGAACACCGGGGCTCTGGTCCTCACGATCGCGGCCCAAAAATCGTTCTGAGCAACCAAATCAGTTTTTCCCTTTGTTTTGTAGCGATCGTTCACATTGTGTTTGTGGGGGTAGTTGAATGCCCCTGTAACCACAGCACCTGTGACCAATTAATAAAAATAATGATAATAATAATAATAATAATGTTATATAATTGTCTGGTTCCGGTCCAGGTACACCTGGACCGGAACCAGACAATTATATAACATTATTATTATTATTATCATTATTTTTATAACATTATTATTATTTTTATATATAACATTATTATTATCATTTGTTTGTAGAGATAGTTCACATTGTGTTTGTGGGGGTAGTTGTTAATTATAATAATGTTATATAATTGTCTGGTTCCGGTCCAGGTGTACCTGGAGCGACTCCTGACGTACGCGGAGATGACCATCGGTCCCGGCAACTGGAAGCGCATCGTGCTGGGCGCCATCTTGCTGGCGTCCAAGGTGTGGGACGACCAGGCGGTCTGGAACGTGGACTACTGTCAGATCCTCAAGGACATCACCGTCGAGGACATGTGGGTAGCACCAGGCCGCAAGCTAGGCTAACAGAGCCAGGCCGCAAGCTAGGCTAACAGAGCCAGGCCGCAAGCTAGGCTAACAGAGCCAGGCCGCAAGCTAGGCTAACAGAGCCAGGCCGCAAGCTAGGCTAACAGAGCCAGGCCGCAAGCTAGGCTAACAGATCCAGACCGAAAGCTAGGCTAACATAACCAGACCGCAAGCTAGGCTAACGCATACCCTTAACCAAGCTACGCTAACACAGACCCTGAACCAGGCTAGGCTAACGGAGCTACGCTACAATATATAAGGCCTATTGTGCATTCATTGACAGAACAGTGAAAGCGGGTTGAGAGAGGAGGGAATCACATGTAGCATAGGACCGCAGGTGGGAATCGAACCCGGGTCGCTCGAAGACGTATTGCCTACATGGTTAGCGCACCAGCGGTTGAGCCACCGACCCACGTAGGTGGTCTTACAGGAAGTCCCGCCTCCCTTCACAGGAACGAGCTGGAGCGCGACTTCCTGGAGCTGCTGCAGTTCAACATCAACGTGCCGTCCAGCGTCTACGCCAAGTACTACTTCGACCTGCGCTCCATGGCGGAGGCCAACAACCTCAGCTTCCCCCTGGAGCCGCTCAGCAGAGACAAGGCCCAGAAACTAGAGGTCCGTCTGCCTGCCTGCATGGCTGCCTGTCTATTGGCCTGTCTGTCCTCATGCTGTCTCCTCCTCCTCCCTCCTGTCTGTCTGTCCTCATGCTGTCTCCTCCCCCCTCCTGTCTGACTGTCTGTCTGTCCTCATGCTGTCTCCTCCTCCTCCCTCCTGTCTGTCTGTCCTCATGCTGTCTCCTCCCCCCTCCTGTCTGTCTGTCCTCATGCTGTCTCCTCCCCCCTCCTGTCTGTCTGTCTGTCCTCATGCTGTCTCCTCCCCCCTCCTGTCTGTCTGTCTGTCCTCATGCTGTCTCCTCCCCCCTCCTGTCTGTCTGTCTGTCCTCATGCTGTCTCCTCCCTCCCCCAGGCCATCTCCCGGCTGTGTG
>JACYXH010000727.1:175000-177500 GCA_026745465.1 Lota lota
GCCGACCCCCTGTCGCGTGCTCATTGTCACCCCAGCCTGCGAGCACAACCTTAATTCTGTTACAATCTAAACCGGTTTACAATTTAAACCGGTTTAGCGGCTGTTAACCTCCGTTGTGTGGACTATGGCCAACAATAACTTAATGGGTTACAGCAGAGAAAAGTGAGTGAATGTGCAAAGTGCAGTTTAACTTCGTTGTACAATAACTTAACCAGTACCTGGTAAATATGCAACCCCTAGTCCAGAGCAACACACTTTAGAACTGCAGGAAGTAGACGCATACTTAACATTTCCATAAAAGTCATTTTATTTAGAAAATAAAGATCTTCTATCAAAGTGGATTTCTCTTTGTACATATTTACAACTTCATAAAAAAAAAACGTCATATAAATGTACAGCATATGTACACCTAATAATTATATAAATACACGCGTCCGTAACACCCGTAGGAGACCGTTAAGGACACTTTAAAGACATTCATCTGGCCTCTGCTTTAAGCTTTAAGACAGAGCGGTTCAGCTTGTAGATAAAACAGTCTGCAGTTGAGCGCAAACTGATCAGATCACATCAGATCTGATGTGATCAGATCACATCAGATCTGATCTGATCACATCAGATCAGATCACATCTGATCAGATCAGATCTGATCACATCAGATCACATCAGATCACATCAGATCACATCAGATCTGATCTGATCACATCAGATCAGATCACATCTGATCAGATCAGATCTGATCACATCAGATCACATCAGATCACATCAGATCACATCAGATCTGATCTGATCACATCAGATCAGATCACATCAGATCAGATCACATCAGATCAGATCACATCAGATCACATCAGATCAGATGTGATCAGCTCACATCAGATCACATCAGATCACATCAGATCACATCAGATCAGATGTGATCAGATCACATCAGATCTGATCTGATCACATCAGATCAGATCACATCAGATCAGATCACATCAGATCAGATCACATCAGATCAGATCACATCAGATCACATCAGATCAGATGTGATCAGCTCACATCAGATCACATCAGATCACATCAGATCACATCAGATCACATCAGATCAGATGTGATCTGCGGTCTGCTGTAACGAAGTCCGGACTCTGGAGGCCGGTGAGGCCGGCACCGGTCAGCGGCCTCCTCGTGGAAGACAGGTCTTTATTGGGCGCCTCTTTTGACGTGCTAATTACCACACAATGGTGTCCCGCGCCGCCGACCCCTCCCCCCCCCCCCCCCCCCCCCACCCCTCAAACCCGGGACAGCGGCGGCATCTGTTTGGGGCAGGAGACGGAGCTGGCGGTCCCCGACCTCCATGTCAGCCCCGTGCTCACGTCGCTGTACAGGGAGCCGCCGGGGGCCTTGCGGCCCCAGCAGCAGCGCGTGCAGAACGCCCGCCACGACTCCAGGGTCTTCCCGGACCAGATCCAGGCGCCCGACGTGATGCCCACGAGCAGACACATGAAGTACTTCAGCATGAACACGGCGTAGTCCGGCCGCCCCCCCGCCTCCCCCTCCTCCTCCCCCCCCCCCTCCGCCTCCCCCTCGCCCCCCCCCGACGGGCACCCGCAGCTGAGGGCCGCCTCCCAGGCGGGTCTGTGGTGCTGCTCGTAGAAGTGGCACGCCACGACCACGGCGGCGGGCGCGGCGTGCAGCACGGCGAAGACCCCGATGCGCACCATGAGACGCTCCAGCTTGTCCGTCTTGGCGCCGCCCCGCCGCACCGCCGAGCGGATGCGGAAGAGGGCCACGAAGCCCGCCAGCAGGAAGCCGGTGCCCACCAGCAGGTAGAGCGCGAGCGGCGCCAGGACGAAGCCCCGCAGGTGGTCCAGGCTCTGGTTGCCCACGTAGCAGATGCCCGCCACCGCGTCGCCGTCCACCGCGCTCAGCGCCAGCGCCGCCGCCGCCTTGACGCTGGGCACCACCCACGCCGCCAGGTGGAAGTACTGCGAGTAGCCGGCGATGGCCTCGTTGCCCCACTTCATGCCGGCGGCGAGGAACCACGTCAGCGACAGGATCACCCACCAGATGGAGCTCGCCATGCCGAAGAAGTAGACCAGGAGGAAGACCACCGTGCACAGCGCCGGCCCCGTGGTCTCGTAGTGGACGTGCTGCGCGCCCTGCTCCCCCCGCCGCCGCCGCCGCCGCCGCCGCGCCGCACGCCACCCGCTCGTGCCCGGCCACCAGCCTCACGATGTAGCCCACGGACACGAACATGTAGCACGCCGACAGGAAGATGATGGGCCGCTCCGGGTACTTGAAGCGCTCCATGTCGATGAGGAAGGTCGCCACGGTGGCGAAGGTGGAGACGAAGCACAGCACCGACCACAGGCCGATCCAGAAGGCGGTGAAGGTGCGCTCCTCCCGGGTGAAGTACGGGTTGTGGCACGGCATGGCGCAGCCGGCGACCCGGCCCGTCTGGACCCGGTTGTACAGCGGGCTGTCCCGGGCCAGGGGCACCAGGGGAGCGCGGCAGTGG
>JACYXH010000727.1:182500-189183 GCA_026745465.1 Lota lota
TGTATCCACCTGTATGCACCTGTTTATAACTGTATGCACCTGTATACACCTGTTTATAACTGTATGCACCTGTATACACCTGTTTATAACTGTATCCACCTGTATGCACCTGTTTATAACTGTATGCACCTGTATACACCTGTTTATAACTGTATGCACCTGTATACGCCTGTTTATAACTGTATGCACCTGTATACACCTGTTTATAACTGTATGCACCTGAATCCACCTGTTTATAACTGTATGCACCTGTATACACCTGTTTATAACTGTATGCACCTGTATACGCCTGTTTATAACTGTATGCACCTGAATCCACCTGTTTATAACTGTATGCACCTGTATACACCTGTTTATAACGGTATGCACCTGTGTGAGTGTGTATGTGTGTGTGTGTGTGTGTGTGTGTGTGTGTGTGTGTGTGTGCGTGCGCGTGCGTGTGTGTGTGCGTGTGCCATGTCAAAGTCCAGATCCTTTTTAAACCCATGCAGTCTGCAGCCTACAGAGTTGTATAGTGGGCAAAGCAGCCAGTGAGGAGGTGAGGGGTGTGACTGGTTAACTTTGAGACTCCTGTAATGCATAACCAGGCCTTGGCAGGCACTTAGCTTAACCTGTGCACCCGTGGTGAAGGTGAACTCCGTGCGATGAGAGATCTCACCACACGCAGACCTCCAGCACCGGACGCTTCATAAAGGCTCCTGGTGGAAGATGGCCGCTGGGAGCACGGAGCGTTCAAAGTGGTCACACATAGCCGGGTGTAAAGGGTGTGTGAGTGGGAGACGTGCATGAATGGGTGAATGTGTGTTTGAATGGGTGAATGTGTGTGTGTGTGTGTGTGTGTGGGCGGGGGTGAATAGATAAATGTGTGTGGGTGTGTGTGTGTGTGTGTGTGTGTGGGCAGGGGTTAATAGATAAATGTGTGTGTGTCTGTGTGTGTATGTGTGTGAGTTTGTGGTTGTGTGTGCGCGTGTGTGTCCGTGAGTGAGTGTGTGTGTGTGTATGTGTGTGTGTGTGTGTGCTAGGTGAGGTTATAGCTGTGTGTGTGTGTATGTGTGTTTGTGTGTGCATGTAAATGGATATCCATGTAGCTGTAAGCCAGAAGCTGTAAGCTAGGAGCTGCTAGCGCTAACCTTAGTGTTGACGTATGAAATCTTCCTATCATCTGTTTGTGTTTTATATCGTCTAATCATCGCCTTTTCAAGGCACAAGCATTTACGTAATACCTAATCAATGAACTTTGAATCATTAAAACAAAAGAATAAGTTTCTTATCTTATTCCTTTTATAAGATAACAAACTAAATAAGATATAAATAAGTGTGTATCTTAACAACATCTTTATTGTTATTGTTTTATTTCTAGCTAGGAGCTGATTTGAATTGATCTGATTTGGGGTTTAAAAAAAAAGAAGAAAGAATCCTGGAGATTAGGTCTTGATGTACACGTACTTCCAAAGTGGACCTCGGTGTTAACAGCTGCTAGCTTTGGAGCAGCTAGCCTGGGAGCTAGTAGCCTGGAGATGCTACCTGAGCTCTGGTAGGGTTGGGTTATGGCGGAGTTAGCCTGGGGAACCACTAGCCCTGGGAACGAGTAGCAAATAGCTACTAGCTTGGGGATCTGGCAGGGTTGGGTTACAGCGGTGTGAGCGGTTAGCCTGGGAGCTGCTAACCTGTGGAGCTAATGGGTTGGGTTACAGCAGGGGGGCAGTGTAGTGAGTGGTTAGCCTGTGGAGCTAGCAGGAGTTAGCAGGGGCTAGCAGGTTTGGGTAACAGCAGGGGGGCAGTGTAGTGAGTGGTTAGCCTGTGGAGCTAGCAGGAGCTATCAGGAGCTAGCAGGGTAGGATAACAGCAGGGGGGCAGTGTAGTGAGCAGTTAGCCTGTGGAGCTAGCAGGGTAGGGTTAGAGCGGCGGGGGGGGGGGGGGGGGGGGGGGGGGGGGGGGGGGGGGGGGGGGGGGGGGGGGTGGGGGGGGGGGGGGGGGGGGGTAGTGAGCGGCCCCTCAGGACGGGTCCCGGGCCGCCAGCGACCGGCTCATGAAGGACCCACTTTGTTGTCGGGCAGAAAACCTGAGCACCCTGGCACCGCGGGCGGAATTTCCTCGCGTGATGCTATCTCCCTCAAGACATTTAGCCCCCGCCAAGCGGACGGCCGGGAGACGGGGGAGGGACGGGGGGACGGGGGGGGATCATGAGGGGGAGCCGGGGGGAGGAGACGAGCTAAACAATCAAATGAATGAAAGAGAACATCGGAGAGCAACACACAGAGTGGGGGAGAGAGGGGGGAGAGAGAGAGAGAGAGAGAGAGAGAGAGGGAGAGAGAGAGAGGAGAGAGAGAGGGAGAGGGAGAGAGAGAGAGAGGGAGAGAGAGAGAGAGAGAGAGAGAGAGAGAGAGGAGAGAGAGAGAGAGAGAGAGAGAGAGAGAGAGAGAGAGAGAGAGAGGGTGAGAGAGGGTTAGAGAGAGAGAGAGAGGGAGGGTGAGAGAGGGTGAGAGTGGTGTTTTATAGTGATGTGTATTCAGGGCTGCTGAGAGGACAGATTACAGTGTCTGTAAGACATGACTTTTACTGACCAATTACTTCCTGGCTGCTTCTCCCCTGGCGTGTTTACGTTCTCCTCCTCAGAGTGCCAGGGGGGTGGGGCTTAACCCCGCAACACCAACAAAGAAGAAGAACACAACCATTTGGTCACGTGGGACGAGCAAGGTGCAAGGTGCAACAAATCAACCATTTCAAACTTTGTTTGCATACTTTACAATTGCCAACTTCACGTGAACGTGACAATTTCTAACCTCCTTCCTAAATAGAACAATTTCAAACTGCATTCCTCAACGTCCTTAATCTTGATCCCTGATTGGGCAGACCAGCCAAAAGGTTCTGGGTTCGATCCCCAGTGTCCCCCCCTCCCCCCCCTCTACCTCCTATCCCGGGTCCAGATGTCCCATCCCACCTGCTCCTTGATGACATCTTAAAACAACCCCTGCCAAACGCTTCGGATTAAAAGGGTCTATTACTAAACACTTCTCTCGTACCTAGACGTAACATTTCTGATGCATGATGGGAAACAAGCGAGAGAACGGCCAATCAGGAAGTCGCACAAGTCCCGAGTGGTTGCAGTGGTCCGCGCTCAGAAACCAGCGCTCTCCCCCCTCCCTGCATGGCTGTGGGTGGGTGTCACGCGTTGCCGCGGTGACGGTAAACGCTCCCCTGGCCTCGCGCCGCACCCTCAACCCCCCCCCCCCCCCCCCCCCCCCGCTGGGTTTATGAGCGTCTTGATCTCAGCCCCGTCTGTCTTAGTAAGGATCCGACGACCTTTGAGTCAATAAAACACAGAACAATACCCCACCTTATCGCCGTGTCACAATTTCATTTTTAATGTTTAATTGAATCTTTATGGCGTTGTGTTCTGCCGGTGAAATCACAACGCGCCACAGCGTGATTGGCTGAGGATGGATTTTGAACCTGGGCTGTTGAAAGATGGGCTTGTTTGATTGGCTGTGATTGCACAGCGCTTTGGGTTTTGTGCTTGCTGTTGTGTCATCTTTAGTGTTTCTATTTGTTGTTGTTTGTTGGAGGTGTGTTGTCTTTCTTGTATATTTGTCAGTTGGTTTTGTCGATTTCAAAAAGTTTGTACTTTTCTTAAAGTACAATATAACAGCATTACATTGCAGTTCAATAGCATATTATAGTTGATTATTTCTGCAGTAATACAGACGATGACAGGAAGACTTTTGTGTTGTTTTGTCTGTCTGAGCTGTAGTCTATAAAGTTTTATGAAGCCTGCCCTATTTCCTAGAAAGGAAATGCATCTACGTACTTGCAAACGTACTTCTGAGGTGGAACCTACAAGTTACTCATTTAAAAGTGAGTTATTTAACCAATTGTTCCCAGTGTTTTGAACTAAGTCAACACACTCACACACACACACGGTGTTCTAGAGGAACACACACACACTGAGCAGAACACACACTGGTGTTCGAGAGGAACACACACACTGAGCACAACACACACTAAGGTTAGAGTCAATTTGTACATGTGAATTTATTCCACCTCCTCCTCCACCACCTCCTCCACCACCACCACCTCCTCCTCCACCTCCAGCCCCTCCACCTCCTCCTCCACCACCTCCTCCACCACCACCACCCTCGCTTCCTCCACCTCCACCCCTCCACCTCCACCACCACCACCACCTACCACCGACCTCCTCCATCCCTCCTCCACCTCTCAAACCTCCACCACCACCACCACCTCCTCCATCCACCACCCTCACGCACCCTCCACCCTCCAACCTCCACCCCTCCACCTCCTCCACCACCTCCTCCACAACCACCACCACCACCATCCTCCTCCACCACCACCACCTCCTCCACCACCCTCCTCCACCTCCACCGTCCTCCTCCACCACCTCCTCCACCACCAACCACCACCACCAACCTCCTCCACACCACCACCCACCACCCAACCACCAACCACCACCTCCTCCCACCACCACCACCTATCCACGGTCGACTTTCTCCTCCTCCACCTCTAACCACCACCACCACCACCTCCACGGTCGACTTCTCCTCCTCCACCTCCTCCTCCACCACCACACCTTCCAAATTCCAACGCATCGTGAAGCACAAATAAACAGTTGATATATATCATAAACCGCTTTACCCCCCCCCCCCCCCCTCCCCCCCCACCCCCCCCCCCTGTCATAAATTCATATGTCACAAACGCATCACGAAGACGGAGAAGGAGTTGGTGTTCACATGATCAGCCGGCCCGAGTCTCAACACTCACAAACAAGTCTCTTGTACAGATGGACTCAGCTTTGTGCACAGGGACATATGTCCTGTATACACACCCCCCCCTCCCTCCCCGCCCCCCCCCCCCCCACCGACTCCGCCCCACACCCCCTTCTTTGCTTGTCAATGTGTTGAATGGATTAGTGAAACAAGTTGTGATGTTGTTATTTATGTTTTAATAAGTGTACCAAGAGAGCCTTGGGTCAAAGGTCAAAACCTTTTAAAGACCTGGGGCGCTCTCTGAAGAGGAGGTCCTCCAGAGAGAGCGCAGCTTCTCCGTGACCAATCAGAAGAGAGCGCAGCTTCTCCGTGACCAATCAGAGAGACGGCTCTATCTCTGCTTAATAAACACAAGGCCGCCAGCGCCAGGAAATAGATTTCACGCTGCTGTCGCCACGGTGATCATTCACTCGGGGTCGGCTGTGACTTATGAGCGCGTGTGCGCCTCTGTCTGGACGGGTCGACATGCTAAGTGGCTAATGATTAGCGGCGGATTATCTGCTCCAGTTTACACACGTCAAGCTTCAAAAAGAGTTCGTCTCTGGACGAGAGACAACTAGACATGGCTGAGGAGAGAGAGAGAGCGATAGAGAGAGAGAAGAGAGAGAGAGAGAGAGAGAGAGAGACAGAGAGAGAAGAGAGAGAGGGGAAGAAGAGAGATCGAAGAGGAGGGAGGGGACAGAGAGAGAGAGAGAGTAGAGGGAGAGAGAGTGAGAGAGAGAGAGAGAGAGAGAGAGATTAATAGGAGGAGAGAGAGAGAGAGGGAGGAGGGAGAGAGAGAGGAGAGAGAGAGAGAGAGAGAGAGCAGGGAATGAGAGAGAGAGAGATGAGAAAAGAGAGAGGGGAGAGAGAGAGAGAGAGAGAGAGAGAGAGAGAGAGAGAGAGAGAGGGAGAGAGAGAGGAAGTGTGTTTGAGGACGTGCATTTACATACAATGATATTATATGACTGATAATCTCTGTGTTGGGCTGTGTGCTTGTGTGTGTGTGTGTGTGTGTGTTTGTGTGTGTGTGTTTGTGTAAATGTGTGCATGTGTGCATGTGTTTGTGTAAATGTGTGCGTGTGTGTGAGTGTGTGTGCGTGTGTTTGTGTGAGTGTGTGTGCGCGTGCAAACAAACACCCAGTAAAAACAACAGCGTGCCGTGCGTTAGCTTAGCTTAGCTTATTTATCTTATTTCAGCTGAATTAGGTTTCCTTTTCTCCCCCCCCCCCCCTCTCCCCCCTCCTCCCCCCCCCTCCCAGCTTAAGTCGAATAGTATAAAAAGAAAGGGATGTTGAAAAGTTTGGATGATTAATAAATATAAGATAACTCTTTATTTTTGTTTAATGTTGGCTCCCGTCAGCCAGCGGTCTTGCCTCCTCTCACCCCCTCCCACCTCTCCACCTCCTAACTCGCTACTTCCCAGTCAGCTCGCAACTCCTGTTTAAGCTGGGGAACACACACACACACACACACACACACACCGCGAGTTAAACTTCAATTATTGGGCGAGAGACAGAGCCGAGATTCTGGATGATTAAATTCCAAACCTTCTCCCAAGCCGTCTCGGAGCGTGCGTTACGCGCCGCCGCGGTCGGGAATCGAGACGGCGTGAAAGTTTGAAGTGTTTTGAAGTGCAGTGTAAAGTTTGAGAGCCCCCCCCCCCCCCCCTCCCCCCGCCCCCCGCCCCCCCCCCCCCGCTGAGCGCGTCCTGCGGTGAACGAGGCGGGAGCCGCGCCGTGACGGCTCATGATTGACGTGGCGGGCGTGTCTTTTTTTCTCGTTGTCATGGCAGCGAGTGATGTACGTTCCCTCAGATCCGGTCCGTCTGAATCATAGAGGAGACACGACAACACGACAACACAACGACAAGACAACATGATAACACAACGACACGTGAGGACACGACAACATGATAACACA
>JACYXH010000728.1:5000-45000 GCA_026745465.1 Lota lota
TGTGTGTGTCTGTCACCTCTGCAGCTGGCCCTCCATCAGCAGATTAATAAGCTTCGTTGCCACGCCGACCGGAACCTAGAGACAACCATCCAGGCCCAAAGCATTGTGGGTAGCTGACTGGCTGGCCGCAAGCTGGCCCCGTTTT
Source organism: Lota lota (assembly GCA_026745465.1). Taxonomy (NCBI): domain Eukaryota; kingdom Metazoa; phylum Chordata; class Actinopteri; order Gadiformes; family Lotidae; genus Lota; species Lota lota. Next base: position 5,146 of record JACYXH010000728.1, read on the forward strand.
TTACTGCTCTGCTTTATCTCACACCATGCTCCGGTGTGTGTGTGTGTGTGTGTGTGTGTGTGTGTGTGTGTGTGTGTGTGCGCCTGCGTTTGTGTGTGTGTGTGTGCCTGCATTTGTGTGTGTGTGCGTTTGTGTGTGTGTGTGTGTATGTGAGTGTGTGTGTGTGTGTGTGTGCGCCTGCGTTTGTGTGTGTGTGTGTGCCTGCATTTGTGTGTGTGTGCGTTTGTGTGTGTGTGTGTGTGTGTGCGGGTGTGTGTGTGTGTGCGTGCGTGAGTGTGTGTGTGTGTGTGCGTTTGTGTGTGTGTGTGTGTATGTGTGTGTGTGTGTGTGCGAGTGTGTGTGTGTGTGTGTGTGTGTGTGTGTGTGTGTGTGTGCGTGAGTGTGTCCAACGGTTCTAGAAGTGGGAAAAACACATCTGTGGCTGGAGTGATGTCACTGAGCAGGCTTGCATGAGGAGAGCAATTAAAAGCCATTACACACACGAAGATAAACACACAAACAACAACGCACCCGTGCATCGAACACACATACATTCTAGACTTTATTCTTCATGACAAATTTGTGTGTTCCATTAATATGTATCATTTTTACACTTTGCTGTTTATTATGCACTTCAATTTTAACCTTGGAAATAACAGTCCCATCTTATCCAAACATACTTCCAGTCGACGTATTGACTAGAACTGTCAAAACAAGTCCTAAATGAAACATTCAGGGGATTCAGGGACATTTGCTGGTATAAAAACCAAGTGTGATATCTCCTGGGAGTCTGCTGGTATCAATGTGCGGACGTTTATATTCCTTCACAAAGACTTTAAACAGGACTGTCCTCCACTCCAACAGAGGCATTGTTGTGAACATGCTAGCATGATCAGCTTCAGTCCAAAGCGCGCCCTCTGCTAGCGAGGGACAGTCCAAACCCGGGTCACCATGTAAGAGCCCAGGACGTCCATGTGGATCCCCCCAAACGAGGAAAGAGTCTCTGACGGGACCTTTTTCAATAAACCAAACCAAAAAAACACAACAAAAACGGTCACCACTTAGATATTTTGTGTCGTGAATGGGAGTCACCAAAAAATTGAATATGCACCAAAACTCGGGTCAGAAACACAGGGTCAATGACCAACCATATTTTTCCCTCGAGTGTAAATCAGTGGTGAGTGAGTTTTAGTGGAGAACGGCGCATACTGGCGACCTTTCTGGGGGAGGCCCACAGCAGATAAAGTAATGCCTTTGTTCAGAGTTCCTCTGATCAACTCAACAGACCCCGCATTCACACACTTACAGCCCTCCACCCCTTGTCCACCCCACATCCACCCCAAGTCCACACCGCCACCACTGCCACCACCCCCCACCACCCCACCACCACCCCCCCCCCCCCCCCCCCACACCACCACCACCATCACAGCACTTCTCTCTCTGTCACAGGTTTACTCCTTTACCTTTGTTATTCCGAAACCAATGATTTTAGACCTATATTCCACAATGCAACTTCTATCTTGTTATTGCTTTCTTTCTTTCACCTTATTTCCCTTCATTGCTGTCCTTTTCTCTCAGTCTGTCTCTGTCGTCGTCCCTCTGGCAACGTTGACCTCCTGTTTTGGAGCGGGCTTGTGAAGTTGCAGTGAACCCTAGAGGTAACATAATGTAACAACAAGTGAGTGTGACACTTAAAACGGTCCTCTGTTGGAAGCTCAGCAAAGCAAAATCAAAAACAAATGTCTCGAGGAAGTGACAGTGTTGTGTCTCACGTTGAACAGGGAGTTGAGCAGACATCTTAAACAGCATTTTAAAGCACCAGCAGAACCAACACAACTCTAGCACGAAGGCGAAGCGAGACAAACTTGACCCAGCTTTTTATTGATGTTGGTTTCTTAACCAAGTCCCCATTTCTAGTTACATTTTCTCAACTCCAAAGTCCAACTGAATTCTCGGCCGGGTCACAAATCTCATTTTGGTTGTCGAACAGAACTGAACAGGACAGATCAGAATAGCACAGAATATGCAAGAACATATACTACAGAACCAACGAGAACAGAGAGGTCAGACTGACAAAAAACAGAACAGAAGCGATTAAACCTAAAAGTTATAATACCCTCTTGACATTTAACCTGTGTTAAATTATCCATGACTGAATACTCCAGACTGTAGGCCACTGTGAAAGCTACTTTGTTTGACTGTGAGTTCTGTCCGTCTTAATGAAGCTAAAAGAGTCTTAAACAGCTTAACACAGTCTTCAGGTTTCTACCAGTGTAAGGCAATACAGTGGGTGTAATGATGCACATAGCGACACAGTGTGTGTGCGTGCGCGCGTGTGTGTGTGCACGCGTGTCTGTGTGTTTGTGCGTGCATACTTGCGTGTGTTTGTGTTTGTGTGTGTGTGTTTGTGTGTGTGTGTGTGCACGCGTGTCTGTGTGTTTGTGCGTGCGTGCTTACATGTGTGTGTTTGTGTGTGTGTGTGTGTGTGTGCACACGCACGTGGCAATACACAGTAAAGCCATGCAGGGATAAGAGCCTATATTAAAGGATAATTGCAGTACAAACGTATACTGTTCTGATGAAGACTGGCCGATTACCACTGGTCATGGAGTCATTACGTTGTTATTGTTTTCTGTGTGTGTGTGTGTGTGTGTGTGTTTGTGTATAAAGAATAAAGAATCGGATTCAATAAGCAATTCAAAAACCATCCTTACATTTCCAAGAGACGTGATATAGTTTACTTATCAATAGAAGCGGTCGAACTGAAAACCCTTGCGGAACTTAGCTCATGTTCTCGTCTAAACAGGACCAAAGTCTCTCAACTGTTTTTGTTTTCTTCGGTGAATCACCGTCGTGAAATGGCTACTATGTACCTGTGCACCTCTGAACCTTGTGAACAGATGTTAGATGACGTGGCGAAGCAAATATGGAGCCGAATTAGTCCATATACTTAAATACAGACAAAGGACACTCTGTTGTCGCTTCATACACAAAGGTTTTCCGTCAAATCCTGCAGAAACGCTCTCCGTAGGATTTGATGGAAAGAAATGTTTTCCTCAAAGCTGAGAACAAATGAAACGGTTATTTAGCTCTTGGAGCTCCTGCATGATTATTTTGCCTTCCCCGGAGCACGCTGGTCAACATCAGCACTGATAGTATTCAGGTTGAAGCATCCTTTTGTATACTCAGAGCAGCATTCAAGCTATGGGAAAACAGCAACATTTTAGTTTTTCGTGGTTTTTGTCAGATTCCCCACTTTGCATTTGATCGAGGTGTGTCACAATCGGTGGCATTTTATTTGAAAGCATGCAGAAAGACACACTCACAGACTGCAGGCTTAATTTGTACTATTTATGTGACATCATTTTGTTACAGAAAGGGTCAGTGGTTTAAAAAAGAAGTACCAGGTCCCTCAATGTCAACGTCCCTTCTCTGGGTGGGGGGGGGGCTTCGTGCGAAGACAAAGGCTCCAGTCCCAGTAGAAAATTAGCGCATTTAGCTGTCATCGCAAGGCTCGCTTTACAACCCAAATAACTGTTCAAACAGGGCACTGGCTGGCCTCTTTTCCTCCTCTTCCCTTTCTCCCTCCTTTAATCCATCCATCCATCCAACCACCCAGCCCACCCCCCCCCCCCCTCTGTGTTTTAGAGCGGGGGGGGGGGGGGGGGGGGGGGGGGAAAGACGAGCCCCTGTATAGCTCTGGGATCAAGACAGGAAGGTGTAAACTGCAGATAAATGTGATCGAGTGTCTCTCGCCAGGACCTCGCGTCTGAATTGACTGGCTGGCGAGCCCGACGGTTTGCTGGGATAACGCCGCCCAGCACCTCCCACGCTCCTTCCACACTCCACCAAGGCCTCCCCGGCCCCCTCCCTCTCACAGCCTCCCGTGCCTCGGCACCGCCACAAAGAGAATCAGGGCAGCGGGGAGTCTGGGTGGAGCGCAGCTCAAGGTAGCAAGGACAACATCGAGAGAGAGAGAGAGGTGGCAGTTGTGTGCTGCGGTGATGTAATTCCCACGATGTCCTCTTGACGTAAAAGGATGGGGACAGAGACACATAGGACGTGAGGTGAGTCTGTGTACAGGTGGTGAGTCTGCCGTCGCTAGCTGCACGCCGCGCTCTCGGGGAACCAGAGCAACAACAGGATTTTGAACAATACTTTACTAAATGTTTTTGTTCTTTTTGATGCTGCTTCTGTTCTTTCTCTGCTCCCTTACATATTTTGTTTGTGTTGTTTTGACTTATTCTGTATTTTAGTTGTGGCTCTCTTCTTTTTCGCCTCAGTAAAGCACTTTAAGTTGCAACCAATACATTGATTGATTGATTGATTACATTACATTACATTACATAACATTACTTTTAATCAGCTGATGCTTTTTTGTCCAAAGGGACTTATAATAAGAGATTTCAACAATGAAAATACAACCCCAAAAGTGCAAATATCATGTGAGTACATAGCATTGATCAAATAGGCAAACTGCTTTAAGGGTCAGATTATAGAAACAATGGATAGAGAACTTTCTTTTTCTGTTTAGTTTTTTTCATTGGCCAAGATGCAGTCTGAACAGATGAGTTTTCAGTCTGCTGCGTATATGTGTAGAGTTTCAGCTGTCCTGAGGTCAGTGGGGAGCTCGTTCCTCCATTGTAGAGCCAGGACTAGTATGGTTTCAGCTGTCCTGAGGTCAGTGGGGAGCTCGTTCCTCCATTGTAGAGCCAGGACTAGTACGGTTTCAGCTGTCCTGAGGTCAGTGGTGGAGCTCGTTCCTCCATGGTGGAGCCAGGACTAGTAAGGTTTCAGCTGTCCTGAGGTCAGTGGGGAGCTCGTTCCTCCATGGTGGAGCCAGGACTAGTAGGGTTTCAGCTGTCCTGAGGTCAGTGGTGGAGCTCGTTCCTCCATGGTGGAGCCAGGACTAGTAAGGTTTCAGCTGTCCTGAGGTCAGTGGGGAGCTCGTTCCTCCATGGTGGAGCCAGGACTAGTAGGGTTTCAGCTGTCCTGAGACACCTCAGGCGGTGTGTGGACATCCACTGAGAGACGTCGGCCAGACAAGCAGAGATTTGTGCTGCCACCGGGGTTTCACACCGTGAAAAAGGCAGAATTAGTTGTCTACCATCGGCGTAGCTGTGGTACGAAAAGCCATGTGAGTGAATGACAGGACCCGGAGACTTGGTGTGCAGAGAGAGGACGGGCCCCAGAACAGGACCCCTGAGGGACCCAGTTCAGAAACAGATTCCTTGGGCGATCCTTGAAGCAATTGATCGAGGGACTTGACGCCAATTGGTGAAAAAATATTTACTTCATGACCCTACCTGACAGCAAAGTATCTGATTTAATGGGACATGATCATGAGAAGACACACAGGCAGCATGTACCAAGCGTCTTTAGAGAAACAGACGTGCAGCGTGCTGCATTGTAGTGGGGGGGGGGGGGGGGGGGACAACGGTGAGGGGTGAGACCATCTCGGAGAGTTAAGGATTGGCCATGGCTGAAGCCAGCAAAGACGGAAGAGGCCAAGTTCATTTGCAACACACTATGGGGGAAGAGGACAAGTCTGCAAGGATGCAACAGAACTAAAGGAATCGACACCATTAAGAAGTCATGAAACTGGCACGGCCTCGGTATCAGACTTCAAGGCTACAGTGGCAATGCAAATGCTAACAAGGTTAAAATCGTTTTTGATATTTTTATTAGGATCCGACTTTACCACGATCTCATGAACTGAACCAATACCCCTGGTGACACACGTAGCGGTCTCTGCTTACGATAGATGTGATGCAAAGTTGGTTTAACCACTTTGGAGAGAAGTCTCTGCTGAATGCAACGCGTAATGAAATGAGTACTGAAATAGCGCCAGTGCCAGGCTCAAGGACACGTCACCATGGATACAGTGGCACTACCGTGGTTGCGATGACAAAATAGGAACCATTCTGGAAGTTCGGAAGAAGTTATCTTTGGATGCTTTCGGAAATATACATGAAAATACAACAGGTACATGAGAAGGTGGGGTTGTTACCCGGACATGTCTTAATCATGCCAATTATCCGATTTTAAATAAACATACTTTTCAGAAGGAAAATACATTTCTTACAACGTATACAAGACACAACTCAGACACATTTTTGTACATTCAAGAATGGCTTGTCAATTTGGGATGGTAATAGTGTAAAGGATAAAATAGGATAGTAGATACCTTTAGAATACTCTCATGGTGCAAAAATAAATGACATGGGAAAGAACTCATAATACCTTTTCCTTCTCTCTCTCTCTCTCTCTCTCTCTCTCTCTCTCTCTCTCTCTCTCTCTCTCTCTCTCTCTCTCTCTCTCTCTCTCTCTCTCTCTCTCCCCATCAAACTCGCTCTTTATTTCATCTTCGCGACAGTTCTCGTCGACTGATAAACCATTCGTCCCTCCAAGGGCGTTTTCTTTTTCTCTCCTCGATGTGTCCATCCGGTGAAATGACACGCTGGAGACACAATGGAGTCCTCCTATCGTCTCCGCACAGAGCGGTCCAGAAGCCACGTCTGCTCCCAAATACCCCTAGACAATAAACACTTCCCTCCTCGTGTTGGAAACCTAATTTCTTTGGACAAAGTCTCCAACGTTAAACGTGTAAGGAGGGGAAATTACGTCGAAGAGGGGGCCTCGTCCATTCCGGGGACACAAGACAAAGTTTTTCCGCGGCGAGAGAAAAGATTCCCCCTCTGTGTGCGCGCCATTATCTCAGGGAGGAAGTTAATTAAAGTGGCTGAGTCCAAATCAATGGGGGAATTTACCAACGCTTCCGCACCACGGCCCGCTTGGTTCGGTTGGGACAGACGGACGTGTGGTGAGGCGTAAGGACGGGCGCGCGCGTGTGGGACGGACGGACGGACGGATGGAGCAGGGAGAGGGGACAGAGAGGGGAGCGCCGTGCCATCACACCACTTCAGAAGAGAGGGCGATTAACCAAGAGACAAAACTCCTGGCTCTGATTGTCCCCCACAGTGCAGCGCTCCTCTTGGATTACCCCCCCCCCCACCCCACCCCACCCCCCCCCCCCCCGTCCTATCTATCTCCTCCTTCATATTTATCCATTCACACACACACACTGCTCTGCGCCCCCCCCCCCCCCCCTCCACAAAAGGCGTGGGGGAGACGGCGTTCGTCTGCTCTTCTAAAACCCGTCCTCTACCCCCCCCCCCCCCCCCCCGCCACGCCGCTGTAAGTCTTCACATCATTACCAAGTTTGCGAAACTTAAGTTTAGCAATTACATGTGCAATTAATTAATAAATGTGCTGTCATTACAGCCCCTAGTGTGATCTGAGCCCCGTGAACAGGGATGTGGAAATAAAGTGGTCAAATGAACTGGGAGGGCTTTGAGAGGGGGGGGGGGGGGGGGGAAGGGGGTGGAGGGAGGGTAAAGTGGGGGATGGAGGGAGGGATAGAGAGAAGGAGACTGTTATTAAGGGATTGCACAGTTAATCAGCTTCTTTTCTATCAGTTGGCTAGAGGGAGGGAGGGAGGGAGGGAGGGAGGGAGAGGGAGAGAGGGAGATGAGAGAGAATCACATAAAGGAAGATGGAGGAAGAAATAATGCATGTAAAAGGAAAGAGGAAATGAGGGAATGAAGCAAGAAATAAAGGAGTGATAAGAGGAGGCAAGAAATGAATGAATGTATGAAGAAAGTATGAATTCATGACTAAAGCAACATGTACATGTCTAACATTGCATAAGTCATCAAGTGCATGAGTCTCAAACACAAAACATTTTCCTAATTGTAATTTAATTTGTTGAGCTCTTACTTCAATACAGTGAGTATTTAACAGTTAACTCAACTTGGCCATAATAAAAAGCTTGTGGAAGAAACAACTAATATTAATTACTGTTCTTGTCATTTAAAGGTATAATACTTTCTGTGGTAAGGGGTCTCTCAAACAGAACAATAACAATGGACATAGTTTGATGATGTCGTGAAGCAGAGCGGGAACATAGGAGTGGTTATCTTCACCAACATTGACGTGAAGAAATCCTGTTCACCGACGAGTTAATGCATTGAAGTTGAATTCACGTTACGTGATTTATTTTTGAATGAAATTGCCGCAAGTAACATAATGCTAACTTGCTAACTTACAATCTGATGAGTCGACCGCCCAAACAGCTGTTGACAATGTTATCTGGGGCGGCCACTTGGTCAAAACACTCATACTAACATTTCTTTATGAGCATGTTGAACGTTGTTTTAACTTTTTAACGTTTTTAACGTCCTCTGCACGTTAGTGTTTCCCACAGGCGGGCAGCAGCAGACTCTGCAGAGCCAACGTTTGGTCCAAACACTTCTACGCAATAGGTGAATCACAAAATGACCTTCCCTAAACGATAGCCTGCACTAAAATGCATTTGAACGTCTGGCGTTTCAAAATGCTCCCAACGTCTTTAAAGCCGCTGTTTAGAAGTGTATCTGAGTGCTGTAGAGCTTGTGCATCGTGTCAGACCTCAATGACCGCCTCCATTTCGGAAGTATAGAAGCATATCATGCTGTGGGAGTGTGTGTGGATGATGGCTGGTTTAAGCAGCCTCACCTGGCCCCGGGTCAGACTGATTGGACTCTGGAGCTGGGTGAGGCTGCACACCTGTTGCACATTGAGCAATCAGTGTGCACAGGTTCAACCAGCCATCACCGCACACACTCAGGGAGAGATATCCCACATGGCAGCATGGAGCACCATCTGCATGTACCATCGTATTCAACGTTTACAATAAACCGGTCTTTCAACATCCCCACCCTGTGTCCATTGGTTTGGAGGAGCCCGAGGAAAGTCAGCTAGGTGGAGTGGGATAAGCCACCTAGGTGGCGTGTAGCTTGGACATTGCTACATCATGCTGCCGCGGTGTTGCTCGTGCGATACGTGGCGAAAACAAAGTTTGTGATTGGCCAAGGCCACGGTGTGTTTACGTTCATTTAGGATTTTACATCACCGCAGCTCTCTGGAGTTCTCTCAAAATGGCGGGGGGGGGGGGGGGGGGGGCAACGCATTCTGATGCACAAGTCCGGTAAAAAGAAAAAAAGAGTCAGCCGGTAAAGAACTGCGCCACCAGCTGGGTAACGCACGTCAACCGAGCCCCCTGTCAAAGTAGCACATCCTAGTGAGCTCGATGGATATTGAAATACCACGTGAATGAACTGGGCCTCTTCTGGATCACCGTTCTGCGTGTTCCCGGAGGTTAGGGGCTAAAGGGTTTATGTGACGCGATTGACATGCGACCAAATGTAACGCAGCGTTGCCTTGAATAAAACGACGGATTTCTCTGGGTTTGACCGTTATAGGAAACAACGTGGATAATGTCCGTACACAACTCAACCTATAACCTGGGGCTAGTCGCTTTTAGATATTTGAAGGTGGAAATGTTACAAATAATACATTTACATAGAGAAATTGAAATCTGTTTGGATGTCTCTTTACACTTGGGTTTACATAGCGTTTTGTGAACACCTTAAAGTCCATTCACACCAGTGCAAATATCTGTACCGCAATTCCATGGCATGATGGCGTAAATGTACTTTTAGTCATTTTAAAGTATGTTGTCTTAATATGTGCTATAAGTTCAAAAAAATATGTTTATAAATTGTTGAGTAAAAATAAAAGCGGACAAATATAAGACCATAAAGCAAGCCCAAAAGGAGCTGGTGTAAAATCCTCCTGTGCTTATCCGAGGGTGGCAGCAGCTTGGTCCTGATGAATTAACAATGAGGATCAAGCAGCACGGCCCAGGGTCAAGAGTAGAGGAAAGTACAGGAAGGAAGAGGAAGAGGAAGGTAGAGGAAGGGGAAGGTAGAGTAAAGTAGAGGAAGGTAGATTAAAGTAGAGGAAGAGGAAGAGGAAGGTAGATTAAAGTAGAGGAAGGTATAGGAGAGGAAGAGTGAAGGTAGAGTAAAGTAGAGTGAAGGTAGAGGAAGGTAGAGGAAAAGGAAGGACGGTAGGTTAAAGTAGAGGAAGGAAGAGGCAGAGGAAGGTAGATTAAAGAAGAGGAAGGTAGAGAAAAAGGAAGGAAGGTAGAATAAAGAAGAGGAAGGAAGGTAGAGGAAGGTAGAGTGAAGGTAGAGTGAAGGAAGAGGAAGGTAGAGTAAAGTAGAGGAAGGTAGATTAAAGAAGAGGAAGGTAGAGTGAAGGTAGAGTGAAGGAAGAGGAAGGTAGAGTAAAGTAGAGGAAGGTAGATTAAAGAAGAGGAAGGAAGAGGAAGGTAGAGTGAAGGTAGAGTGAAGGAAGAGGAAGGTAGAGTAAAGAAGAGGAAGGTAGAGTGAAGGAAGAGGAAGGTAGAGTAAAGAAGAGGAAGGTAGAGTGAAGGTAGAGTGAAGGAAGAGGAAGGTAGAGTAAAGAAGAGGAAGGTAGAGTGAAGGTAGAGGAGGAGAAATGTTCGACGTGTTGTAGCATGAACCTTCATGTGTTCACCACCAGTATTCTCTGATCGCTTCACCGTGCGTGGAGCGTAGGAGTTAACAATCCTCCTAAACCGCTGTGACATGTGAACGTGTCTTCCGTTGCTCGTCATTCCAACAAGTGTCTCTCATTGTCTGCGTCAAAACTGACAAGTCTTCGTGGAGATAAGATGGTAGCAAACACCGTCGATCTCATCCCGACACCAGCGCAGTCAAAACAACAACTCTCCCTCTCTCTTTTTAAAAGAAGACGAGGAAAAAGAGTATAGAGGGGGGGGGGGGGGGGGGGGATAATTCCACAAATTAAAATGCTTAAATGACAGTCAATCAGGCTTGTAATTCCGTCTGGAATAATTAGAGGCTGGGAAAAACTAATTACAGCGGAGAAACCCAACTCTCCATTCGCTCCCGCTACTCCTGCTTCCAGCGCGACGGCCCTCATCACCCGATCAGGTGACAGCCATCAAACGCGCTACGCTGCTCTGCACCACTTGACACACGCACACACGCACACACGCACACACACACATAATTATATATATATACACACACACAGAATTATATATACACACACACACACAGAATTATATATATATATATATATATATACACAAACACACACAGAATTATATATATACACACACACACACAGAATTATACACACACACACACACACAGAATTATATATATATATATACACAAACACACACAGAATTATATACACACACACACACACACACACACACACACACACACACACACACACACAGAATGACATATACACACTCACACACAGAATATATACACACACACAGAATATATATACACACACGCAAATAGTGCAGCTGAGCGAACATCTAGGCCAAGCGAAGCGATGAGGGAGGAGGAGGATGAAGAAGAAGGGATGGAAAAAAATAGCAGCAGGTAATCAAGGACGAGTGGCGACAACAACAGGTTGTGCTCTTAATCAGCACGACGAGAGAGAGAGAGGGAGAGAGAGAGAGAGATAAAATGGGGGACGAACACAGTGACGGTAAGAGAGAAGACTCAGAGCACTGAGTGGGGATGGAATGGAGTATGGGGGAGAAATAAGCATATGGACTAAAAACCTAAACTACTTTAAATGCATCACGATGCGCTCTGCTTGATTACAGCAGGGATTGGCAGAACTGTTTCAAACGTAAAGAGAAATAGAAGTTTCTGATTAGAGCATGCCCACGATGACCCACTTTGGATGCTTCCTACCCGGGTTCCATCCTTAAAGATCTATCAACCAATTAGTTATAATTAACTCAGACCACACCTTCCTTTAGGTAGGGTAGCACTAATGCCAAGTGCTGTCCAAACAAAAGGTGCACGTTTTTTATTGTATAAAAGGATACTATAAAATAAAGGTTTAGGAACTACAAATCAAACGGTAATAGCACAAATAGAAGCTTTTTATACACTAAGCATAAACGATATAACTAAATACTAATGATTCCAGGACTATACAGATTATACTCGGTACACTATACTTTGCGGGAGACCAAAGGACAACTTGCCGTAGTTCAGCTCTGTCTCATCGATAGCTCGGTCTCTATTTCCAAAGTATTTCAAATACGTACCAGCCTCCACTGCACTACTCTGCCAAACAATGCCCCCTCAGCTTGTGTGGCCAACACAGCTCAAGGTAAGTGCATTCATGCCTAACAGTATGGCTAACCATTCTTCCACAAAGCACAGCCCATCTCCCTCAACAAAGAGAAGACGTTCCATCCTATCCTGCTATCCTAACCCTGCCTCCCCAGAAAACACACTAGTGCATTCCTATCTCCCGATTAAAAAGCGAAATAAATCCCAAACAATGGAACCTTACCCCCCAAAAACGATGTCACAACGACAACGTCACAACGACATGCACGACATAAACACACAAACCCGACCCACAAACCCGAGACAGTTTTATGTTCACGTCCCACCCTGCCAGATGGCATGTAGAGGAGATTCTGTAGTTACGCTAGAAACAAACCAACTGAAACAGCCAAATGTCATCGAACATCCCCACCCAAAACCATGCTGCGGAGTTGGGGGTGGGGGGGTGGTGGGGTGGGGGTGGGGGTGGGGGGAGTAATTGCCACGGCAACAGCGGTCTCGTTTTTCGCCGGCGGCCCATTCCCAACCTGTCGCCAAATGAGCCAGGGCAGAACCAGGGAGGCTTCAAAGACCTCGCCGCCACAGGGACACTAATGTCACGAAACCCAATACCTGAGCTGCAGCCTGCAGTCCATTTAAACTGAGACCGGTGGACAGACAGGTGGACAGACAGGTGGACAGACAGGTGGAGAGACAGGCAGGCCAGCAGAGAGAGAGAGCGCGGTCGCCAGACCGGACAGACAGACAGACATACAGACAGACAGACCAATGGGTCAGACAATGTAACAGGTAGGCCGGTGCCCAGGCAGGCAAATCGAGCCATCAGTGTTACGTTTTCTTTATCTCTGTATCTTTCTGTCTTGTTTTTTTTGTTGTTGTTGTCATGAGTGGGTTCTTTCAAGCGGTCCTGTGGACAGCTCTTTGTGGAGCTCTGTGTTCAGATATATGAAACGATGCATGGCTGCCACTACACTAAAAAAACACAAGAAATTTGAATATGACTTTAGCTATATCAGAATGATGTATTATAGACATGCTGGACGAAGGAGAGGAAAAAAGAAAAGAGATGTTAAATGTACACACAACATAGTAAAGTGAGAGACAGGTAAAGGAGGACTACCTGTGTTCAGGAGATCACTTCAAACTCCATTTCTGCAGTAAAGATAAAAATAATGTGTATGCATATTCTGGTGCCAGTGCCATTGAAACGGAAAGCTCAAACTGACCATTTTTGCGTCAAGAGACGCTTTTGCTGATTGGATCAAATGACAAACACTACTACAGCTCCACATGCCTCCAGGACCTGTGTGTGTGTGTGTGTGTGTGTGTGTGTGTGTGTGTGTGTGTGTCTTTGTGTGGGTGTGTGTGTCTTTGTGTGGTTGTGTGGGTGTGTGTGTGTATCAATGTTTGTATAAGGGGAGGTTTGGATGACATTCACACAGCAGGCAACCACTATTCATAAAGATTGACGATATTCTGAATAGTATGGAAAGAGAACAGAGTGTACTTTATTTTCCATGATAGGGCAAATAGCGCCTTTTGCACAAAAAAAAAAGGAAAAACAAACTGAAGAAATAGTTTATATGCAAGACAACAAGGCAGCATCGATGCAGGTGAGCAAAGGACATTTCAAGATGAGTAAATATTACTGTATGGCATCCGGTATAAATTACCCTTTTATATCGATTTTTGGTGCCGTAGGTATACACACACACGGTATAAGGACGTAGGTGGAAGGGTGTCTATAACATCTCTGTCCATTCGTCCAACCGTCTCTTGACCTTTTCTGCAGTCTATTTGTCTGCAGTGTCCATCCATCCATCCACCTCTGTCCATTCGTCCTGTGTCTCTGTCCATCGGACCTGTTGCTACAGTCTTTTAGGTCTGCCTATGCATGCGTGCGTGTCCCAATGTGGCTGTGTGTGTTCCCTATCGGTCTGTGTCTGTCTGTCTGTCTGTCCAGCCCTCCAGCTCTCACCAGGGTTTGATTTCAGGCCGTAGCGACGCCCTGTAAGCCGAGTCGCGGCTAGAAGCTCCGCCGAGGCTCCAGGGAGCCAAAGGGGCGACTGGCAAGGTTTCATCCCAGGGAGGGTGCACCGACGTGGCCAAGGGGGAGGGAGAGCAGGCCGGAGAGATGGATGGGTGGATCCATTGACTGACAACAACGCTCCCTCGGGGCAAAGTGACACGGATCACAGAAAAACAAGGACAGTGTGAAACAGAGGGAGTGTAAGGGAGACGGCCGGCTTGCTGGCTGTCGGGGGACAGACAGTTAGCTTATGTTTAATGTCAAACAAGTGAGAGATATCCAATCTCGTGCCTGCCGAGCACAACTTGCCTGTTGGCAAATAGCGAAGGAGTCCAAAATGCACAGATTGTTGCACAGAAGACAAGCAATGTTGAGCATCACGTACACTTGGGATTGTATTTGTAAATGTAATACTTAAGCGCTGTGTGTGTGTGTGTGTGTGTGTGTGTGTGTGTGTGTGTGTGTGTGTGTGTGCGCACGCACACATCTTTAGTCTCCAAACCAATGGATGGTGTTGCTATGGATACTGGAGAACAATTAGCTGGTGGTGTGTCCTTAAATCCAGGCTAAATCAGCACAGCCGTTATGGGCTCCGTTTGGATTAGCTCAATTATAATTAGCTATTAATATTACTTATTCTCACACTTTTCTCAATTTCTACCCCTCCCCCGACTCTACTCCACAATGACTTCCTCTCACTCTCTCTCTCTCGCTCTGTCACTCTCTTTCTTTTTCTCTCTCTCTCTCTCTTTCTCTCTCTCTCTTTCTCTCTCTCTCTCTCTCTAATACACACACACACTTACAAATTCAGCTTCTCAGTTGCTCTCCCACTCTCTTACACTCTAACCATCGTCTTATTATTGTTCTATCTATTTCCAATAAGTGTAGCATAGCCTAGCCTTTCAATTACTAAACATAGCCTAAGCTTGGTCGTTAAGTAGGCTATTTCATTAGAATTAAGAAGGAAGAGTACATTTTTTGGTCAATGTAATCCTACTTGTCAAATTATACCAAGATCAAAGAAAATGCCATTGAGAGACACGCAGAAAGAAAGAGGCAAATATAGTTTCTGTAATTGGCAGATCTTCTATCAAATAAATACAAGCCCTGTTTAATTACTGCTATGGTAGTATTACATCGTATGAAATAAACTTTTTATGACAAATCCTACACGTTTAGATTCAAATATCTTTTTTTTCATATTTCCAGATTTACCCGAGGAAGAGAAATCAGGTCGTACAGGCACTGCAAATAGGTTCATTTGAGAAGTATTATCAAAGCAGTCTGATAATTGTTTTTAATTCTTCTAAAATGTTGTCACAAGGTGAAGTACTATCTACTTGCCCGGTAGTAGCCTTAGGCCAATATATAGGCTATGTGGTGTCTCTATGCTTTGAAGGGGTCTCAAATATCAGTGTGTCAGGTACATAGACCTTTACCTATAGTTCATAGCCATCCTTCTGTGTGTGTGTGTGTCCAGTCATCCCTCTATCATCTCAAAGTTAGGAAACACATTGTGATGCCTGGAGGAAGACAAGCCTACAGGGTGGGGCCATCGGGATGAACTCGGATGTGTAGAAAATGAGATCCCAGTCAGACTTTGGAGAGAGTTTCAATATGCAGCCCAGAGTCCGGGAGAGTGACCTTGCAAGAGGATCATGAGATTCATGCCAAACTATTTCAAACGTAAACCCTAACCCTAACCTACCACGAAGTAGTGTGTTGTGTATTTGTTTTCTAATGGTTACTTTGTTTAAATGAGGCTTGATTAACTAATTGCTCATTTTCTGCATAGTCAGGGGCTAGTCTGTCTTCTGTCTTTCAGTTTGTTTTCTGTTATGAGCAAAGGGACGATGTGAATCCTCCAGTTACTGACAGCTGTCTTCAAATAGTGCGTAACATGCAAACCCACATCTACACTGTCACTTCTCTGTCACCAATTCTCTTTTCAATAATGCACCTCACTGATGTTTTGAGGCGATACACCTGATGTACGCAAGGTCTGATTCAAGACACACACGCACGAACATACACACACACTCGCACAAACACACACACACACGCACGAACACACACATTTCAATTGACATGTTTTCTTCATTTAGCTAAACATAGATGCATGTAGTCTTGTTGTGGTCATCTCACATCTGGATGGAAAATGTGACCATTTGGCAAACGATCAAATTAATATTTGTAGATTTTAAAGTGGATTGGGAGAGGAGTAATATTCCCAAATCAATCACCACATCGATTCTAAGTGGGGTTACTTTGAGGTAGATTTTGTGATTATGTGGCACATCCAGTTTAAAAGAATACACTCTTGTGTACCCCACCACTACCCCCATCACCCCACCCTACCGTACTCTAACCCCCCACCCCACCGTACTCTACTACCCCACCACTTTACTTTGCAACCAAACAATGCACTGAATTAGACTTGATGCGATTGAACTGGACAACAACTTGCATTCAGACGTATCGGAAAGATACCTGAGATCTATGACAGATAGATGAGAGAAGCCTATGTTGCTGAAGCAAGGCTGAGAGAGAGAGAGAGAGAGAGAGAGAGAGAGAGAGAGAGAGAGAGAGAGAGAGAGAGAGAGAGAGGGAGGGAGAGAGAGAGAGAGAGAGAGAGAGAGAGAGAGAGAGAGAGAGAGAGAGAGAGAGAGAGAGAGAGAGAGAGAGAGAGAGAGAGAGAGAGAGAGAGAGAGAGAGAGAGAGAGAGAGAGAGAGAGAGAGAGAGAGAGAGAGAGAGAGAGAGAGAGAGCAAAGGAGGAGAGTCCTTTCTTCGGCCTGAAGCTGTAACCTGTGAGAACGTCAACAAGAGAGGCAACGTATCCTCCACACATGGACCACACACACACACACACACACACTCTCTCGCTCTCTCTCACACACACAGTTTGCATATCGGGCATGCATATTAGAAGAAGCAAACAAATGGAATAATGTGTCAGTAACGTGTATGCGTAATTCAATACAACGTTGTTGGACATCTACTGCATTAACAGCAGCAGTTAGGCTCACACACGCGCACACACCCATATGAACTAATACACTCTAATACGCAGGATGCACTCTGTGTGGACACGCACCCCGCACACCCGTCCAGGCAGCCCTGGGGCAGGTGGAGGCGAGGGGGGGGGGGGGGGAAGAGTCATATAGGTGTGTCACCCTGAGGACTTACAGCAACACAAAGAGAGGAGAAGGTTGATGTGTCACAACGGCTGCTGTTCTGCGGTTTGGACGCGGGGGGGGGGGGGGGGGGGGGGGGGGGGGGGGGTTTGGGTGTTTGGTGTTCAGTTGTCCGGTCTGCCACATGGTGAATGATGAACTCGATGCAAGAATCTCATGATGCTGACAAGCCTGGTCCAAACATCATCACCAGCACCTCCACCACACCTCCACCTCCCCCCCACCCCTCCCCTCCTTGTCTATCATCTCTAGACCTTGTCATCACATTTACTTATGTACCTCAATAACACAACTAAAATGGTTTTCGTTTTGCCGTTCATTGTTGGATGTTAGTGACAAGAAAATTGCCAACGCCAGACGTAAATAAAACAGAAAGAAAGAAATTTGAGCAGTCCAAGGTGAGCCTGATCCGGAGTTGCAGAGGATCGATCGGCCTGACTCTTATCTTTTGTTGAAATCTTCAGCCTTTCTTTCCTTATCCTTTGTCCCGGTTCTGCCGTCATCTCACAGCTCGGACCATGTTTGGCACCATTCTTTGCCTGCTGTCTTACTGTCTGTCTCTGTCTCTATCTCCCTCTTTCCCCCTCTCTCGCTCTCGCTCTCTCTCTCGCTCTCACCCTCTCTGCCTCTCGCTCTCTATCTCGCTCTCACCCTCTCTGCCTCTCGCTCCATCTCCCTCTCTCTATTTCTATCTCTATCTCTCTCTATCTGTCTCTCTGCCTCTCTCACCTTCACCCTCTTTCCATTTCTCTCCCTCTCCCTCTCTCTCTCTCTCTGGCTCTCTCTCTCTCTCTCTCTCTCTCTCTCTCTCTCTCTCTCTCTCTCTCTCTCTCTCTCTCTCTCTCTCTCTCTCTCTCTCTCTCTCTCTCGGG
The DNA here is from genome assembly GCA_026745465.1 of Lota lota. Classification (NCBI taxonomy): domain Eukaryota; kingdom Metazoa; phylum Chordata; class Actinopteri; order Gadiformes; family Lotidae; genus Lota; species Lota lota. The sequence goes on from JACYXH010000728.1 coordinate 23,268, forward strand.
CTGATGGCTGAGTGTGTTTTGTCAGAGCAGATCGGCCTCCTCCTTACTTTAACCTCTGCACTCATCCTCTCCATGCTCCTCATCCTTCCCCCGACTCAAACCGCATCTCAAACTCAATGACCCCCATGACCCTTGCACCCTTCACCTACCCACACACTGCACACACACACGCGCACAAACGCACATGCGCATGCAGACGCAAACGTAAACACACACTCTCCTCTTATTTTCATCTTCATTCACCTCTCTCTCTCTCTCTCTCTCTCTCTCTCTCTCTCTCTCTCTCTCTCTCTCTCTCTCTCTCTCTCTCTCTCTGTGTGTGCATGCTGTGCACAGAGAGAGAGTGGATCATCACGGTGTCACTGTGTTTGTCGGTGTGAATGGGATTTAGTGTCACGCATGCTGGCAAGCCGTGCTAATGCTTGTACTTGCCACACCCTCCCTCTCCTCCCAGCCGACTGCCTGCTGCACACGTGTGTGTGTGAGTGACGTGAGCGAGCGCTATACGCCCCCCCCCCCCCCCCCCCCCCCCCCCCCCCCCCCCCCGTGTGTCAGGTACGGGGGGGTTAATTCGGCCCTGTCGTCGAGAGCCCCCTTATCACCGTTGGACAGGATTCAGCTGCTCCACCTCGATGTCAACTTAATACACACCAGGCATGTGAACCCACAGGGAAAATACACCCACAGGAAAGATGCACATATACCGTACTATGGAAACACTGGGATTTATTTCATGGCATCTTATTAGTGTCCAGAGTCATGACAGGAACCAGCTATGCAGATGTGTGTGTGTGTGTATGTATGTGTGTGTGTGCGTGCATGCGTTTGTGTGTGAGTGTGTGGGGGTTATTGTCGTGTGTATACCAAAAATCCAAGGGACTGCAGTATTGAATATCCACCAAACTTTCTAAAATATTATTAATAATAATAATAGTGCAGTTGAGGTGTATGATACATTCAACAGGAGCCATGACTTTTGGCCATTTATTCTCTTTTCTTAAAAAGGACAGTGAAGTACACGACAAATAGCATTTGTTTGAGATTGAATATACTACTATCTATAAGTGGATAAACCTACAGATACCAATCTATATACATGACTTATATTACCATTATGTAGATCGAAAAGAGCCTCATATTTAAAGACAACTCACTGACCCCATCAGCGTTCATCAACAACTAGCTTGACTCTACAGAAACACCAAGAGTTCCCATTTTCTCCTTACGCTCGCCTTACCTTAAAGAACCTTGCCTCACCTTTTCTCTCAAGAGGTGAGAGCACATATCAATTTTTCACTGCAATTCCCATAGGCCTATCTTTCTTCCCTACTTTGCTATTACAAACCTTGTTTCCAGCGCACCTGCTACACAACATGTCCAATCTGCTCTGTTATCTGGAACATGAGGATTACCGTGGCCGGCATATTTTTGATGGACAAGCAAAGCGCAAGCAGCCTTATCCCCGAGCTTATAGAAAATATTTGACAATATCCAACCCTGATGATAATATTTGTGTGGAACAATGCAACTCCAGACAAACAGTTGAAGCCGTGTGTATCTACAGAGTGTTTGGCGGCTTATCGCTGCGCCGCTACAATCAAAAGACAATTGGTGTTATCTCTAAAGCCAGCCAATTACAAACTATCAACTTCAGAGTCAGCACTGCTAATAACACACGTACGTCAAAGGTGTGCGCCCAGATCCCGTCTACATGCACGTAATTCCCATGTAGACCCCAAAAACATGTCTGCACACGCACACGCACACACACACACGCAAATACATACACACGCAGACGCACACACACACACACAAACACATATACACAGACCCACACGCGCACACACACACGCAGACGCTCACACACGCAGACGCACACAAACATATACACACACACACACACACACACACAAACTGGGAGAGGCGATACACAGACAGGTTTATCTGCAGGGTCAAAGCCATTATTAACCCCAGGGGCCTGGGTATTAAACGCTTCCTTTACGAAGGACAAAGGATCCCTCGCTGAACAGAATAACAGTCACCCAACTACAGCCGGGGGCGCCCTGATAGCTTCTGGGGACAATAAGAAGTAGTGGAGGAAAGAGCACACGAAAAGAGAAATAAAGTCCCGATCGCCGTTGCTCTCGTTCGTCTCCTTCCTCCTCGCCATGAACCTCCTCATCCCTGCACGGGTGCCGTCCCTGCGTGTCCAACAACACACCCAGCGCGCCACACGGGTGCCAGCGCGCCACACGGGTGCCGGCGCGCCACACGGGTGCCGGCGCGCCACACGGGTGCCAGCGCGCCACACGGGTGCCGGCTCGCCACACGGGTGCCGGCGCGCCACACGGGTGCCAGCGCGCCACACGGGTGCCGTCCCTGCGTGTCCAACAACACACCCAGCGCGCCACACGGGTGCCGGCGCGCCACACGGGTGCCGGCGCGCCACACGGGTGCCGGCGCGCCACACGGGTGCCGGCGCGCCACACGGGTGCCGGCGCGCCACACGGGTGCCGTCCCTGCGTGTCCAACAACACACCCAGCGAGCCACACGGGTGCCAGCGCGCCACACGGGTGCCGGCGCGCCACACGGGTGCCGGCGCGCCACACGGGTGCCGGCGCGCCACACGGGTGCCGGCGCGCCACACGGGTGCCGGCGCGCCACACGGGTGCCGGCGCGCCACACGGGTGCCGGCTCGCCACACGGGTGCCGTCCCTGCGTGTCCAACAACACACCCAGCGCGCCACACGGGTGCCGGCGCGCCACACGGGTGCCGGCGCGCCACACGGGTGCCGGCGCGCCACACGGGTGCCGGCGCGCCACACGGGTGCCGGCGCGCCACACGGGTGCCGGCGCGCCACACGGGTGCCGGCGCGCCACACGGGTGCCGGCGCGCCACACGGGTGCCGGCGCGCCACACGGGTGCCGGCGCGCCACACGGGTGCCGGCTCGCCACACGGGTGCCGGCGCGCCACACGGGGCGCGCCACACGGGTGCCGGCGCGCCACACGGGTGCCGGCGCGCCACACGGGTGCCGGCGCGCCACACGGGTGCCGGCGCGCCACACGGGTGCCGGCTCGCCACACGGGTGCCAGCGCGCCACACGGGTGCCGTCCCTGCGTGTCCAACAACACACCCAGCTCGCCACATGGGTGCCGGCGCGCCACACGGGTGCCGGCGCGCCACACGGGTGCCGGCGCGCCACACGGGTGCCGGCTCGCCACACGGGTGCCGGCGCGCCACACGGGTGCCGGCGCGCCACACGGGGCGCGCCACACGGGTGCCGGCGCGCCACACGGGTGCCGGCGCGCCACACGGGTGCCGGCGCGCCACACGGGTGCCGGCGCGCCACACGGGTGCCGGCGCGCCACACGGGTGCCGGCGCGCCACACGGGGCGCGCCACACGGGTGCCGGCGCGCCACACGGGTGCCGGCGCGCCACACGGGTGCCGGCGCGCCACACGGTGCCGGCGCGCCACACGGGTGCCGGCGCGCCACACGGGTGCCGGCGCGCCACACGGGGCGCGCCACACGGGTGCCGGCGCGGCCACACGGGTGCCGGCGCGCCACACGGGTGCCGGCCGCGCCACACCGGGTGCCGGCGCGCCACACGGGTGCCGGCGCGCCACACGGGTGCCGGCGCGCCCACCACGGGGCGCGCCACACGGGGGGCCTGCCGGCGCGCCACACGGGTGCCGGCGCGCCACACGGGTGCCGGCGCGCCACACGGGTGCCGGCGCGCCACACGGGTGCCGGCGCGCCACACGGGTGCCGGCGCGCCACACGGGTGCCGGCGCGCCAACACGGGTGCCGGCGCGCCACACGGGTGCCGGCGCGCCACACGGGTGCCGGCTCGCCACACGGGTGCCGGCGCGCCACACGGGTGCCGGCGCGCCACACGGGTGCCGGCGCGCCACACGGGTGCCGGCGCGCCACACGGGTGCCGGCGCGCCACACGGGTGCCGGCTCGCCACACGGGTGCCAGCGCGCCACACGGGTGCCGTCCCTGCGTGTCCAACAACACACCCAGCTCGCCACATGGGTGCCGGCGCGCCACACGGGTGCCGGCGCGCCACACGGGTGCCGGCGCGCCACACGGGTGCCGGCTCGCCACACGGGTGCCGGCGCGCCACACGGGTGCCGGCGCGCCACACGGGGCGCGCCACACGGTGTGCCGGCGCGCCACACGGGTGCCGGCGCGCCACACGGGTGCCGGCGCGCCACACGGGTGCCGGCGCGCCACACGGGTGCCGGCGCGCCACACGGGTGCCGGCGCGCCACACGGGTGCCGGCGCGCCACACGGGGCGCGCCCACACGGGTTGCCGGCGCGCCACACGGGTGCCGGCGCGCCACACGGGTGCCGGCGCGCCACACGGGTGCCGGCGCGCCACACGGGTGCCGGCGCGCCACACGGGTGCCGGCGCGCCACACGGGTGCCGGCGCGCCACACGGGTGCCGGCTCGCCACACGGGTGCCGGCGCGCCACACGGGTGCCGTCCCTGCGTGTCCAACAACACACCCAGCGAGCCACACGGGTGCCGGCGCGCCACACGGGTGCCGGCTCGCCACACGGGTGCCGGCGCGCCACACGGGTGCCAGCCCGGGTGTGGGGTGTGGATCCCAGGCCCCCCGGTATTGTCCGCAGTCCTTTTTATGTGTCATATTGGTTACACGGGGACAAATGGAGGGACAGGGACACCGCCAGCACAGGGAGAGACACGCCGAGAGAGTGGGAGGAGGAGCGGCGAGGGGGGTCAAAGGGAAACGCAACTATGCTGATATCAAGTTTGTTCCCCTGCTGGGGACAATGGGACAGGAAATCCCTCCAGTTGGCAGTGCTCTCTAACGTGCACGCGCACACACGCACGCACGCACCCACCCACACGCACCAACAGAACGGATGCTATTGTCAGAGATATTAAATGGTCGAGCTAAAAAGACAGTTATTTTCAACCATGCGGTAAAGAATTTGACATAGAATGTCGGATTAAAAGGCGAATTTATTAAATTATTTTGAGGCGAGGAGGGGGGGGGGGATGGACAGCAGACGAGAAAATAGAGGAAGAAGGAGGGGAGTAAGGTGAGACAAGACAACAGGAAAGGAGAAGAGACTTGTTCCTCCACCCATTCCTCCACCCATTCCCAGTGGAGCGATATGGGAAAATCAATCCCAATGCCTCTTTATCCTCCTTCTCTACTTCCAGTCCCTGGAGTTGGCCTCCCACAAGGTGTCGATGAAAGGTCAAAATCACACAAAGTCACAGCTTGTGCTTCTCCTAGCCAACCAGACGACACCAGACAGGCCGAACCAGACCAAACCAATCGAAACAATGAACAGCGCCACATGTGTGCAACATGAGGCCAATAAGATGAGCCAGGAACAAATTCATCCATCACTCACTACTTCTTTCCATTGTCTAAAATAATAATAAAATAAAATGTTGATTAATCAATGAATCGTTTTGTTTATAAAATGTTATTACTAATGGCAAATATAAGTTATCAGAGCTCAAAACAGTATCTTGCTTTGAAAAATATATTTTATAATCGGGACAGAGAGTCACAATATTTGCATTTTCCTAAGACAGCAAATGTTTGATCTTTTTTATTGACAATTTACAAAAACCATCATCATAATTATGGTGGCTTACTATAAATAACTGATCGACCTATGGGTTAATGGACTGATCATTTCAGCTACTTTTGAGTAAGGAAAACACATACACGCACACACACACATACACATACACATACACATACACATACACACACACACACCACCCCAGCCCACTAACCACACACCATTCATACACACACACACACACACACACACACACACACACACACACACACACACACACACACACACACACACACACACACACACATACACACACACATACACATACACATACACATACACACACACCACCCCAGCCCCACTAACCACACACCATTCACACACACACACACACACACACACACACACACACACACACACACACACACACACACACACACACTCAGAAAACAAACAAACTGGAGCAGTAAAACCTTGGGCCTGAGCTTCGGCAGAATGTTGCGGATTCTTTCTGTACCTTTTTCCCTCGTCGTGATCATCAAGGCAACAGTGGCATTCACATCCTGCCTGCCTGACGCTTCCTACAAACATGGAGGCACGCGGCCTTGAACGCAGCGCACAACGCAGCGCACAACGCGTTCCCATCTCAGCCCTAATGGAAAGTGTTGCTAGACAAAAAGGCTGTGTCGGGTCAATTATAAATGAGCTCGCTATCGCCAGCTACCTTTAGCATGTTTCTTTTTGCTTCATAAAGAGTCCACATTCTGGTCCAGAGGTTTCGATCGGTATTGGAAGTGTTGTGGATGCGCACAATACAATCCTGACAGCACTTGGACATACTTGCTCATGGAGACTGTCCCATTTACGGGAGAGGCAGGATTAATTATGAAAATAAGGGAACACAGTGAATCACAGGCTCACTGAAGGCAATGGGAGGTGGAAGAGCTCTAGCTGTCTTTGACCTGAAGGGTGTCCAGAAACAAACCCCACACATACAAGTCATCTCTGAGTTATTTACAAGTTATTTACAAACTTCAGTCTTTCCCAAATTGACATGCTGCCGTTGTTTGGACGATGTGGCCATATTGTAATTGAAAATGTTTGTGTTGTCTATGAAGGCATTTGGGCCAGATTTGAATTCAAATTTGATGCGCAGTGGAAGTGTTCTTGGCAATGAGGACCTGCAACCTGCCCCATCAAATCTAATGTTCTCCTTATTCCCAGCCTCCTTTTTAAACACTTATCTTTCTATCACCTTTAAATATGTCATGCAATTTAATAACCAGCTTGTCCATTTCACCGTTACCCCCCAAATGTAATGATATAATTGTATTAGCAGATGTGAAATCATCAATTTGCCCTGTAGCTTAATCACTGTTCAAGGCTTTACAAATCCACGTTTAAAGTTGACACCGTTGGATAATCAAGGCAAAAATCCCCAAAGATTACAGCTGAGAAAGAAAAAAGGATGTAAATAGAGATCTCTGAACCAGGGTGGATAGGCTTTGGATAATTGTTGTGTAGGGATGGTAAACAAGTACATTTTAACGATTAATTGCAATTCAGGGCTATTCAAATAAAGCTGCAGAGCATAATATTGATCAGGATTTCTTAAAACACCAACAACTGTTGTGGTTTGATTTCCATATGGCGATGAGCACTTGTTCACTTTAATGAGCCAGAGTCCTGTGACAACAAGCTTGACTTGGCCTGTGAGCTGAAGCTAGCTGAAGACCTGTTTGATGGTGGCCACCTTCCTGTTTCCCATGGTGCTCTCTGGTTTCAGAACAGGTCAGGGCGGCATGAGAATGACCTGGCAGGTGAGGTTGGAGGTGCAGGGGGGGGGGGGGGGTGGGGGGGTGGGGGGTATGGGGGGGGGGGGGGGGGGGGGGGGGGGGGGGGGGGGGGGGGGGGTGGGGGGGGGGGGGGGGGGGGGGGGGGGGGGGGGGGGGTGGGGGGGGTGGGGGGGGGGGGGGGGGGAGGGGTGGGGGGGGGGGGGGGAGGGTCTGAGCAGGTGGTCAGGGCCAGTAAGTTGGCCGAGGGTCCGTGTACAACGTGGGGAGACAGGAGAGGGGTCCTGTCAGTCACTGTCAACAGATCACATCACACAGCCATGAGCACAACCTTCTTCTTCATCTCTGCAGTGCTGCGGTCCGACAACACTGCAGTCTGAGTGCTGCAGTCTGCAACACTGCAGTCTGAGTACTGCAGTCTGCAACACTGCAGGCTGAGTACTGCAGTCTACAACACTGCAGTCTGAGTGCTGCAGTCTGCGTCACTGCAGTCTGAGTACTGCAGTCTGCAACACTGCAGTCTGAGTGCTGCAGTCTGCAACACTGCAGGCTGAGTGCTGCAGTCTGCAACACTGCAGGCTGAGTGCTGCAGTCTGCAACACTGCAGTCTGAGTACTGCAGTCTGCAACACTGCAGGCTGAGTGCTGCAGTCTGCAACACTGCAGTCTGAGTACTGCAGTCTGCAACACTGCAGGCTGAGTGCTGCAGTCTGCGTCACTGCAGTCTGAGTACTGCAGTCTGCAACACTGCAGGCTGAGTGCTGCAGTCTGCAACACTGCAGTCTGAGTACTGCAGTCTGCAACACTGCAGTCTGAGTGCTGCAGTCTGACAACACTGCAGTCTGAGTGCTGCAGTCTGCAACACTGCAGGCTGAGTGCTGCAGTCTGCAACACTGCAGGCTGAGTGCTGCAGTCTGCAACACTGCAGGCTGAGTGCTGCAGTCTGCAACACTGCAGGCTGAGTACTGCAGGCTGAGTGCTGCAGTCTGCGTCACTGCAGTCCAGAGTGAGTACATGGGGGGTGCAGTCTGCAACTCGGCTGGCCAAAAACATGCTGCAGGCTTTTAGTGCTGCTGCAGTCTGCAACACTGCAGGCTGAGTGCTGCAGTCTGCAACACTGCAGGCTGAGTGCTGCAGTCTGCAACACTGCAGGCTGAGTACTGCAGACAGCAATCAGGTTCTTCCCATGACACCATTGATCCCATTCAACTTGTGTCTAACCCCCTTGTTGGTGGTTAGCAAAAGCTCATACAATACTTTGATTTGTATCCGGGTTTATAACACTGTCCACATGATGAATCCAAGTCAGGATGTCAAAACCTTTTCAAATATAATGCATGCAGCAACCGTATCGTCTGCTGAACGTTAACTAAACCCTTGGTTCTTTGATATTATTTGAAGAAGAAAAACTGGAGCAGACGGTGATTCTATGACCATTGATTATCGCTAGAACGTTTGACAACCACGAGACAGCCATGTGTCAAGGTTTTATTATGCAGTGTTCGTAATTAAATTGTCCTGATACAGGAGGCCTTAATAGAATAAGCTAATAATAGATTGGACGCCAATTCTTTGGTGATAGTCAATTACTAATTACAACACTGACCTGACGAAGGAGCCATAGAGAGGGAGGACATGAACCACAAATCTGTCTAACTCCTAATCGTATTCTCTGTCTCCCTCTAGTGCTATCTACAGTTGAGAAGTAAGGTCCAGCCGGCTGGAACATCTCCACATAACACCCAGTCATCGCTTCAACTCCTTTTTTTACCTGAACATTTTGGGCTCGTCTACCTTGATAGAGGTATCTATTGAGTCACGCAAACACAAACCGCTGGATCGATTTTTGTGTTCTATTAGCACAAAAGGTGACAGCGATGGTATTCAAAAATATAACAACAAACCTTCACGTACACAATCGAGTGCCGGGAACGGCCATTTATTTCCTGTATTCAGGTGTTTTGTTTTTTTGTTTTTTTCCGCAGAAAGCCAGACAGGGCAAAAGAGATTCAAAGGAATTTCTTTCCATTAAATTGATGGAGAAAGGCCTGGCGGGACGGCCATTCTGTCCGGAGTGGGTAGGTCATCACACCATTAGGAGCGCCCTCTTTTACCCTTCAACTCTTTTGTGGACTTCGTCCTTTCTTGTGGTTCTCGTTCCTGGCTGGGGTTGTCTCCTCCACGCACATGTTTAACACGGTTTTTTTTTTTTAACAGATCAATTATAATGTAATTCGCTTTCTTCCGTATATAGTGTTATGTCCGATTTATCAGTTAATATTGCAACACATTTAAATGCAATAGACTAATGCAATGGGTCCACATTTAGACAAAAACTAAAAAAGTGATATTTGAATGACACATACACACACACACACACACACACACACACAAACACAAACACACACACACATACACACCAACACACACACACACACATACAAACATATATCAACATTTGGGATCCAACAGCTTAGCATGAAAGCAAAGGTGAAACAGAATCTGAAAATTGCAGAGCAGGGAAAGGATAGAGAAAGAGAGGGAGAGAAAGAGAGAGAAGGATAAGCAGGGAGGGATTGAGGGATAGACAGAGAGTTGTTATCAGAGGAGTGGTGCGTGTAACCTCATCCGCCTGCTAGAGTTTCCTGCTCAGGTCACCTGACCATGGCCTCAGGGCGTGATTGGTTTATTCACTTTTCAGCCAGGTAATGATGTAAGGTGAGTGTATGGGAACGGTAGAGGGTGATAAACCTGTGTGTGTGTGTGTGTGTGTGTGTGTGTGTGTGTGTGTGTGTGTGTGTGGTGTGTGTGTGTCAGTGTGTGTGTCAGTGTGTGTGTGTATATGTGTGGTGTGTGTCAGTGTGTGTGTGTGTGTGTGTGGTGTGTGTCAGTGGGTGTGTGTGTTGGTGTGTGTGTATGTGTGTGTGTGTGTGTGTGTGTGTGTGTGTGTGTGTGTGTGTGTGTGTGTGTGTGTGGGAACACGGTAGGTTGATAACAGCTTTTCCCACAGCTGCCACATGACCCTCTCACCTGCTATGTGGTACCAGTAACACTGGTTACCATCCAGTCCTAACACTGGGACACACAGGATGTCAACGATATGGATAAAACAACCAAATAGATATAAACCTAGAACTATAATGGGAAGCAATGTAAAGGGATGACTTCAGATAGACAATCAACCGCTCTTTTGATACAATCTTTTCTAACCCTAACCCTGCTGTGACAAAGGACGACGCAATTGTTTCAATTGTTGCAATCAATTTCTTTCTTGAAGGGAACAACATCTGCTGAGTGGAAAGAAAGCATGTATAAGGGACACAAAACAAGGCTTTTTATACAGTATTGACAGAACACACCAACTTTTATTTCATGTGTTTTTCCGCGTCGTCCCTCCTTCATGTTCTCTCCTCTCACTGGCCTGTCCACAACCCCAAAGCAACCCTCTTACCCTCCAACACTCAAATATGTTGGCCTCCACGAGAGAGAGAGAGAGAGAGAGAGAGAGAGAGAGAGAGAGAGAGAGAGAGAGAGAGAGAGGAGAGAGAGAGAGAGAGAGAGAGAGAGAGAGAGAGAGAGAGAGAGAGAGAGAGAGAGAAACCCTGGGAACAAATTTAGCAGGAACTGAGAACTCTCATACACAACCATCTACATCTTACAAGCCCCCCCCCCATGCACACACACACACACACACACACACACAAACACAAACGGGCTCCTAAACTCTCATGTGCAATGAAGCTGGCTGGCTTTCAGACACCTGTTCATTAGCATTGCTAATTAACCACCATTAATCAGGACTGTGTGAGTGAGTGTGTGTGTGTGTGTGTGTGCATGTGTGCGTGTGTGTATGTGCGTGCGTGTGTATGTGTGCGTGTGTGCGTGCGTGTATGTGTGTGTGTGCGCATGCGTGTGTGTGTATGTGCAATGAGTGGAGCGCGTTGATCGAGTGTGGTAGGCAGTGTATGGAGAGAAGGAGAGAGAAAGACGAGAGAGAGAGAGAGAGAGAGAGTGAAGAAGCGAGAGAGAGAGAAAGAGAGAAATGGGGAGAAGAGATAGAGAGAGATCGAGAAATGAATGATGAGAGCTGCTCCGAGATGAAACCCTCTTACAGAGCCTTCGCTCTCTCGTCTTGTCCCCGAGGTCGCTTGCTATTCGTCTTCCTAACTAATAACCCCATACACGCCGTGAACCACACTATTCCCTCCAATACGATCACCACAAATACCCACTACCCCGGCACCCCTCACAGTCACAACCCAATCAGTGACCACGGGATCATGTTTAATTCCACAAAGAAAAGTAAAAGTCATTTAAAGCATAACCCCCACACCACTGTCATTAACTGTGTCAGATCTTTGATTTAACAATGTTATGAGATCAGACATTTGTATTATAATCTACTCAAACCCTTATGTCAGGAACCATATTTATATAATATTCGCAAATAGCAAGAGCCAAACATCCAAACACACGCATAGATTTATATTCAAATTCGCAACTTTTATCAAGTCTCCATTAATCGACCAAGCACACTAAATATATAACATATATTCAATTATAGCATGAAAAGTATGACTATAAAGAAACAGGATTATCATCCCAAGAAAGTAATGACCACTACAAGTCAGATAGTTAGCCCCCTTGAGTGAAGAAATGGTTGGCAGATCCAACCTCCTGTAGCCATTTCCTCATGGTAACACTGTACTAAACTCAGAATTAGCATCACATATATTTAAGTATTAGGCTTCTCTCAGTTGTGTGTGTGTGTGTTGCTAGTGTGTGTGTGAGTCTGTGTGGTGTGGATTTTGTGTGAGGGTGGAAGACTCGTGTGTATGTTGTGGTGTGTGTGTGTGTAGAGAGTGTGTGTGTGTGTGTGTGATGTGTGTTTGTGTGAGTGTGTGTGTGTGTGTGTGTGTTGTGTTTGTGTGCGTGTGTGTGGTGTGAGTGTAGCATAATCAAATGAACTAGATGCCATCCAGGAACCGTTTCGCGAGGGGCCTTCAGCTTAGGCTCAGGAAGTCAGCGGGCGCTGGGCGTAAGCACGCTACTGCACGAACTATGGGCTGTGTGTAGCTCCCTACACCTAAACAACTGTCGCGCACAGCGCTGACCCCCACGGCATGGAGGAACCAACCCAACACACACACACACACACACACACACACACACACACACACACACACACAGCCCTTCTCCTCCACCCTGCCTCCTGCTCCTCGACCTCCTTCCCTCCAGCCTAAACAAGACTGAGAACTGAAAATAGCATGTTGTGAAAACAACATGGGAAGAGCCTAGCCTTTTCCTTGACCAGTTTTAGGGGAGGTTTAAGGTTTTGGTCATCGCGTGTAATCCTTGACCATTATCCATCTGCCTCAGGGGGGGTTGTGATGAATTGAAAGCAAAGGCCTCCAAGTACCAAGTACTCCCAGCCAGGTAAGGAGGAGGAATCTTTGGTTTGAAATGAATATGGTAATAAGATGTGACATAGGTTAGCCAATCAAAATAAAGATATAAAGGTAGATATTATTATTCGGTGTCGCTGGTGCGCTTGATGACAATCTTTTTTCGCAGACAGGCATTGAAAAGTGTGTTTCACCAGTGTTCACTAGTGACCTGACCAACAGTGTCCTTGGGCATTCATTGGGTGACCAGCCTCCAACAGCCAATCACCTGCAAATAGGTTTTATCTGGTCATATTAAACAGTGTTGTGGGAACAAAAACAGCATAGCCATGGGGATCAGAAACACTTACAATCAACATCATCATCATTATAATCATCATCATCATCATCTTCATCTTCCTCTTCTTCATCATTCTCATGATCATAATTATCATAGAAGACTCAGTGTAGAACGTCAAGCTGGGTAGAAGTGAAAGGAGAGTGCCATGTTTCAATATATTCATGTAATAACCTGCATAGCCTTGAAGAACAAACACCACAGAACAGGAAAGAAACACACACAAACTGTTGAAACTGAGGCTGAATCTACTCAAACCAACTCACGGCCTTGGATGAGAAACATTCTTGGCTCTTGGCTCTTTCTGTCTCTCTGTCTTTCTCTCGCTCTCCCTCCTTCGCTCTCTCTCCTGCCTGCATCTCCTGCGTTGTTTTTCTCTACTTGTGTCTCTCTTTTTTTTCATCTCCCTTCTCCCACTTTTTCATGGACATGTCAGACAAGCCTTTTCATAAATACACACACACATGCGTGCGCACACACACACACACACACACACACACACACACACACACACACACACCCACGCATACGCACACACACACACACACACACACACACACACTCTCAAACACACACACACACACACATACACACACGCCCACGCATTCGCACACGCACACACACACACCCACGCATACGCACACACAGACAGATACGACGATAGAACAATGGGTGTGTGCTAATGCAGAGAGCCCATTGTCCAGGAGGGTTTCTGCTAATGACGATTCCAAAGGTAGCTGTTTGCGGAGCAGGGGACTCATGGAGGATGAGTTAGAGGACAGAGAGGGAGGGGTGGGAGAGAGGAGCTGGCGAAGGTCAACAAGAGCAGAGGCAAACACTCAGACACACAGACAAATGAACAGACAGACGGACGCACACGCACACACACACGCACACAGACACACACACAAATACACACCCTGTATGTCACCAGCACTCCCTGTTTTTGATGACCCACCCACTGACCTGTTTAGGGCAGGAAATTCCTCAACAAGGCGTTTACGGCAGTTGCTGCGAGTAATGGACACACACACACACACACACGCACACACACTAGTTCAGGAAAAAGCTGTAGTTTATGGTGTTGTTAGTGGTGTGTCTTCGTTGTCACATACTTCTAGAGTTGCAGCTATTACTTGACACCTGTGGCTCCGGACTTGTATGACATACGTTTGGTACACAGCAGTCATAAACACAGAGAAACACATACACATGTTGTGTGTGTGTGTGTGTGTGTGTGTGTGTGCGTGTGTGGGTGTGGGTGTGTGTAAGAACGAGAGACTACAATTGTAACCAGGTCAACAGCTTGCGTGAAACACTGACACATTGAATAGTATTTTTACTTTGTAGCAATGTCCTAATGTCCAGGTAAAAGCCTTTGTGTTAGGAACATTTATAAATTACAAATATGAGATGCTTTTAAAGAGTTTACAAAACGGCCATTAAAGAAGTGACCACCCTGAAAGTGAGAGAGGGGGGGAATTGAGCCCTCTGAAATGATAAAGGGATATTGTAGATTCAATAGGGCGCTGCATCACCTTCACATAAGAGCAGTAGGATCACGGACGAGGACCGGTTCTGTGGAGCCATTCAGATGAGACGTGAAGGTACAGCAATCTAGTCCAATGCTGAGCTTGGTAGCTTGCTGGAGAAGGATTACACTACTGCCTTCATTTTCTCAGCAGTCAATAGCCACACATTGCAGGCTAGTTTGTAGATAAAGGTGTCTCCATAACATAATCTTAAAAATGTTAAATCTTAAAAATAGTATTTAAAAAGATCTTAAAAGCTAAAAACAAAATATGTATCGGTTTAGGACTAAAAATATGTTATCCTAAACAAATCCCTTCTACAGAAGCCAGGCATGCCAGAATACCAAATGCTCCACGCTACATTAGACACACATGTTAGCTCTTATTTTTATCACAGCATTTGGGAGTCTGGTTTGAAAGTATCTCCAGACGCTGAAGCAATAATTATTGTAATGATGCTAATCTAATGGGGATGTGACACTGTGTAGGATCACCACAGACTCGTCTTTTTTTAAACAGGATCATCTCCAATCCAAATGCGGATTTCTACCCAGAGTGTAAGCCCGCCAAGGAAATGTGCCTCCATAGAAACCCTGAAGAGTTGCCTTGCTCACCCAACACCAGTGTCTGACCTTCCATTAGTCTGTGTTGGGGGTCGATGTGCGTATTGCTGGCGCATTGTGGACAGTCCAGCCGCAACAAGGACAGCGGGGCAGCGGGGTTTGTAGGACAGAAGGGTCTGTCCTTAAGCAGAACAGCCACGTTGGATGTGCTCCAGCTGAGCTGCACTGTAAATTGATTGGAAAAGCCAGAAAGACCCAGAATTGTAATGTCTTTTCCCAATTTTGGGGAGGTGGGGGGGGGGGGGGGGGGGGGGGGAACCAGAATTGATCCAGCAACTCTGCCACCACCAGAGTACCCCTGTGCGTCCAGGGTCCACCAGGGCCAGAACAACATTAGGAGGCACAACCGGGAGACAAAGGCGTCCTATCCATGTCACTCTCTCACCTTACTCTGGTTTATGAATACAAAAACCCCACTGGCGGCCCACGGCCATCTCCCCGGCCGTGTGAAGACGTACCTGGCCCTCCAAGAGCCCTTTGCTTTGGCCCGGCCCCCAGAGGGTGTGGCACCGACTCGAGCTGCCGCCGGAGCCGTGAGCCTCACATCACCGCGGTGACGCAAGCCAGCACTCACACATGTCAGTTAAAAGGATTGATTGGAAAAGGTTTCCCCCATTTCATCCAGGGCCAGTTTGAAAAGCAACAGACTCAAAGGCAGCCGAGTCGAACCTTGGCTTAATGTGTGTCCATGAGTGCATGTTTGTGTGTGTGTTTGTGTGTGTGTGTGTGTGTGTGTGTGTGTGGGTGTGAACGTGTGTGTGAATTCAGAATCAGAAGTAGCAGCAATCCACTAAGTAGTCCAGTTGGAGCGACAGCATGACTAAATGTTCCAAAACGGCCTAACAAAGATCCATATGGCCAAACTGTGCAAGTGCCAACTTGTGCTTCGCTCTCCCTCTTTCCTTCCCCCTTCTCTCCCATCTCACCCATGCTCTCTCTCCACCCCCCTGGCCCTCTCGCTGAGGGCCAGGTCAAATCTTGTTGCTAGGTTTTACATGCTGGCAACACTCCAAGCCACTCATGCCTTGGAGTTGACTGTAGAGAGTCTATTGGACTCTCTTTTCTTTCCCAATATTACATGTGCACGCGCACACAGACACACACACACAGACAGACACACACACACACACACACGATTTCTACTTTTGACAGGCTTGAGGGACGTACAAGGGTCGAAATGTAAAAAAAAAAGGCCAGCGGACAACAATAAAAAAGAGAAAGGGGTGATGTGTGACTCTCCGAACTCTTCTGGTGTGACACTATGTTGCAACGCGTGTGAGGCAACAACACCTCTCGACCTCTCCCTGCTCTGCCCCAGCCTGAGTTCTTCTCCCTAGTACTTTGGTGCCACAGAGACACCACGGACAGGCAGTTGTGTGGACCCATAGTTTCTTTGTCGCCGTTAGGGAGAGACGACACACATGTCTTGGAATTGGACGGTCTGCATCTTTTTGTTTTCTCAACAACGTGGACACGGGTGACATGGGGACAAACCGACTGCCTTCATAAAGTGTGCGTTAATGTCCACGCCGGCCCCTTCTTGTTGCTTTTCAGCCACCTCACTGGCTCCCTCCTTCCATGGGTTCAGCAGTGATAGCAGAGGCAGACTTGGGAAGTGGAGGAAAAGGGGAAAATAAGATAAAGTTTGTGGTGGTGGGGGAGGGGGGGAGAGGGGGGGGGGTACTAGTAGTTACCGCCAGTCAGGATAGCAATGGGGCTGCTTCCTTGGGCGCCATGGCAACCGCTACAACGAAACACACCACACACACACACACACCTGGCCAAGGGCGGGGTGTATTGGTGGAATAGTGCAAAGACCAAAGCTGTGCAATGCATTCATCAACATATCTAAAGCAGGACAACCGGGGACAAAAATAAATGAACACCCCACTGTTTCCAACAGACATGAACTGAAACCTGTTTCTTCTCTTTAGTAGGCTTTAGTAACAATAGATGAAACAAAATGCCCAGAGGATCTTTTTGAGGGCTACAGAGACAATATTTACTCATTCAAAATACAAGCAGAGCAAGAGACGCCACACAGGTGGTGTTCCCAGAGACAAGAGGGAGAGGCAGAGAGAGAAAGAGAGACAGAGCGAGAGAGATTGTGTGTGATGTGTGATGTGTGGTGTGTGGTGTGTGTGTGTGTGTGTGTGTGTGTCAGTGTGTGTGTGTGTGTGTGTGTCTGTGTGTGTGTCTTTGTACAGGTGTACAGAATCAGTGGCGGAGTGAGGATTGATATAACCCTGAAGACACACAAACACACTTACACAAACACACACACACACATACACACACATGTAAACATGTTAAAACTCACACATGCAGGATTACTCAAACACGCACAATCATGTTTCAACATGCATCATCTCAGCGGCAGCACATACAAAACCATGATGAGGGCAAATGGTTCTTAGGCAATATGGAGATCATGGCTTTATCAGTGCTACAGGCACCCCTCGTTCCGTAAAGCATGGCTGTCTCTGTAACAGACATCATTGCTTTCTATTTTGTATTTCCTATTAGGCTAAATAATTGTGTTATTTGTCGCTTCAAGTGTTCATCCGACGATACATTTAACTCTGTCTTAAATACTCCCATCAGTCTGAAAGGATTCTCCCCAGGTTGAAAACGTGAAGTGTTCTGGGGAAAGAGAAAACGAGCAGTGAGCATTTGTAGGCATGTAGCGCCATCTGGTGGCAGGAGGGAGAACTAACCCAAGGCAGCTTAGTCATGTGTCCGTTTCAAACCAAGGATTTGTTATTTTTTAAATAATTAAATTGGAATATCAACATTTAATGTGATGTGAGTTGACTATTGCTGCAGTAGAGAAGGAAAAATACCATTACCTTAATATTAGCCAAAATACTCCCCCAACAGGCTCCACCTCTTTTAACATTGTTTAATATTGTTAAAGGAGCTAATCTTTCTCACTAAACCTCCACGCACACACACACACACACACACACACACACACACACACACACGAACTGTCACATCCCCCTCTCTTGCAGCCCTTTCCTCCCCTGCTCTCCAACAGTCCCAGCATGCATTCTTCACGTTCGCATGCTTTTCAAAGCACATACCTGGCTCAGCCTTCGCTTTTCCTGCACCGCTGTTTTCCCAAAGCCCTCTTTCATTCCTTCTCCTAATCCAGCGATGCCCCAGCCAACACATCCCTTCCACCCGACACACATAATCTCTCCCCTCTCTGTTAATTCACTCAGCCGTTCGATCCCCTAATATCCAGGCCATAATATTTACATTAAAGCACAAGATAACTGAAAGGCTTGCCCGTGGCAGAGGTAGGCCTCTCACATAGACACACACACACACACACACACACACACACACACACACACACACTGGCACACACACATAGAAACACACTTATCCTGTTTCCCTATTTTTGTCTTTGAAAGCCGTGGGTGTGTGGTGGCACACGACCTCGTTTGAAGAAAAGAGATGGGGGCTGGAGAAAAAAAAAGAAAGAGAGGAAAGGAAGTGAAGAGGTCTATAGGAGCTGTTTGGTCTCCGGGGGATGGAGGCTTTAGAGAAACATGCTGTCTGTGACTTCAGACAATCACTTAACTCCCCATGTAGCAGGGGGTTGGATTCAACACATCTGTCTGTCTATTTACCTCTCTTGCGCTGTCTTTCTCTCTCTATATACGTATCTCTCTTTCTCTCTCTCGCTCCCTCTGTCTCTCTTTATTGTTTTACTATCATCAAACATAACAATCTCCTTCCCTATCATACACAACTGCGATCAGCACAAACCACAGTGGAGGACCAATGAACAGGTGAAATGGAATGTGCAAAACCTTTCCTGTTGAGCTCAAAACTCACATCAAAGCTCTGTCGATGCCACCATCACCACACACACACACCGTTTTAGATCACACATAGCCAACCGAGCAACTACATTGGTGGTCTCTCTCTCTCTCTCTCTCTCTCTCTCTCTCTTGCTCTCCCCCCCCCCCCCCCCCCCCCCCCCCCCCCCCCCCCCCGCCCAATCCTCTCCGATGGATTAGCTCTCTGACGGAAAGGTATGTGTGTCTCAATTCCCAGACGATAAAGTAAGACCACAGGTGCAACACGTCAATTTGACAACTCCCCTTTACACAGTGGGTCCAAAAGCACCGACACCACGCTTATGTTGATTAGGATTCCTTTTGGATTTCTTTGTTGTGATTGTAGAAAAAAAAAGTGAACTGTTTGTTTTAATGAACAAATAATTATGATTATAATAACATTGAACAGAATGCATTAAGTTATAAATGTGTGAATAACGTGCACGTAAACGTGTTTTTGGTTACATGGGGGTCCTTAGCCTTTGCCATGCCCAATGAATGAGCTGCATTGACCCACTGATGAACTTATTGTACCATTTAGAGTAGAGCTTACTGTCAGGGCTGTAGCTTACTTTATGAGGTGGTAGCCCTGGTGCTATCATGCTAAAGATTTCAGTGTAGTGGAGAACCATCACAAACAACTGAGTCTGGATCAAAAGAGTGCCCCAATAAGACAATGTTACGTTTAAGATGTGTGTACATCTACACCCATGCACAAGGAAAAACTATTATTCTACAATGTGGGAGCTACTATGGGAATATGTGTGTGTGTGTGTGTGTGTGTGTGTGTGTGTGTGTGTGTGTGTGTGTGTGTGTGTGTGTCTCTGTGTGTGTGTGTGTGTGTCGGGGGGGGGGGGGAGAGTTTCCCTCTTCTGGAGCAAAACAAACATGGATTAGCACTACACCACTCTACTGGTAGCAACAGCTTGCTCTCGACGCAAACACAGACACACACACACACAGACACACACACACACACAGACACACACACACATAGACACACACACACATAGACACACACACGCGCAGTCTTAAAGGCAGCTGTGGCAGCTTACATAACGTCAGGGCTATTAAAGTCATGTTGGTGAAGAGGGCAGCCCCACAGATAAAGGGTCTGTCTTTTAGACATGATGCACCACTCAGGGGCTTATGCTGATGGACAGACAGCTCTAATGCACTGTGAACAGATCCTGAGGGTTAAAGAAAGCAGCAAACCCAACTCACGGAGGCCGAAAGTGGGACTCAGCCTCGCGTTATTGGCTATTAACGGGTGATTTATCTGGGGGCCAATAGGGTTTTGTCAAGGCATGTTGTTGCATTGTATTATAGTATTCACAGTATGGTCACTATACTGTTTATCATTGATACTGTAGGATGTACCTTTTGGAAAGACTTACATCCTTACATAAAATGACAGGGTTGAACATTGATTGGACATCTTTTTTTTGGTGTCACATGTGACTTAAGCCCTTAAACCTGCTTGCATATTTCTGCTTTATATTTCCGTGGTTGATCGTCAGTCTACCACCTGAACACCAAAGCTAAAGCTTTTATTAAAAAAAAATGACCATGGTTTCAACTCAGCAAATGATAGTTCATTATTTAGCTGATTTGTTTGACCAAAGATCTAGCGATAGTTGTAACTGGAAAATCGGTGAAGAATTTGTCTCTTACCATGTAGTAGTGGCTCATTGTCATACAGCTTCATCTGAAAACATCCATGTTCATAAGAATGCTCAGTTGATAGGAAAGCAAGAAACAGAGCCATGAGTAACCAACAACTGATGATATGTGATTCATTGCTAATGCATTTTAATTTATATTTGTATTCCTATATATTTTAAATGATTTGTCGGACACAACTTTGAGCTTTTATTTTTGGGTGGTAGACAAATGTGCAGTTAGAGATGTTATTTAAAGTGTCTGGAGAAGTGATTGTCTGATTTGTTGTATTTGTAATATTTTTCATGAAATCCGTTGGGATAATCAGAATAAATATGTAGACCACAAATTCACACTGTCTACGTAAAATAAATCAGTGATGCGTTTTGTGCTTATAATATCGTCCATTACTCGCTATTACACTCAAGTCACCACAAGAGGGTGCCATAAGATTTACAAACGGTATTCCCAGACCATACTGGTTTAAAGGTGACGTGTCACCATTGCAAGAGTTGACGTACGATGTGTACTATGTACACCGTTTTACCTCATAGTTGAACGTATTAACCTTAAATAGGTATTACATTTTCCACCCGTAACTCGGTCCAGTGAAATTAATAATGATCAGTCTCTCTCTAGTGTCCAGGCTAAGGAAGTCACAGTTGTACTGTGGCACTTAGGAAACCAAATACCACCCACCAGGCACCACACACGCTCACACACACGCGCGCACACACACACGCACACACGCACATGCACATACACGCACACGCACACACACACACACACACACACACACACAGCAGAAGCACTATACGCACTACGAGGTGTGTGTTGGCCATCTATGGTGGCAATTTACATGTGCTGTAGGTACATTTTGAGAGTTGTAAAGAGAGAGAGCAGAAAATAGCAGAAGAGAGCAAGATTTTGAAATGACCCAACGAA
>JACYXH010000728.1:50000-65000 GCA_026745465.1 Lota lota
CCCCCCCCCCCACATTAGGTCATCCAATGTGATTTAAACACCTCTGTGCTCCACACTGTGATGTCACTTAACTTTTACCTCCATCATGTACCATCAAGCTCATTGCATGATGGTACTTGAAGGCCATTCGGATGGATGTGTTAATACGTTGTTGGCCTATTGACTTTGATGGATATCCAGTATTGAATGAAAAGGAGTAGAAACCATGTAATTCCAGTGTTTACAACTGGGAAACTAGCTAAACATAGCCTATAGGAAAACCCTCTAGCAGTAGCCAGTGACATCTGTTGATGACATCTGTTGATGTCAGCTGTTGTTCAAATATGTTATTTTATCTTCTTTTATTAGGAAGGTGTAGCAAGAGACGTACAATGTTGTACATATTTATCAATCAAAATTTCACTACATTGTTGAGAAATAACTATTTGGTTGGCATTGGTTTGTCTTTTAGCTATGGTGTCCGAGACGTGTGACAAAATGCATATCCGAAACGCACTGCAAATTCAAAAAACACACACGCAAAAGCCACAGCACAACGTCAAACGCCACAACACAAACACAAAAGCCACAACACAATTGCAAACACCGCAAATCAACGGACGTTGCTAATGAAATGGACCAGTTATAGATGCCACCGACTATTATTATAAACTCCTACAGCGTAGGGTGTGGATAGCCTATGCCTTCTTAAATAATCGGTCATCTTTGAAACGTTACCTTCACTTGTGTAGGCGTATCGGCATTAGGCTTGTGCCAATTTCGAACCAGATCATATATTGGCAATTGGAGGGATGATCTACAATTTATTATTCCTACGCCAATGTTGACCTAATTTACCATCAGAACTTCTTCTATAAACAGAGCGCACGTAGACGCCGTCTGAAAAGCACTCTGCCTCCATCTTGAGCTTACAACGTACTGAACGACTGACCAATGACTGAGCCTTTTTGGTTGTTTACCTCTAGGAAGCTCAGCTGGTGTCATTCGATTTAAACAGTCCAATGTTGACTGTTTTCTACTGGCAGCCAGCTGGCTCAACTGGCTCGACCGGTAACTAACGTGCTGTTTATTTAACGTCGATGGTTGTTAGTGGGCTGTGGGCTAATTAGGCTGTTCCAGAAAGGGAACACATGGAATTGAACAAGGGGTGGGTGAAAATAAACCACTTCAAGCAGCACCACGGTCCAGGATGTGGAAGTAAAATAGGCCTAGTGAAGCAAAGGCATGACCCAAAATACAAACAGGTTTTCAAAAGGAGTGAATGGCCGCTATTATTGATTATACTCTGTTCTTCTTTGTCATTCCTTTGTGACAGGTCATGCTTAACTATGTGAATGTGTTTTTGTGTCTATTATGTTTAGTTTTGTTTAGGTAGTTCCATTGCATAATTGTGATGATGTATAGTAGCGTTGTACACGTGCCATCTGAGTGTATGCATTGAAGCTGAACAGTTCAGATACCACATCCAGTGCTACTTGCGTCCAGCCCATACTCATGTCGACTCTATGACTCCATGTCGTCTCCACATTTTGAATCAAAGATGAATCAAAGATGAACTTATTTTGGGGCAAGAACACGCCTTTTTGAATTACAGAGGTGAATTTAAAATCAACATTTGCCGATAAGAATAACATTAACAGTAGCAGTGTATAACATGATTTGAGTGCACACAGTAAAAAAGAGTGGAGAATGGGGAGGGAGAAAATGCTCAAAAAACAAAAAATGCTTCACATGTGCACCACAGATGAATTGGAGTTGGCCAGAGTGACGAGGCAAAACTTGTCTCTTTTTTTGTGGGTTTCATGGGTTAGTTTCACAGTTGGCTGGAATGTGTTAGAAATCGGTTGGTATTAGAGATGTTTTGTGGAGGAAAGCATTAGACGTGAGTCTGCCTGTTCTCAGTGGAAAGCGGTTGCCGTTCTCCCTCCCTTGCTGTCCCTCTGCCACCATCTGTAGCAGTGTGATGGATGTAACAACAGTGTTTCCCATATTGTATTCTAGCAGCGGTCCGAGGGGCACTATGTTGATGTGCGCGTGCACGGCGCCGAGGTGAGCACTAAGTTCAGTAGGCCTCCGGTGCGTTCCAACAGAAATGGTGTCATACAAAAGTATATGAAACAAGAAGAAATGGTATGCATGCTCAATATGTGCACTGGCCTCATTTTATGGCATTAATGTTAGCGCAAATTAGGGATGCAACGATTATAGTCTGGGGGAAAAAACACGGTTTGATGATTTAATGACTATTATGCATTCATTTATTTCACAACTCCTCAGTTTCCTCACGGTGCAACCGCTGTTCATAGAAAAAAATGTACCAATGTCCCTTTTTTGAGAGTGGGGCCAGAAACAGTGTGTGTATCTGAGCCTTTACGGCTACCAAACCGAGGCCATTTGCGATCGGATCGTAAATTGACAATTAAAGATAGTTCTTCTCCTACGCCGATATTAAGGGGCGATTTGAATTAACTTACTAGCACTAGACTCCGTCTGAACGTAGCACTCTGCGTCCTTCAAAATAAGAGTTTTAAGATGCACTTTTTTTGTTTGTTTGTTTTTGTTTTTTTGACAGGTGCAGTCAGCCAGAATAGAGCATTTCATTCATTAATGGCTGACTGATGGCTATGGCATTTCTAACTTAAATTATAACACTTGAATTGTACCTACTTCACCTTTAAATCTGTTTTAAAGTGGTGATCCTGAAGATGTTTATGGCAAGAAATGTCAGTTAAGTCACTATCTATTACCTTATGAGGTAGCACAATGGTGATTGCAATTTGCTGGGGCAAACTTTGTTGTTGTTGTTGTTGTTGTTGTTGTTAATTCATGGTGATTCCCCCCCCCAGGGCTTCGACCCTCCCCACCAGAGTGATACCAGGACGGTGTATGTGGCCAACCGTTTCCCCCAACATGGCCACTACATACCCCAACGCTTTGCAGACAACAGAATCATCTCATCCAAGGTACCGCCATTATCATTGGTTATCTCTGCCTGCGTTCCACTTCACCCATGACATTAAATCCGGTTTTCTTTAAGGGCTTCGCTGATCAGGTTTGCTCTTTAAGGCAAAACAAATCCGCGGAGTCTAGAGCTTTTATATATCGCGATTTTGCGGTTCAGCCGACTAGAGTTGCACGGTATACCGATACTGGAACCGTATCACAATACCCTGCCATTTGAAACGGTACAATGCCTCATTTTAGTTAAGAATGAGTGTGTCTTAAGCCGTATTTCCTATGAGTTGCTTCGATGTGTGACCGCGGGCGCGTGTGTGTGTGCGTGTGTGTGTGTGTGTGTGTGTGTGTGTGTGTGTGTGTGTGTGTGTGCAGGCATTGTGGCCATGTGTCATCAGCTCTTTTTTTTCTCTCAGATGCATGCTAGCTTTCATTTGAGAACCAGAGGCATTTCTGCAAGTTACTCTCTAAACCGACGGCCCGTAGTCTTTGTCTGAATGAAGCGCTCTGCTTATTTCATCCACCGAACATCGAGTGGAGGATATCTATAAACAAACCGTCAACACCGAACGATATGACTGCGTTTGTAGCTTGCTATAATACGAAGTAGTGCAGGCGGGTTAACTGATTATTAGCTAAAGACTTCACAATATTACTTTGAAGACGCATTTGACTGCAAAACACAGGATATTTTCAATGTCCTGCTTTCCCAAATGTGCGCATGCGCCGAAGAGTATTCACTCTCATTATTTTAGAGCTTCTCTCGACGGTCCTCTCGCCGCTGTGCTCTCCACTGCCACACGTGGCGGACGGACAGAACTACACCATGGTGTCAAATGACATTTGATTTCGGTTGTGTAATGCACATTATGATTGATATTTCTTACAATTGATTACGAAGCTGAACATTTGTGGTTTGACATTGACTAACATTGGCTTTCCACATCTTCTAAGATAAATGTTACCCTTTTCAATATGTTTTTAATAAACTTTTGCACTGGTATATTATTATCTTATTTTATTACACTGTTGTTTACATTACATAAAACATAGTTGCTTTTAATGTCTTTAAATGCTTCGATTCCTGTCTTTAAGTGCTTTGATGCCATGTAAAGCACTATGAATTACCATTGTGTCTGTCGGGTGCCTATGTAAATAAACTTGCCTTACCTTATTTGTTTGTGAGAGAGGATGCTCGATAGATACACAGCAGTTTGATTAGTTTGATAAGGCGATTGACGCCATGTCATGCCAGACAAATGATCTGGGATTTGCTCTCGGCGGGATAAGGACCTATGAAGCAGTTAATCACTGGGGCCGAAGGTGGTCAGTCTGGGCTGCTTGCTCCTCCTTGAGTGCTGGTGGTTTAGTACGTGCTTACACATGGTCATCATCGGAATGAAATAAGAGCTGACGTGGCGAGGGGGACCAGGGACGGGGTTTTTACTGTGCACCTTCACTACTCAACCAACTTCAGTGGTTGAAGCAATTCTATTGATACCACTTTTTTAACAATTGCCTCCTGATGCTGCCACTTCTAATTATTTTCATTGAAATCTTAGTTTGCAAATGCTCAGTTTGTAAATCCTCCGTGTGGCTCGGACCGGTAATGCAGAGAATGGGAAGGAGCAGAGAAGGGTCTGTTCCCTCTTCTGAAGGGCTGGTCCGCTAGGCTCAGGGGAGCCAGCTGGTTTGCCCTCCAAGACAGATGAGGTTACGTGAACTCTGAATTGTAGGCCCTTCTAATAATAATCATACCACATTTGGCCTGATGATTCAGTAGTATCATTTGACACCTACTGCTGAACAGCACTGATTAAATAAGGGTTTTTCGATTATATAGGCTATACAATTCCAAATAATTTAACAAAGCATTTAAAGCTCACCCATTTGGATACTATTGACTATACTATCGTTGGTCAATTATTTAATAAAGCTCTATGCAGTCAGAGTTGACTGGCTAAAACCCCTGTTCTGTGGCCACATGATAACCTCTAACATCTGAGGCCCATATAGAGATCAAACAATGACATTATAGCATTGCAGACGCAGCAGGGGCTGACATTGTTCGTGAATGTCTTTGGGGAGGAAGTTAAAACATTAGCCCTTGGTAGGGCCCCGCCATTTAGGGCCAGGACTGAAAACCTGGTTTACTACCTCTTGTTGCTGATAGCCATGGCCCCTCGTGAGTAATGCCATTTAGTTTTAAAGGGAAATGGGAAAGGGGATTGGATGCTGGGCCTTTTCTGATGGTCTGTCTGGAGGCAGCTGCATTTCTGTGTGTGTACTTTATGTGTTGGGCTGTTTGGATTGACAGGGTGTTTATGTAGGTGGGCTGCAGTGACTTGTAAAAAAATCAAAATAAAAGCCCACACGTCTCTATTGCGCAATGAACATTTTTGTCCTCCTTTTTTATTTATTTTTTTCTCTCTTTTCAGTATACCATTTGGAACTTTGTCCCCAAGAATCTGTTTGAGCAGTTCAGGAGGATAGCCAACTTCTACTTCATCATTATCTTCCTCGTACAGGTAACACACACACACACACACACACACACACACACACACACACACACACACACACACACACACACACACACACACACACACACACACACACACACACACACACACACACACACACACACACACACACACACACACACACACACACACGTGTTCTGCTAGACCGCAATCACACGCTCACACACGCCTGTCATGCTAGACCATAGTCATACAGTGGGTAGAGACTTATGCTGTTGCTGCACTCGATTCAAAATACATGCTTGTGTGTGTGTGTGTGTGTGGGAGTATATCTATGACTGAGAGTGAGTGATAGGCGTTGAAGCCATGGGAGGTGGATACCCCCCCTCCCCACACCCAGTTCCCTTCGCATTACATCTACACAGTCACATTGCATCTACACAGTCATGCAGTTAAAACTATTAAGAGAGATAAGACATGTTTATTTCTCTGTAGGGATCCTTTTGATAATGATAGTATATCATCTGAGCCTGTCAGTGGCAGAAACCAACACTTTTAGAGTACATACATGGACGATGTATCATCACAAGTCATTTCCCCAAAGGATTACATTGCAGTCGTTTTGATGGATTACTGCTGGACCAATTTCACAAAGAGTAGTCCGCGTTCGTCCCTTGGTCCCGAAATGGTCGGAAAATAAGGTTGAAAACCCCCCCAAGTTTTCCTTAATGTCAAGGCATTCTGAATTCCACTTATCCCTGGAAAGCCACAATTTAGTTCCAGTAGAACTACCTGTAGAAATCACAAAAATCAGTGTGAGGATAGCCTAAGTTTCAGTATTCATTTCGTCAGAGTTTGAACATCTTTAACGACATTAAAGGTGACACTGACGAGACTTCCTGTTTTGACACCTCTCTCTCTCTCTCTCTCTCTCGCTCTCGCTCTCTCGCTCCACACTGCCAAATAGCCTTTGTAGCTTGTCAAACGTTTCCACTGACTTGTGTCTTTCTCTGTCGCTAGCTGATGATAGACACCCCAACCTCCCCTGTCACCAGCGGCCTGCCTCTTTTCTTTGTCATCACCGTCACTGCCATCAAACAGGTGAGGTCGGCCATGACGGTGCGTCACCATTACCATGCCAACCAAAAGATGTCCTGTAGTTGAAGGTCTGTACGGTGCGACCTGCCCTGCCAAGGCTGCCAGAGGTGCTTGTTGGTGCGAGACGGTCACGTTTCGGATTTTGTTTGCGTTTCCGTTTGCGTTTCCGTCACATCTGATCCGAGCACGTTTGGGAGTTGAAGCGCGGCTCTTTCCTCTGGCAGGGCTATGAAGATTGGCTGCGCCACAAGGCGGACAACGAGGTCAACGGGGCCCCGGTGTTTGTGGTCCGCAGCGGAAGCCTGGTGCAGACGAGATCCAAGAACATCCGGGTACGACCGCGACGGCTAATGCCTGCCAAATAACGGATTCATATCGGTGGCTCTCCACCGATGCAGATCCAACCAGTCCAGTGGTGTGTGCGTACTCACCTGTGTGTGTGTGTGTGTGTGTGTGTGTGTGTGTGTGTGTGTGTGTGTGTGTGTGTGTGTGTGTGTGTGTGTGTGTGTGTGTGTGTGTGTGTGTGTGTGTGTGTGTGTGTGTGTGTGTGTGTGTGTGTGTGTGTGTGTGTGTGTGTGTGTGTGCGCGCGCGTGCGTGGCCAGGTGGGGGACATCGTGCGCGTGGCTAAGGACGAGACGTTCCCGGCTGACCTGGTGTTGCTGTCGTCGGACCGCTCGGACGGCACGTGTCACATCACCACCGCCAGCCTTGACGGAGAGACCAACCTCAAGGTGGGCCTCCTCCTCCTCCTCACCCCGAGCCAAACAAACAAACAAACAAACGGCAGCGCACGTGGATGTTGACGTGGCTGTGTGGAAGGCCGTTCCCCACGGCCTGAAGAGAATTTACTCGATGGATCCCATCATGCAGGACTATGTATCCTAGACCTTATATGTTATGTCGATATTTTCTTCTCCTGCTTAACATAGTTGGATAGGTTCCCGGATCTGGCGCTGTTGTGGGGCTTGCAATAGCTTTGTTTTGGCTAATGGAGTCATGTAATGTTTACCAAGTGTCCTTCTCTCCCTCTGTTCTTTCAGCTGTGGGTAGAGCAAGAAATACCGCAAGTCTGTATTAGAAGTCCACAACCCTTTCTCTTCATTCACTGTCTCACATTGTAACTATTTTCTCTGTCTCTGTCTCTCTCCGTCTCTCTTTCTCTTTCTCTCTCTCTTTCTTTCTCTTTCTTTCTCGCTCTTTCTCTCTCTCTTTCTTTCTTTCTTTCGCCCTTTCTCTGTCCCTTTCTCTTGATATTTAACTTAAAACATGAGCAAAATTTTTCCACATTCCTGAGGGTGGACATTAGCCAGGGCCGTGTCATTTATTACCTGCCCATCTCACTAAGCAGTAGTGAGATGTCCAACATTCCTGGTATGTGCCTGGCAGAGACTCGGTTCTTTTTAAAAACGAAAACTGCTATTAAACACTTGTTGATCGCCTTTTGAGTTATTAGTTATCAGTGTGTACAATTCCCACATTGGAACTATATTGGTGGTTTTACTATAAGGCATTGAGATGACTTCTTGGTGTTTCTGCGACACATTTTGTGTTTTAGAGGTAAGGTTGGTCTCCTGGCCAGGCTCCAGATAAACGTACGCCATCTCATCACACACACACACACACACACACCCATACCCAATGAGATGTTTTTTTTATAACCGCCATGTTTCCTCTCACCATTCTGTTACTGTTCTAGGAAATGAAGATGTCTGCCTAATGTGTGTGTGTGTGTGTGTGTGTGTGTGTGTGTGTGTGTGTGTGTGTGTGTGTGTGTGTGTGTGTGTGTGTGTGTGTGTGTGTGTGTGTGTGTGTGTGTGTGTGTGTGTGTGTGTGTGAACTAGACCCATTTTTCGGTGGCAGAGACATCAGTGTGTCAGTCGGTGTCCAGGCTGGAGTCCTTGCAGGCCGTGGTTGAGTGTCAGCAGCCTGACCCTGACTTGTATAGGTACACACACACACACACACACACACACACACACACACACACACACACACACACACACACACACACACACACACACACACACACACACACACACACACACACACCTCATCACATATACATGCAAATTGGTCTTGCACACAATCCAGCCCTCTAGTCTAAACCAAGGCTCCCTCCCATTTTCCCAGCTTTCCAGTTAAGAACGAAATGCTTATGTCATTTGTTTTGCATATCTCGCATCTCTCCTTGCCTTTCTCCCTTTCTCTCTCTCTCTGTCCTTCTGTCCCACTGGATGGCTGGTCTGAGTGACGCAATGTGCTTGCAGGTTTGTGGGGAGGATCACTGTGACCCACCAGGGGGAGGAGATTGTACGGTGAGACTAGAATCAATACGTTTCTGTGGGGTTAATCAGTGCGGCACGGCGGCTAATTGATATAGCTGCTGTGGGACAGACGGTGAACTCGTCTCCACTCAAAACGAGCCCAACAGTGTGTGGGGAAGTCCCTTTACCTCACACATTCATCGATATTTTATGCAAGTTTGTTAGTGTGCAGCCGTGTCCGTTTTTTCTAACCGTTGATTTTATTGGGTGTGTTTGTGTGGGTGTGTTTGTGCGTTTGTATGGGTGTGTTTGTGTGGGTGTGTTTGTATCAGACCGCTGGGGCCGGAGAGTTTGCTGTTGCGAGGAGCCAGGTTGAAAAATACCAAAGAGATCTTCGGTAGGCCAATATCTTGGGACACGCATTCAAACGTCCCTTGATTTTCTTTTTGATGAAATCAAGCGCACGGCTTAGACTGGTCCGTGCCTTACCTCACTGTCACAATACTAGCCTCCTCTGTTCAGCGATGGGCAACCCTCACACATCTTCATTACCCGAAAAAAAACTGCTTCAGTCGGCAGTGAATTCCTGTTACATCAGCAAACATGGGAAAATGCTGCATGCTAATGTAGCATGTGTGGATATAGGGATTCAGGCTAACCAAAGTGAACCAGGTCCGAGTCCCTCGGGATTTCATGCTCCATGAGCAGGTGTATGGTCATCCACCTGATCCGTCTTTCCTCCGGTGAGCTTTCAGAGATTGGAAATGCCATCTCAGGCAAACAATCTCTGAAGTACAATCTCAGAATTACAAAAAGACTAAAAATCCTTGAGTGTCTAGATATAAGATAAGAAGATATTCATGAGATGTTGTTTACTGGTTTCCTTCAGACACTCATTACGCTTGGCGTGTGTAGCACAGTAGAATTGGTGATTTATCAATATAAAATGTCCGCGGTCTGCGCCACTGCAGGTGTGGCTGTTTACACAGGCATGGAGTCCAAGATGGCCCTCAACTACAAGTGCAAGTCCCAGAAGCGCTCCGCAGTGGAGAAGTGAGTGAGGCTCTTCTGGTTTGTCTATCTGCTGCATGTGGTATTCTTATCTAAAAACAACAACACATCGATTTAGCGTGGAGGGAAGACACAATACAATTTGAAAAAAGAAAGTCAGTATGCACGTAGAATCCCTCTGTGACTTGAAATCCTCATCCGGCAAATGGTAATGCTTTGAGTATATCCCTCAACGAGGGCTAAAAGGTTTGCAGTGAACCAACGTTTTTCTCACCCTGTCTGGAAAACGCAGACGCAGTGGGACAGTCCACGGTGGTTAGCGGTTTAGCTATTGATTTAAAGCAACTTATTTTGGAAAACAAAGCTGTGTGTGTTGTAGTTATCTTGGCTTTAATGGCTTGGAGTTTAACATAAGGATGAATTACCACTCATACCACGGCCCTTTGAGTACCAGTGTGCTTGCTTAAATACACCACGTCGGTTTCCTGCATATCACTCCCGTCGTGTCCATGAGCTAGCATGCGCTCACTTGAGTGAGCGGGGGGGGGGGGGGGGGGGGGGGGTGGGGGGGTTCCTCGGAGCGCTGCATGGTGTGCTAATGCCTGTCCTGTGGCAGGTCGATGAACACCTTCCTGATCATCTACCTGTGCATCCTGCTGTTTGAGGCGGTGCTCAGCACCATCTTGAAGTACGCCTGGCAGGCGGAGAACCAGTGGGACGAGCCCTTCTACAACCAGAAGACGGAGCAGGAGAGGAACAGCAGCCCGGTATGTCGACCCGCCTGCCGGGCCATTCCTGCATGACGACTCCCCTTGCGTAGCGACGCCCCGGTCTGGATCACACATAAGTTGATTAGTGTCTCGCGCTCACTCACTATCTCGCTCTCCGTGTACTCATGAGTGCACGCCAAAGGATGGGGATGATGTAGCAGTGGATAAGAGGAAGTGCCTGTCACTCTGACCTGGTCGACCAAAAGCTATAATTCCACATATTAGTGGTTAACCACTGGTTCTTTCTTCTTTTTGTTATTTCTCATTCTTTACTTGTCCTTTTATCAGATCTTAATTTTTTCCCTCCTTTTTTCTTCTCTACTTTTCCTGTTTTACTTTCTTAGTTTCTTTGTTTTTATTCCCTTGGTTTCTTCCTCAATACCACTGCAAATGAGTCCAACACAACTACAATACTCCCTGTTCCTCTTGTTCCTGTATTCTATGAAATCCATCCCCCTGGGCTAGAATTAGAGCCAAGTCTGTTTTAAGACTTGACCTGACAGAAATCTGGTCCGAACCCATTCCAATCAAACAGTCCGAACCTAACCAAAACCAAGTGGAGATTAGAAGATGAAGCCAGGTCTTTTTTTTTAATTTGTCATATCCATTGAAATATGGATATGACAAAATGGAAATGTAGTATATTGATAATAAATCCTAAATAGACACAAACCTTTAAAGAAGGAGAATTACTAAAATGATTTAAGAAAATCTCATTCATAACAGTAGCATATTCATCTCATTGTTCTTCCTGGCTTCGATCACAATAACGGAATAACATCCTCTCTCCAGATTCTCAAGTTCATCTCGGACTTCCTGGCCTTCTTGGTCCTCTACAACTACATCATCCCCATCTCGCTGTATGTGACCGTGGAGATGCAGAAGTTCTTGGGCTCCTTCTTCATTGGATGGGATCTGGACCTGTACCACGAGGAGAGCGGCCAGAAGGCCCAGGTCAACACCTCTGACCTTAACGAGGAGCTGGGACAGGTACACACACACACACACACACACACACACACACACACACACACACACACACACACACACACACACACACACACACACACACACACACACACACACACACACACACACACACACACACACACACACACATTAGGGCTAGACTATATGCACACATTTATTATCGCAATTTGAGATGGTATGGATTTTTCATCAATCTAACTCTATGTGGATGGATAGATCGATGGTTATAATCAATAGTGTGTTCCCTATGATTATCATGATGAAAATGAATTATTCCATATTGCAGAGTTTCAATATATGTGTGCGACGTATCCATTAACTGGAAGATGAGTTAACAAAGGGTTAAGATCATCCTTTTGAAATAACTGGTGTGATCGTCCAGGTCAGTAAGTGTTGCTGTCTCATCTGTGCTGTTGGCTCTCCTGCGCTCGGCCCAGGTGGAGTATGTTTTCACCGACAAAACGGGCACGCTCACCGAGAACGAGATGTACTTCCGCGAGTGCTCCATCAACGGGATCAAATACCAGGAGTTGAACGGCAAGCTGGTGCCAGAGGGCATGATGGATGAGTCGGTGGACAGCTCCAACGCTACTCTGGTAAAAACCCTCCCTTGCATATAAACACATTTTTACACACGGACTCTACCCAAAAGGTACATGGCTGTTTCCTGTACATTTATTTTACACACCGACCCATAGTTCTTCGTATTACTCCTACTTGATCCCTCTCTCGCTCATATTTATATACAGTTCCACAACGATGCATTTACATTTAGCGCACGTCGGTTCCCTTAAGCTTAAGGGCGCTGTGTGACGTAAGAAAATCAAGTGAAAACATTGTGGTGCCACTCCCAACTCCAGAGGACTGTCGTGGTGATCTACCACGGCTTCAGAGAGGGAAAGGTTGCAGGATCCATAGAGTTATGGATGCTGACTCTTCTTGGCAAGGTGTTGCATTATAGTGACATGAGCTATCCCCTTCCCCTCTGCCCCCGCATGGCGGTGAGAATTTACATGGGAGTTTCCCTTGGTTTCGTTGTAGACCTCTCTCATAAACAAAGTCCTCTGCATTAGTGGTCTACAGCTTACATCGTCATGGACTGGAAACCGTTGAACCGTTAAATAGTGTCGGCGCATGCGACGAGACCATTTCAACGTGGCGTTTGCGGTCGAAGGCTTTCTTTCCCTTTGCCCCGTTGCTTGCTCAGCCGTCCTTCCTCACGTGGTCCCCCTCCTTGTGCCCTCCAGAGCGGTGAGGAGCTGCTGTTCCTCAAGGCGGTGTCTCTGTGCCACACGGTGCAGATCAGCTACGAGCAGCCCGACAGCCTGGGGGGTGCCGGGGACCCCTTCTCCCACGCCAACGGCTTCTCCCACGCCAACCCCATGGAGTACTACGCCTCGTCGCCCGACGAGAAGGCCCTGGTCGAGGCCACCAAGAGGTACGCCCCCCCCCCCCCCCCCCCCCGTGCGACGTGGAACCCGACAGGTAGATGGTTGCAGCGCTGGGAACTGGTTCCTTTCAGGGTGTCTGAAGCCGTTCGCATGGCATCCCAAGGGTTTTACCGTGTCAAACCGCAGGTGTTGCTTTACGGCGTCTTCAGGATGTTGATGTGTCTAGCTTGCTACTTAAAAAAAAAAGGCAGTTTCCGTACCAAAAGTAAGTGACAGCACTTATTTTAGAAGGGAGAATCATAACAATGTAGCAAGTGGAAATATCACCACGTCGTATTTTGTTTTTCACCAGTTGCAAAGAAGTGCAGGTTTATCCTTCATTAGCTAATCGATGCATCGTACATCTAGGTGGACACTTCCATTGATGGCTTGTGATCGCTTATCCACCTCACACCTGGTGCTGAAATAGGGCTTTTTCAGATCAGAAATTGCCCAAATGGTCCATTGAGCAAGATGCCTAACCTGCGCTACCTGCTCTTTTAAAGAGCGTATCCAAGTTTTTGCCATTCTCCGCCAAACAATTTGTGACCACTCTGCTCCGAACGCGTGTAGCATTCTTTTCGTGAATTCAATGTGCCCTTTCCGGGATGTCAGAGAGAATGTTAAGCTTCTCGGACACTTATAGCATGACGCCACAGTGTGTGTGGGTGTGTGGACCTTGTTCTTGGCAGCCATCGATTTTGATGTTTGGGTCTGAGTGAGGCTTAATTTCATACACAGCATCGCTAATTAGAACGCTTATACAACTACGATGGTACTAAAAAAGCATCACAAAGTCGCCGTGGGGAGAACACACCCATCTCCTTCCTAGAACTCTCAGCCCAATTTTTTTTTTCTTTTTAATCTCAGTGCTCGAATTCCAGCTCAAACAGGTTCCCAAACACTTTTGATTTGGCCGGTTTGCTAAGACCCAAGGTTAACTGTTGACATTGTCTATGTCAAGATGTAAATCAGCCATGATTATTTATTTTTTTCCTGTGTCGAGTTGCCGCTGCCATGCTCACAGACATAGAGACTGAGAAATGCACTTCGAATCCTGAGCGAAGGTGACGGCTGATAATTCTGAAGACAGAGCAACACTTAAATAAGTTACGAGGGTACATTTTTTAACCGATTGGAACGCAGCCTAAGCATTCACTTCTGAATCAAAATGAAGTGCTCAGTTCCCCAGTTGCATGAATGCACGTAGAACGAGACTGTCAACTGCACACAGATTTGTCGTTTTCCCCGCCAAGCCAGCTATTGCGACTGGTGGGTCGAAACAATACAAAACCCACAGTACGATCCAAAGGTCAACACCGTGCTCATGACCAGAACATTTAACATTCAAGAATTCTATCAGGGCACCTCTGAGGCGCCAAGTCCGAGAGCAGGCGTGTAAACACGGATTCGAAAATCCTGCGGGGGGGCAGGAAAACGTATGGGTCTGTTTTAAAATGTCTTTGTGTATTGGAATTTGCCCACCTGCTGCTGATTTAGCTCGCCTACTTCACGGCCACTAATAGATTGAAGTAGTTAAAGTGAATCCCCAACAGGACATGTATTTGGTCTCCAAACCGCTATGATTTAGTGCTGTTAGGCAACCCACTGCCACAAATCTCAATACCAAGTGAGCCAAAATGAGTGACTTATTAGTAAGATGCTCAGCCGTGCCAATGACGTGCATTCCTCTATCAAGTGAAGGCCTAATAGAAATACCAACAGCATGGCAGTCAATTAATTTGCTTCCCACGAACGAGAATGAACTCACCTCCTTCACATTGGACATTTGGACAAAATGACTGAAAAAGGAAAACGCCCGCTGCTAAATTATATTACATTTGCATCCCATTCAACATGCAAGATGTGAAGCAGTTGGGAAATGGCACACATCCTGCTGACAACCTCCTGACAACCTCTGCTACAAATTACAGATATTTTGACCTCTGTTTAGTGCAGTGGCTGTGTTTCGGATAATGTATCTGGGCTTATGACGAT